>JAGWCC010000221.1:600000-1029012 GCA_022651775.1 Drusus annulatus | reverse complement strand
AAGACCACTGTTCAGAATCGAAACGTTGTTTGAAATGGCTTTTAGCCATGTTTGGTGACCAGATCTGAATAGCCAGGTACTTCCGAACCTTCCTCTTTCGCATATCCTTCCCTTCCGCACTACCTTCAGCCTCACAACAAATCCCAATTGGGGATGCCATAGTCTCACTGGCTCCAGACGGTTGGGAGCAGTTTTGACTCTAGTGCGGTATTAACTATTTAAAAAAAAAAAAGTGCAAAACCTTACAATTGGCATGGACCATCCTACTCTGCAAAGCCCTTCGTCTGTAACGGTGGCCTCATAATAGTAACATCTCTTTCCCCAAAACTCCCTTTGTAGTCCTCCTTCCATGACATTCTTTAATTTCTCGAGATCGGCACCTCAGACCCCCAGGAGGAGTCATTGCCGGGGCTCCTCCACGATCAAAGAAAGAGTCCAAAACGGACAAGTTGCCGCGATGGTTTTACTGCATTCTCCTTCGTTCAGGTCTTAGAGAGTTTTCCAAACGACTTGCAAACAGAAAGCGCCGGTTTTTCCGCTTCCATGAGAACGTCGCCTCCGATAAGGATGAAAGGGATTGCTTCACGTCAGTGGGAGCATCCATTCCCTAGTCTATTGTGCCACGTTTGCGAAAGGCTTGACAACATTATTATACATTTGTTTAAAATAGGCAAAATTTTAAAACGTAGTTCTCTATAATATTTTTTAAGGTTTAAAAAATATCGTTCATAATAAGTTCTTATTAGCTTCAATAAATTTATTTTTATTTTTATTACCTGAATTATAAAAATCCAAATAATTAGATTCTAATGACTTTTTGTTTATTCCACAGATTTTCTAAATTATTATTTAATTCTATGTACATTTTAACAAGTATCTGTTTATTAAACGTAACATTTGTTCAACTTTTTTTTCAAGTCAGAGGTAGATCAGATAAAATTATAAAAAAAATATTCAATTCAAACAACCTAACTAACCATCACGCCGTTTCCTCGAAAGGGTATGCACAGAGAACGGACTACCATATAACTCTTGGCACACACTCCTTGCTTCATTCACATTCATACATCGTCTAATACATACTCTTCTGTTATTCTGACTCTTCACATAACCCGATTCAAGTATTTGAATTATTTGATCGTGCTGTGTCTTTCTCGGGCGTCCTCGACTTCTTCTTCCATTCACTTTCGCATCATATATTCTTTTCACACTCTTTTCTTCAAAAATTCATTCGCTCTACATGCCCAAACCATCTAAGCGTCCCTTTTTTGATTCTATTCATTACGCTCACACCAACCTTGTTTTCTTTCCGGATATCCACATTTTTAATTCGGTCAACTTACTCAAAGTAATTGATAATTGTATATCCTGAAAAAAGTTTTCCGCCTAAAACGGTTAAAAAACCACAAGCCACGCAAAAATTTGGAATTTAAATAATTTTACTGGACAGGAAAATTGGTTTTATTTAGCCACACATTTTAAAATCTCATGGTTGGTAGTCTTTAGGATTCCATCACTGAAACCTCTATTGTAATCTCTTTCTGTTACGCGCAACATTATAAAGAAAGAGGGAGATGTTACAACGGGTTTCAGCGTTTTGCAAATATGTTAAAACTTCACACTAATCATAGACAACAAGAATAATTTAAAAGGCAAGAAATCGATTGCAAGCCGAACCGAACGGTTGAAAAATAAATACAGCATTTTGAACTTCTGAGGCGGTTGAAGTAAAGTGAAGATAGGAGGAGAACATTTTCACTGCACAAAAGAAATATGCATTTTATCCAAGCCGATCGCTGAGTAAAATGTCTGAAAATTTTGACGGCTGAGGATGATTTTGTTGTTTATATTTTACTGTCCTGCAAATAGTTTCAATGTTCAGCAAAAAGGAGAAATTATTGCTAAGGACTCCTAAAAACGGTGTCGACAGAAAGCAATTCATAAACCTGTTGGTCGAAGAGTTCCTTCACACCAAGTCTTTCGGTTTGTAAACGATCTATATTATTTATTATGACTGTCGTGAAGGTTAGGGGAGATGCAGTATTTCACAATAATGCTTTTAGATAACTAAAAGCACCCTTAATTCCGACGAAATGTATACACCTATTTGAACTTTTCTATTAAATTTCTTATTCGTTAAGATTCTGTGCAGAATTCGTAAATATTCATTATATTTTGCGTTTCCTTGAAGTGGGTGTGATCACTTGAAGAGTGTGGCAGAAATTACATTTTGTAATGTAATCACTATTTGTAAATTTACAAATTATAGGCTTGCTGGAATGGGTTTCTCTTTGTTCTATCAAAGGAAAAAGAAGCCCTCATTAAGATTCATTTAAGGTTTAAATCAAATAGTGTCATTAATTTGATCCTGATATTAACTTTTTTAGCCTCAGACATTTTTCAATAAAATAATCTATATTTAGACAAGTGGATTTATTTAAATGATAAAACGTTACCCTCATGGACTTTTTTTATGTTCCAATGTTATTTCAAATTTTGACATGTTATTACAATAAAGTCACGTTAACTTGCTAAACAGTATAAATAAAACAGATAAACTTCGTTTAAAACCACTTTTATTTTTCAATATTATGTCGACCGGTTTCGGAAGCACCCCTCCATCATCAGGACAATATTAAAATTAATTGGTTTTAAACATAGTCTATCTGTTTTATTTATAAATATGGCAAGCCACAAAGTAAATGCTTTTTACGAATATGTGCTAAATGGTAGTTTGTCAACAGGCTCTTATATTTTAAAATCAATATTAGTATATTTTACAATGATACATATATTACATTAACAAACTAACTAACTAACCATCACGCCATTTATCCCCAAGGGTAGGCAGAGAGGATGGAACGCCATACATCGTCTCATACATACTCATCTGTTATTCTGATTCTTCACATGACCCGATTCAAGTATTTGATTTACTTGATCGTGCCATGTCTTTCTCGGGCGCCCTCGACTTCTTCTTCCATTCACTTTCACATCATATTTTCTTTTCACACTCCTTTCTTCGTTCATTCGCTCTACATGCCCAAACCATCTAAGCGTCCCTTTCTTGATCCTATTCATTACGCTCACATCAGCCTTGCATTCTTTCCGGATATCCACATTTTTAATACGGTCATACATGGTTTTACTGCACATACGTCTCAAAGATCTCATTTCCACAGCATTCAGTCTACTTTCATCCTTCCTCTGCCAGTTCCATGCCTCACTGCCATACATCAGGGTTGGTATAAGCACTCCATTGTGGACTGCTAGCTTTGCTTCTTTGGACAATTTCTTATTTGCGCCAACAGCGTTCAGTCCTCCATTAATGAAGTTTCCTGCATTCACCCTTCTTTCAAAATCCAATTTTAATTTTAACAACATGAAATATTTAAAGAAAAGTATATAGAAAATTGGAGGAAAAGAAAATTTTTAATAAAATATAAATTTTCAATAGAATGTCAGAAAAAAGATAGATTAGTTCTAAAAATCTTTTTCACATAACCATTTTTTCAGCACGCATCTCCTTCTGAAGATCAATTTACATTTTTTATTGAATCAGGCAGCATGTTACAAATTTTTGGGACAGGGTATTCTAAGTTTATTGGCCGTATTTATTCAGATATCTGGAAATTACGAGTCCATATTTTGTCCCCATGTTTCTTATGTTATTATCTTTAATGTGATTCATCAAAGTTTGCGCTGACGGATCGGTGCTGTGAGTTTATTGGCTTTTATACAAAGTCCATGAAAGATTTTATTACTTATCTCTTTCTTACTTTTGGATATAAAATTTTGCTTTCCCAAGGTTTCAATTAATATTTTTTCAAAAATTTTGTGTATTTAAAGCAAATTCGATTTCGGTATATTTACCTGAGAAGTCGTTGAGACAATGCAACGTATCAAACTTGAATTTCTTAACCTAAAATGTTTGAAATGGCATTCATTTAATCTAAAATGAAAGAAAAACAATGTTTTGATATTGACGAATGTCCTGGTTGAAAAAAGACTGTATCGTACAGTTGTACAGAAAAAAAATGTGCAGGAAACCTAAATATGTTGCCTATAAAATAAAGAACGAATTCAATGTAGAATTGAAAGAAAACAATGTATTGGTAGATAACAAATAATAATAATATTTGGATGATTTGTATAGCACCGTTTTTGTGAAAAATCACCTCAAGGGCGCTGTACAGATCTTATTTTCTATTATTACATATTAATTCTTAGTTTAAATAAGAAAATATACAGGAACATACTTACCTGACAGGTCAGATAGACACACTTATTAACTTAACCGCTTCATGCTTTTGAACTAGTCACGCTTCAGCGCTAAATGCGTTACAATTTCTGCTAGCCCGAGTGACGCTCGCCTGTTTCGACTCGTAGTGTTCTAGGTTTAGCTAACACGAATGACGGTTGTCAATATTAGCGATGTATTTTACGCAGTTTGAATTTGCCTGCAGTTGAGATTGGTCGTGTTTTTGAGCTGCTTATTTCGTTTTTACTATATTTTCGTGTATGTATGAATACATCGTATGTATTCATACATGTTTCATAAATTATGTTTTTTTTTTTCCCGATTTAGGGCATGGGAAATAAAAAAAATGGACTTTCTGAATTTGTCGCACAGTACAGGATTTGGTTAAAATTTTTATATCTAAAGGTGATTCGTCGAGAGTCAGTTGTCCTGGTTGAAGAACCTCAGTATAGCACAGTTGTAATATGACCTTTAAGTAATCTGAATCTTCTGCGCCTGAGCGAATATTTGATTGTTTTTTCAAGACATCACTGTTTCTGTCTTTGTGTTTCTTTTTGTAATCATATCTCCGAGTAACGTAGTTGAGTAGGTACAACAATGTCAATATTAATTAATTGATATCTCTCCATTTACACCATGAAACTTAATACTCGATTCTATAAACCAGAAAATTGTCATTGAGTTGATGATAAATATTTAGTGGGTATTTGACCGCTTCTGAATACACCTTCAATTTGCGGTACTCGTCGAGTTGCATATATTATCTGTTTCGAGTTGCCCTAACCGGCCAGTAAATTACTGTTTTTACAACCGTGTTCATTCTATGATTAAATTAACTCGACGAGTGGTTACTCAACAAGTAATGAAATACCCCCTTAGTAACTAAACATGATGCCATTTCTCCGCAGGGGTAGGCAGAGAAGATGCGCATCTCTATCTTGACACACTCCTTGCTTCATTCACATCCATACATTGTCTCATACATACTATTCTGTTATTCTGACTCTCGACATGACCCATCTCAAATATTTGATTCACTTAATCGTGCCATATCTTCCTTAGGCATTCCCGACTTCTTCTATCGCCCCATTAGTATAAAAACATTATTCAGTCTATTTTTATTTTTCCTTTTTTTTTTGGTTCTCAATTTGCGTATTGCCAGTTTGAAATAAAAAAAATTTTACTCACAAATTTTTGTTAGTACACACACCACTTCATTAGACAGCAATTTTCAATGAAGATTTTGCTTTGACCACCTCCGTGGCAGAGCCCTAAGCTCCTTGGCTCTGATCCGGAGGTCACGTTGCTCAAAATTGCCAAAAAAAAAAACTTTTTATTTGAATTTATATTTCCAGATGCCAAGAAACAGGTCCTTGCCAACCTGGTCAACTTTGCATACGATCCCCTCAACTACGAGTTCCTCAGAGAATCCTGTGCCATCGACCTGTTTCTGAACGAACTAGAAAAACCGTCAGACCTCACTCTCACCTACTTTGCCTGCAGTGGAATTGTTAATCTATGCTTGGGTAAGTACCCAATTCAGTGTATATTGCGTTTTTTATTATTCTTGCACTGCCAACACTGAAACATTTGAACATCTAGTGTGCAGTAGAGTCCTATAGTCACCGGGCATTCATCATTATCTATTTGGGAGTTTTGATCCTTTAAAACCTGTTCTTCGCATATTTACATGAACTGTAATCGCTCGTCAACAAAATAATCAATTTATAGAGATATTTTGCATTGCGTTAGGTTCATTACAAGTCGATTAATAAATATTTGAAGTAAGTTTGCTTACGTCAGTACGTCTGAAAAAAAACGATTTTCAAAGTGACAGTACAATTTGTATTTTCAAGAAAACCTAATGCTATTTTATTTTTATTTGAAAGGAAATGTATTCAGCCACACGAAAATACAATAAAATGACAAAAAATCTTCACATCTCTCGATCAAACTTTTTTTAGTGACATGACGGAGAAAAAACCAATTCTCCGAATATAAATAGCTATTCCAGAAAAACCACTTATACCACTGGTATACAATTTAAAGAAATACAGGAACACACTATCTGAGAAGATTGCGTAATTGACAAAAACATCATTTTGTAAATCACAAGGGAGTTATTACGAAATTACAGTCGGCAAGGTACGACAGAAGTTCCGGCATTCCAAAGGTTAATCATAATTCTACAAGACGAAGAAGTATCGATTGACCTATGCATGTATGGTTGAACGGTGTGGAGATCATTAACACATGCTTCGGTATAAGGAACTGGAGGGAGACAGCAGGAGATCGATAGAAGTGCAGACATTTCCTGGAAGTGATTTAAAACCTCCAATAGTTGTAGCTCCGATGACGATAATAACATTTTTACAACATTCTTTAAACCATAAATAACAATGTTTCATGCTCTAACACAACAATAAAAGTTTTCATGTTCCATAAAAAAACAGATTAAGTCTAGTGCTTCATATTATGACATGTAGTTTCTTATCTTGAATGATTTTAAAGTGCTGAGTGAATTAAATGCATATGCTTTAATAGCGCAATGAAACGTGTCAACTCGGTTACACACAAAGTAACATGGATGAAGCATTTCTTATTTCAGATTATAAATAACAAAGTCCAAACTCCAAAATATCAGTCAACCATGTTATTAAGTAAGCAAAGGGTAGGTTCATTTTAAATCTTAACTATAAAGAATTTTGTCGCAGCGCAAAAATACTTGAACGGTGAGCAATGCAACATGCAATTTGCACAACTTTTTTGTCTGGATTTTCTAGGTCAACACAACTATTTTTAGCTCGCAACATAATTTCTGACATGAGCTATAGAGCTTTGAAATATCCATTTGGCCAAACAAAAAACAACACTTCATTGCTTCTTTCGTCTTCCCCACTCTGTGAAATGGCTTTAGTCATGTTTGGTGACTAGATATGAATAGCCAGGTACTTTAAAACCTTCCCCTTCCCCATCTCCCTCCCCTTACACCCTTCACTCTCACAACCTACCCTAATTGGGTATGCTATAGTCCCACTGGCTTCGGACAGTTGGGAGCACGTAGGACTCTTGTGCGATATTCACATAAAACATTGCTTATTCCATATTTTTCAATTATTCAAAAAGAAAAAAAAATGTGTCAAACCTTGGAAAAAGCCAGGTAGTAACTATTAGTGAGTTACGAAAACCTAAAATTGTCAAAAGTAGTTTTGTAAATAAATTTCGTTATTATCAGGTTAAAAATTATTTTTGTTTACCACCATTTTTACACAACTTTTTGCTTGTAATGTTGCCGTAATGTCGTGTGTCTGTAATATTAATATCCGATTATATATTTTTTGCAGATCCTTTAAACGCAGACTACATAATCAAATACAACGGATTTAACTCGTTGGTCAAACATCTAAAGTCGGAGAATCAAGAGACAATACTGGAAGTGATCATCAGTTTGATTTACCTATCCGAACGAACGCCCAAGGAAACTACACACAAACCTGAATTGTTAGAGATATTGGAAAATTACAAGAGTAATTCATCCGATAATCGGCTGAAAAACCTCGCTACGATATATCTCGAAGGAGTTTACGGAGAAAATCCTCCGAGTGATATCAACAAATTAAGTGGCAAACAAATTAACACTCTGGAATATGGTTTTTCCGGAAATCAAGTGACAAAATAATTAATCAAAGATAATTTCCGACGGCACTTGTATTTTAATAACATTTCAAAATGCTGTCGAATCGTTTTCCGTACTTCGTCGTAAACAACAAAAATTATCAAAAGATATGCAAAATACACACGACGTCGTTTACGAACACGCCATTCCGAGCCGGAGATAAAATACGAATTCAGAAAACGTTGACGCAGAAAGATTTGGACGCATTTTCGAATCTGACCAACGATCACAATTCTTTGCACAAGTTGAGCATCGGGAGCAAGCGCCCGACAGCACGGGCGCTGCTGAACGGGTTAGTGGCGGGGCTGATCGGTACGCATCTCCCCGGCCCCCGCACGGTGGTTATATCACAGACAATGAAGTTCCCCAACAAGTGTTTTGTCGGAGAGAAACTGACCATCAGCGCCGAGCTGGTGGATGTGAGAAAGATAATGCGGGTGAAGTTCTACCGCGAAGTGGAAGAAGAAAAGAAAATTGTCTTTGAAGGAGAAGCCAAGCTTATGTTTACTAAAAGTGATTGAAGTAGTGTTAAAAAAATGCAACAAAACTTTGAAAATTCATAATATGTATTAATAGGTTTTTTTTTGCAATGATTGTGACAATTTTTAGGAGTTTTGTATGGCAACATAGAGGAGGGGAAGGAGTATTGTCGGAAGAACCTGAATATTAAGTTTTAGAAGCTCTTCTTTGGATTCATCATAACCTAAGTCTTTAAAAAAAAAGATACATTACGAATAACCTGACAATATTTTAACTCCTCCTACTCCCATCACTATCAGCGGACAACGCTGCTTGAGCAATGATGGAGGACTTAGCTAGGCAGAGGATTGAACCCGCGATGCCCGGATGGGAATCTCTTAATCAAAATAGCTCCACATCTTAAATACCCGTCCGATGACTTATGTTCCTCAGCCTACACTCATCCTTTCGTCAACACTTTTGCTATGCATCTGGTCACCGATCATAGCTAAAGCTATTTCAATCAACATTTCAATTCTGAATATCTGTTTTTTTTATATCATATTACAAAAATAACAAACGGGTATATGAGATTATAATTTTGCATTCATTAATGCATGATGCTTATAAGCATTGCGTTAATGTGATTCCCTATCCAAGCTCAGAATTCTATAAATGCTGCTTAACCTCAGTGATCACTTGCCAAGTTTTGTTGCAAGTTACTGGGTCGCTACGCCCGCCACATAATTCAAGTTATTTCAGTTATAGAGTTCTAAACTGAAGTGCCTCTAAGTTAGCCTCTCTGCTGCCAGATTTATCAATCTCCCGCCCCTCGTGGGGCACAAGTTATCAAAAACAGTTGTTTTGTTTTTTGTTTGTTCTTCAAAGTTTTGACACATTTAAAACTAATTTCAGTTTGTTGTGATAAAGTTTAATTTATTTTGCGAAAAGTGAGCCAACTAGTTTTTAAGTATGTAAAGAAAGTCTTTCTGTTTTTATTTATAAACTTATTGTTGATGTGTTCTTTTATTTATTTTTATTTATGTTATAATTAAGGATGGTTCTCTTTGCTAACAAATTATGCGATTCAGACATTGAATTAGAATACCTAGATAGGCTGCCTTTTTTAAATGGAATATACTAGGTTAGCCTTTCACTACCAAGTAATCAAATACAATTTTGCCCACTTTTAAAAACTTACTTAATATGTGTAATTTTTTGACGCTTGTAAATGAAAAGTAACCCAATATTTTGTCACAAAATTGTAAAAATATATTCTTACCTTGTTTACCTTTGTCTTCTTCCGGTGTCCTCTCCTATCTGAAGTTGGCTATCACCAGCACAATCTTCCTCCTACAGGCTGCAGCTGAAACAATTCAGTTTGAAAATTTTATTTGTGAAGAGTAAATATTTTTACTGTGCGGATGTGCCTATAGATTATCGAATACATGTTTCCACCAATCATTAGCTGATTCCACACCCCTCTCCCTTTCATATTACCCATTCCCTTCACGTTACGGTTGTATTCTTTGCTATTGGGTTATTTTTTGTGCCGCAAAAAAAAAGTAGCGTCTTTTGAATTGTGATGGTGTCATTTTTTTCGCACATGGGCCATTCTGAGTATTCTATATCATTGTTTAGTGTAGAAAATACAGTACAAAATTGTCAGACTAGTTTAACAATGTAATTTTTTTTTCTCCTTTTATAAATATTAAAGAATATTAATTATTGCATTCTATACCAGATATAATGATTATCAAATCAGCCTAAGGAAAGGCTCATTAGTATAATAATTTATATATTATTATTGTTTCTCATAAATGAAAATGATAAAAAATTACTCCACTATATATAGTAAATTAGTCAGTCTCATCGAAAATATTATAATATTTATTAAATACTTTGTAGTGGATTTAATATTATGTATTTTATTGCAGCTCAACTAGGGAGCTATTTTTGAAACTTTTGACTAATTGATCGGCTATGGTAAGACATTATAAATTATTTGATATTAATATAAGAGAAATGTAAGATAGTGATTTATATTACATATTCTTCTTTTTGTCAATACTTTTGTAAAGATATATTCAAGATGTCAAAAATATGAATATTTCTCAATGAGATATCGTAAATATGGATATTTCATAAATTAAGCTGTCAAAAATTTGTAGAATTTATAATAAAGGGTCGAAATTTTTAATAATTTTCAATAAAATCATGAGCCATCAAAAAAATATGCATTTTTCAATAAGATTTCAAACATACGGATACTTCATAATAAGTTATCAAAAAAAATTGCTGTTTTCAATGAGGGGTCAATATTTTATAATAATTGATAGTGAGATGTCAATAAGATGTCATACCGTATAGGTTTTTCACAGAAAAATACCAAGTTGAATAAGTCTTTCAAAATAAAATTTCTTAAGTGAAGATATGTACTTCATGTGAAAAAGAAAAACAGACCTTTTTTTTCTTCACATAGATGTCGAAATAAGTAAATCTTTTGCAATATTTCTTACAAACTGGGCATATATTATAAATAATCATATTATTACGGCAGATATTTTCTTATTAACTTCGTCAACACAACAAATCTATTTATCTGGACGATATTTATTCAACGACAACAGACCCTTTAATATTATTTTAAAAAACATTTGAACGGTAGTTTAAATCGTAGTCTGTAATTTTGAAATAGTTCAAAATGATTGGTACAAATGATGTACAACTCAACAGCCTTGCCCAAACGGTAAATTCTAATTACTGATATTTATTTCTTACATTGAAACTGTGTATGTATTTTAAATTTATTGTATTTTGCTTTAAAAAAATATTAAGGACAACTTCTACAGTCTTCAATAGCGTTTAAATAAATAAACATTTAAAATACGACTTAATATACGAATGTAATTAATGATGATAAATCGTAACACTTTGTAGTTTTTTACTTTCGGAGATTGACCTATAAATCTAATAGGTTTCCCAGATTGCCAAAATTCACAAAATTCTGTGTGTATATTCTTGAATAGAATCTAAGTAACGTAAAACTTAATATTAAATATGGCGAAATTAATTTATTTATTGATGTCCCTCACGACAGGTGTAAAACCATTTTTGTAAGATGCAATAAACTTAACAGTCATCATCACAACACCCTAGAAGTGTGATCTATATGAAAGAAAACGCTTGTCGCCAATTAACATAAGATATTTCGACTCCTAGGCCTCAAACAGGCCAATGAAATTGATTGTTCAAGAAAAATTTCGATATTTGAAAATGTTTGATCAGTTTCACAAAAAGTAAGGGCGTGTTGAGCTTACTTCGGTCATACCCTCAATACACTTTTATCGGCTTATCTCTTCAGTGTCCATAAAAGGAATAGAAAAACCCATTTAATTTTATTAAATTGATCCATACCAAACAACATATAACTCAATTCGGCCCAAAAGAACCATCCGGACTTGGTCTATAGAGTTTAATATATTTTTATGTGATACCATTTTTGACGGTCTCCTCAGTGGTTGAGTGGTTAAGTCGTTCGACTACGAATCCAGAAGTTGCGGGTTCGAATCCCAGCGTGCGCAAATAAATTTTATTTCATGAAAATATGTTATTTCTCATTTAATTCATATAAAATAATATATACATAGTATATTTGCGGCACGTTCCAGAGTGGTAGATACTCATAGTATCGCCCTGGTGAAAGACCACAATTCAGAATCGAAACTTTGCTATAAATGGCTTCCACTTTTTTTTGACGACCAGATCCGAATAGCCAGGTACTTTTTAACCTTCCTCTTCCCCATCGCCTCCCCACTAACTTCAGCCTCACAACATACCCGATTGGAGATGCCATAGTTCCACTGGCTCCAGATGGTTGGGAGCAGCTGAGACTAGCGCCGTATTCATTATTTTATTTTTTAAACCATATAAGAGTCCTGCCCGTAGCCAGAGCAACTTTGGCATCCTCAATCTAGGGATTGATTTGAGGCTCACAGTAGTAATAGGAAGGTTTAGAAGCATCTGATTATTTGGATGTGGTCTCCAAATACAGCTAAAACCATTTCAAGCAATGTTTCAAGTCTCAGTGGTTTTCTCAAGGATATCAAGAGTATCTTATCAACTTTAAATTCAACATTTTCAGAATCACAGTAAGAAAATCTGTTGGTATATGTAATCTATTCATTTGAACGTGCGGGTATTCTGTTCCCCGCTGTATCTGGATGTCTACAAATTATCTAATAGCTTAACATCGTAAGAGCGTAATGTGTAAGTTTAGGTATTTATTTCTAATCCTGCCTTTATTCTGAACTACCTGTTGAATGTTGTGTGCAACCCGCAATAAACATAGTAATCTACCTAATTTAAACCCTACGAATGTAATCACAATATATTTAGACCTAGGAAATTAAAGAGTCCATACGTTTTATGCTTAAAAATAAAAGTTTAGTGTTATAAAAATGCACTAATAACCTTAATATTGACCGCTCCAAGCCAAAATTATACATACAACAGTTTATTTTGTTAAAATGGGAACAACAATTTTTAATTTATTTTTATGAATGGAATAACTATTTATGTAAAAATTAACTTTTTTTTTTTCACTGACTTAGCAGCTCTCCTGAAAAGTACCATTTTTTCACTTACACTCTTTGGATTGAAACGGTCAATATTATATTAGGTATTTTAAAATTGATCAATAATTTATCGTATCGACCCCTCCTACGTAAACTATTGTATCTTCAAAGACGCGATTGTTGAGGAGAGCGTTTCTTTTGATCACTGTAAATTCAAATATTCCGATTAAATCCAAACTCTAGGCAAATATTTAAATTTCATGTATTAAATTTGAAAATATTTAGATTTATCGGCTAATATTTGTAATTAAAGTGGTCAAAAAGGCTTTAAAATGGTCTCCTCAACGATTGTAATTTTGAAGATATGATAGTTTACATAGGAGGGGTCGATATAACATGAGTAAATTTACCCAAAACTTTAAATGGCTGAAAGCCTATCAAATTACAATTAATCCAAATGACTTACCAATATTTTTTTTAAATACTTAAGTCAACATTCTGAATAAAATACTTTGTAACACCAATAATAATATTTCCATTTGATTATACAACAATATTGATATTGGTAAAATGTATTAATAAAAAAACAGTTTTTTTTATTTCAGCGTGGTCCATATTTCCCAATTAATGTTTATCTACCAATGTGCTGTTTGAACTCGTTTAATAATATTAATGGAATAGTTACGAAGCCTTTTTGATAATATTTATAAACACTAGATTAATAATTAAACTCTAGATTTTCATTAGAGTATAAACTTGCCAATATAACAATACACTTTGTTCCGTAGAATTATTTTTAGGAAATTGAGTCCAGTTTAATCAATGACCTAAAAATTAGATTGTTGCAGTAGATTACTATTATTTTTATCAATCTAAAGTTAAGTTTTATACAACAACAAAAAATGTTGATGTTTCTTTATTCATTCTTATTCAACTTTTAAATGAATCAATTTTGGAAATTGTTTAAAATCCTCAAATCATCAACAATTTTATTATGTTATGGTGGAAAGGCTAGCAGTTACTTACAGCCTTCTTATTGCCCTCGCCACTCCCTTACTGCCTTTCACTGCCCTACTGTTTTATCTGGGGCCACATGCCTTATATTGTTTTTGCATATTTTTTACTTTGTTCACTTTAATCTTCCAAGAAGGAAATTATTTTAAGTTTGACTGTTAATATTTTTTGTTAGTACAATACCCTGTTGAATTATTAATAACAGTTTACTATCCAAAACACATTGTACAATCAAATATTCTTTCAAGAATACATGAACGCAAACAAATTTGCAATAAATTAGACAAAATTCAAAAGTAATGAATCGCTCAAAGTAGCAAAACAGCTCAAATTTTTATCAACCCCAAATCTATTGCTAATTCATCCACTTTCATATGCTTTTTTCAACTTACTGTACTGATAACTTATTTTCAACAATAATAATTTGTTATTTAAGTTTCTTATTAAATTTATTTGATTGAGTTTTGCTCGTTGGTTTAGTTTTGATGTGATATTTTGTATTTTATGAGATTTGATAGACCTTTATAGAGAAACTATTGTAAAGCCACTCATTATAATATGATGTAATTGATTCGTCAATTTGTGTTATTATAATATTTTTGTGTCTTGTCCTGTATATACAATTTGTGTGTGATAAATGAAATAAACATAACTATATTAAATTGTTGGTTTCTCATTTATTTAGTAAAGGTAGCAGACAGAGGTAGGCAGAGAGGATGAAACCCCACACAACCCTTATCTTGGCACACACTCTGCTTCCTTCACATTCCTACATGATCTTGTTTATTATTCTTCTTGACGTAACCCAACTCAAGTATTCGATTCACTTGATCATGTCATGTTTTCCTGGGGCGTTCCCGACTTCTTCCATCCATTTGCACATCATGTATTCTCCAGACATTGATTTCTCTGTTGTCCAATCAAAATGTATTTGCCTCTCGTAGCAGAATGGTAGATACTGTGTCTCCCTGGTGGGAGATGACCGTTTAGATTCAAATTGAAAGTTAAATAACCAGATCTTAGTATCCAGATACTTCCTCTTACCCATCTTCTTTACTTCTCTACCTCATTCCCCGAATTTGGGATGCCCTACTTCTACTGACTTCAAATCCTTACGGTTTCACATAAATAAAAAATACACATTTACATGGATATTTCATTACCATCTCTTATTCACCTGTTGCTGAAGAAAGTCAAAACTATAATACTTAAGATTTTAGATAACTCTTTAAGAGGATTTATTAAGACAATTCTTAAACCAAAATGCCTAAGATTGTTTTCACTGAGACCATATATAACACGTATTGTTGCACTTAAATGTGAAAAAAGCCAAAAAATGTCACAAATTAAAAAATGACAACATTCTGGCACAGCAAGCAATTTTATTTGAATAAATACCCACTGGACACTGATGGTAATTTGTAAAATTAATTTTGCTTAAGTCAACAATTATATAATTGTTATGTTTAAAGTCACGTTAGGCTTAAGGAAACACTTAAAACTGCAAAATATCATAAAAACAATATTTACATTTGAGCACATAAAATTCAATAAACAAAATGCATAATAAAAGCACACAATTCCAGAGTATTTTATTCCTAATTCAGGGGTTGTTCTAAGAAGTTGCCTTCAAAATGTGTGCTGTTTCATGGGTGAAGTTTTATTTTTCCGTTGTAATGATGGTTTTATTATTTCAATCTGTTTTCTCTGACGATGACGACAAGTTGTTAAATTTGATACCGAGATTAAATGGCGGAGGACTGCTGAAGAATGCTTTGGTGAATTTTAAGCAGAAATGGGTAAGTCTTTATTTTTTGTGTAATTTGTTTGAAGCTTGGTGTTCAGGGCTTAAGTCAAGTCAATTTCGACTTAAGCATTTACAAATATTGTTAATCCTTTATCAAATCTGTTAAATAACTACCTATCTAATCATAAGTAGCGCACCCGAAAACACTAATCTCAAATTTGTTATATTTTCAAATCTCTCAATACAAAGCAGCAAAGATTTAAATTTTGCTGTTAAATAATTTTAAAATATAGCTGTGTAGTATCATATCTTATATTCTTGCACATATTTAGACTTTTCCTTACCTGAAATTGAAGGCGTTTTTTTTCTTCTTGCATCTACGTCTATTCCGTACTCTGTAACCAAGAAGAATTAATTTTTTTAAATAAACTAAATCTTCTTATCCATAAGCTTTCTGGCGTCCAGTTTTGGACATAGGCGTCTTTAGTTTTGCTGATACTTGGAAATTTGAAGTCAGCAGTTCTTTTTAGATTGTCAGCCCTTTTTCAGAAAGCTTTGTTTCTGAATCAAGAACGCCATGTCATCACATCTTTGTGATAATATTGATGAATCACTATTTTAGTCAATTGTTCATTCATTTCAGAGCACACCATGCACTTGTGGAGTTTTCCTCGATGGCCAATTGGCCGGTGACAGCAGAATTCCCCCGGGAGGGAATCCAGCATTCGCCAAAGAAATGGACTTTCCCATTTACCCGTGCGGGGCGCAGGGAAATAAGCTGTGCATGGAGAGGTGCCTTGATCTGGTAAGTAACATTAATAATTTGAGATATAAGGAGGTTTTTTAATTGCACATATGCCAGATATCAGCCATTCAACAGCATCCGGTGTCGTACAAGAACTGGTAGAGTGGACATTCTTCAACAATGTGATATTTGATTTGAACCTGTTCACATTAAAAAAGCAGAACACCTAAGTCCCCTTTTATGTATCATGTACGCACAGAGGCTGGGAATGCATTGAATGCAGTTTAATGTTGTCCAAAATTTCTGGGAGAGAGATTTACACTCTGATTCAATTTTTTTCACCTTTTAA
Source organism: Drusus annulatus (assembly GCA_022651775.1). Lineage (NCBI taxonomy): Eukaryota > Metazoa > Arthropoda > Insecta > Trichoptera > Limnephilidae > Drusus > Drusus annulatus. Next base: position 1,012,184 of record JAGWCC010000221.1, on the reverse strand, counting down.
ATAAGTTATTTCAGCTTTAAAAACAATCTTCAAAGTTCTTCTAGAAAGCAATGCAATCAAAAAGCCAACAACATTTCCAAAAGTCTGGTGGAAAAATAGTGTCCGGTAGACGAGGTAAAATCAAAAGCTATACCAATGGCTTTTAGCATGGTCCATGAGGCTTTATCACAGCCTAGGTGCGGCCATATAAGCTATGAGGTTTAGAGGGTGAAGCTTTAAGTAATTCAATAATCTGCATTTAATTTGTTCAGGTAATCCACCACATGCCATCTGCCGCGCCCCTGATCTGTTCCTCCATCAACCGCGACTGCTTCCGCGAGAAGGCCACCCTCTTCATCAAGAACTGCGACAGCTCTTGGAAGCCCACTGGATTCAAGGCGGGGAAGGAGTTTTGCTGCACCAACGGGGTTGAGGTTATGTGTCCAAAGAGCATTCCTTTCAATCATCACCATCAACCGAAAAGCTTCCTTGGCGGTAAGAATTTTTGATTTACTCTGCACATTTGTTTATTTTTAAATAATTACTCATTTTATGCATGACATCAATAAATTCTCGTTATGTAATTATAATTTACATCAATAGATGTCACCACTTGTCACATTTTATGAAATAATGAAAATTAATCATGAGAGAAGTAGGATGATAATAATTAATTATTATTATTGATGAAGATATGTACTTACGATATTTTCATAAGAATGATATTGAAGATGGTTTATTTTTTTCAGATTTATTGGGTTCAGCATCATCAAATCGACGATCCATCCCAGAGTTTTTCCTAGATATAGCAGATTCTGCAGCCGATTTAGCAACCGATGTGTTGGGGTCCTAAAAATCAACAACCGTATACTTTTTAATTCTATAATTTTATTACGATGTAAAAGCTTTTGTATCACTCTACAATCATAAGGATAAAAAACATTATTTATTTTGAAAAATTTAAATGTTTTTTTAATAAGGCAGTCAACTTTTTTAACTAACATAGGAGTGGGCAGAGAAAATGGAATGCCATACCGCTCTGTCTTAGTACACACCCCTTACTTCCTTCACATTTCATAATCCTGTAGGTTTATTATTATTTATTTTTTTGACTTCTTATTACATCCACTTTCCCGTCTCTTCATTTATCCATTGTATGTGTAGAAATAATCTAAACATTGTTTTCCTGATCTTATTCGTTATCCTTGCCTCTACCTTGCATTATTTTCATACATCCCCATTCGTAATACACCCGTACATGGTTTTATCACACATAGGCCTCAAGAACCTCATTTCTCAGGGTACTTTTGTAACCTTACTCTCCAGTTCCATGCCTCACTGACATATTCATGGTATCAGAACACCATTGAAAACAATATCTGTACCAAAAATTACACAAATTGACGCCGGAAAGGCAAAAGGGCTGAAGCGCCATTTTGGGAAGTTTACACCAAAACACTCGTTAGGTATTTTTTTGTAATGGTTAACTGGTTGTATTTTGAAAAAAAAAATAACTCGGCTAATTGAATTATAATCATATAACCACATTGAGTTACCTGAAGCGACAAAAAGCTAAATAAAGTCCTGCACTTATGTCGCTTGAGTCCAGCCTTCTCCCAAATGGTACGTATATTCTAAACAGCTGAAGCGCCACAAAAGTCTTCAGAATCAAACAAGAGTCAGAGCATTTGATGCAGAAAAAAAACTGATTATAAACTGCATGGTTAACTCATTTTTTACCAAAGTGTTGCTTAAGCCCTTTTGCTTTTCCAGCGTTCATATATTATGTACATTATGTCGAAAGGTTGTTTTTATTACCCTAGAATCAACAGGCCAAGTGTAAGATTTATTAGTTTGATATGTAAAGCAATGATTTAACAGCAAAAAACGAATACAAAAAATTTCAAATCTTGGAGTAACAATGTATGGAGAGAGAGCTAATTATTTTTACTCAATCTATACAAACTTGCGATAAATCACTTTCTTCGGGTTTTTAGGTCGTACAACATGAGAGAGAAAGAGACAACAAAAATAACACACTGCTTTTATGTACTTTAAGGATGATCTTGGTCTCCCGCGTCTCCGGGGACTCCGTCCACAAGTTTTGAAATGCGACTAAAATGGACACAACTAAACGGTTTTTTTAGGTTATATGCTATATTTTTGTTGATAAAAATACTGTGAAAAAGTGGTTATCCAAATAAACAAAAACATTATGTCGACATGTGCTATGAATCGATGTATAAATACCCTAGCCCTAGTCCTAGCCACGCCCGAGTCTGCCGAGTCCGGCAAGAATCATCCAAAACTGACTACACTGCCTTGGATAGGTACCACTCTATGTACTCTAAGGTTTCAATCAACCACCCCATATAAATAAGTAGGTACTATCATATTATCAAAAAAGGTTAGCGACCGCTACGAAAAGGGGGGAAATTTCATACAGTGGCAACACTGAGAATGTGCGCCACCTGACCCCGTTTCCCGCGCTCTTTGCTGTCACAGCAAATCTATGGACGACTGTCGGTGATTTTCGAGCGTAGCGTAGCGACACCGAGGCGAAAAATACAACCAAACACCGCATCAAGTTATGCATCGATGTATTTACTAGGAGCTTTAGATGAGTGAAAAGTTTTTATTTTTTTGCGTGCTGGGGATCGGAGCTAGCTCGCAGGGTTAACAACCCTGCAGGCAGGCATGCGCCGCTTTCTAATTTTAAAAACACGCATCCTTGGGCACGCCATGAGAAAGAAATGCCTTTCTTATTATCATTGCTCGTGGAGATTATTCCACTCTCCTGTTCCGGAAGACTTTCATTGTTGCGGCTTGTTGGTTGTTGACGCGTCGCGGCCCAACACCGCTGGAAATATCCTGCATTGTTCCTTAGTTCCCGCTACGAATAGTTTCTCAATTGTATATACTAGGATTTGGAATCCCACGCGGCCAGTCACCGCTTGTCAATTGTAAGAAGTACCTAAATTGTTTATTACGTACGCCCTTGGAGTAAGAATATATGGAGAGAAAGCTAATTCTTTTTACCCAACCTATACACTTTCCCCGGGTTTTTACGTCGTACACCAAGAGAAAGAAAGAGACAGCAAATTTTCCCAAATTATCACACCGCTTTAAAGCATTGTAAGGATGTTATTCGTGTCCCGCGTCTCCGTTGATTCCGCCCACACGTTTTGATATGCGACATAAATTAACATAAATCAACGGTTTTTTAAGTTATATGCTTTATTTTCGTTTATAACAATACTGTGAAAAAGTGGTTATACGAATAAACAAAAACATCATGTCGACATGTGCTATGAATGGATGTATGAATACCCTAGCCCTAGTCCTAGCCCTGGTCCTAGCCCTAGCCCTAGTCCTAGCCACGCCCAGGTCTAGCCGAGTCCGGCAAAGCTCATCAAAACTGACTACAGCAGCGCTCTCTCTTGTATATTATTGCTCTGAGCGTACGCCCCACCGTTGAATAGTACGCCCCACTGTTGAATTTGGCAGCCACCTCTGGTCTGGAGCCCCTAAATACCTGAAAAAACCCTTGACTCTGTGAAGAGACGGGTGGTCCGTTTGATAGATTCTCCTGTCTTAACAAACGGATTGCAATCTTTGGAGTACATGCGTCAGGTGGGAATGCTGTCCTTGTTCTACAGGTATTTCAATGGAAGATGCTCCGAGGAACTTGCGTCATTGATCCCTTCGGCATCGGTGCATAGTCGGGAAACTCGCCAAACGCGCGCCTAACGTTTGTACACGGTTGATACTCAATACACGAGAACGGGTCGCTTTTACGATTCGTTCTTATGTTCAACAGCTCGGTTATGGAACGATTTGCAGGCCTCCGTGTTTCCTTCCTCATTCAAAATGGGCCTCTTCAAGAGCCAGGTTCACTCCTTCCTTTCCTCAAAAAGACCCTCCACACAGCATCCTCAAAGATGACATAGGCCCTGTGGGAAATTATTTCCCTCGTGGCCTCCTGTGTGAAGTTCTTGTAAAAAATAAAAAATAAATGTTCTCTACCCCTTTCCAAACTGCGGACCCTGTGGTCGCGAATAAATGTTTTTTTTCAAAATTAATTAAATTAATAAAAGCACACTTTTGCCGACTCGTTCGAGGGTAAAATATACTTTCATAAAAGTCATACCACCATAAAATATAATTTTCAAAAAGGGTATTAAATCCGCACGTGGTTTCTTTCAAGCCGAATGTCATCTTATTAATAATAATTATTATTAATAATAATAATAAATTAATAATTTGTAGAGCGCCGTTTTTGTGAAAAATCACTTAAGGACGCTGTACAGATCTTAATTTCTAGTTAATACTATTCCTAGTTTATTGTGTCGGACGCACTGCGCCGCGGAAATTATAAATCCGCGTATGAATAATTTAGTAATAAGATGTACGTAAAATCATGATTAAATTGTTAGAATTAGAGTCAAAATTAACTTCATATATTTGCTCTAATTTATCATACTAAATTCGTGTTTTTTGTCTTATAACTTAACTTCATGCTAGAATCAGTAAGCTCCTTCTGTCGACACGACAGATTATGCAATGAGTGTCTCGACCTCCCGGCCGAGCGTTAAACGCGAGCCCAAGGCTCAGTCGAGCGTAACAGCGAGCCGCATACTCGGTCAGCTCTATGTGGCGGCCGCAAAGCTCCACCAATCACGCGTTCAGCACGTCGCTGAACGTATCAATAATTGTGACTTTTGACCTCTATTGCTGGAGTCAGGCTGAATTCACAAAGCAACAAACTATGCCATTGTGACGGCCTGCCTAGGCGCTTTGTATTACATGTAAATTAAAATGTATAAATGTTAGAATAAAATAGTTATAAGTAAAAAACCCGCAAAAACGGGCACCAATTTTGTAAAATGTATTTTCAAACTGTAATTAAGAACTTAATAAAAATGATAGAGAGGCGGGTGGAAGTTGAGGGTGAAAGCTGGTGAAAAGGAGAAGGGGATTAATTAACAAAATTTATCCCACAAAATTGCCAGCCAGCGGGGGAGCGAGAGAAAGAGGATGCTAAATCCTCCCATACATCGCTCTTCCGTCTCGGCTATGCGCTCTCAAGGCAATGAAATATTGCGCAAAAATGAGAAAAAAGTAGATCACCAGCATCCTCCGCCAGTACCAATCACCTTGACTTCTCTTCGCTCTGACATCGCCTTCAAACTTGACTCCCGACTTTTCTTTGACCATCGCCTGCCCCCCTGGACCGCCTGACTACACCTCTCTCCGGACCAGACCCGCAGCATCTTCACTTGGAAGCCGAGGCCCTACGAGTTTGACCCGTCGTCTCCCTTACAACGAGACCGACTGCTTGGAGCACTTCATAGATCGGGACCGCCACCCCTATACAGTTTATTTGTGTACCTGATCACGTCGGGTACATAAGTTGGTCCTTAACGAGCCGGATCCATCTGTGAAGCAGCGCCAAGGATGGCGCCTTCTCCCCTACGCTCTGGGAAGAGCACGTCTGACGGAACGTCAACACCTGGACAGGACGATCTCACCACACCCGGGGCGGCCGGCATAGCGCCCCCGGACTCCAGGATCCTTCCGAGCTAATTGGAAACCTGGAAAACATCGCCGGTAGCACTGAGGCGCCGATACCTACCAGCAGCGGAGCAGCCCGCGCCGCACGAGCCCGGGCCGCCGCCCAAGCTGCTGAATGGGCGACAAGGACTGCAGCATTACGACCTGCAGTCCACCCCTCATCTGATGAGGCCTCTTCAAGAAGCGAGGCCTCGACTGAGGATACTCTCCGTCAAGCGCAGCGCGAACTGCGAGCGGAGAGACGGCGCGCACAGCGCATGCAGGAAGAACATTCTCGGCAAATGGCCGAGCTAATCGCTTCGCTGAGATTTCTTCCCGCACACCCCGCAGCCCCCGGCCCCCTGCCGCGACGCAGAGAGCCCACAGAGACGGACCAAGCTGCGGGGGCACCCGGAGCACCACAGAGCCCGGACAATACCGCGACAGATTGCGCCCTCAGACCGAGCGGCGGGCAATCGGTGGCCATCATGACTCGCACTGAGGCAGTCAACCCCACAGCCCCGGCCCCCCTGCCGCGACGCAGAGAGCCCACAGAGACGGACCAAGCTGCGGGGGCACCCGGAAGCACTACACAGCCCGGAAAATGCTGCGACAGATTGCGCCCTTCAACCGAGCGGCGGGCAATCGGCAGCCACAATGGCGCCTCTGAGGCGGCCAACCCAGACCACCGCCCCGACGAGCAGCCCGCCGACAGAGAATAGGACTCCAGGGGCGGCGCAAAACCGCCGCATACTACAGTGCGGCGCCTCAGCACGGCGTACGAGCGAACGGGGCCCTGCCGACGCAGATCAGCGCCCCGCCGACGACTCAGCCCGGCCCGAGCATCGGTACTTCACAACAAAACGCAAGTACCTACTCATTTAATGAAGAGACGGCTCGCCAAACAAGAGAGTGGGTGAACCACGGAGCGGACCCGCTCTCGCAGATCGCCGCCGTGATGGCGGAGGCCTTCCGCAGCTCGCAGACCAGCGGCACGCCGCGGCCCCACGCAGACGAAGACCACAGAATGACGTCCCTAATTGCGCGGCAATCAAGCGCCAAAGATTTGCCGCTTTATTCTGGCGACGCTGTAGAATGGCCGGCCTGGAAGGCGCAATTTTATCAATCTACAGTGACGTGCGGGATGACTGAACCGGAGAATCTAATGCGCCTACAAAAGGCGCTAAAAGGAGAAAAGGCTCGAGGGCGGTCAGCCCGCTCCTCATGGATCCACTACAAGTTCCAGAGATTATGGACGTCCTAGAAAATCGATTCGGCAGCGCTCACTCCATCGCCACGGTGATGATGGAGAAAGTGAAGCGGCTCGCACGGCTAGACGAGGACGCCTCAATCGAAGCCCTGATCAACTTTTCGGGCACAGTACAAAACGTAGTCGCCTCGCTCGGCAATTTATCGAGCGACTACCTCACAAACCCGGCCCTGCTCAGTGACATCACCGTCAAGATGCCGCTCGCCCTGAAAACCCTATGGCTCCATCACGTGGCGGATCAGACGCAGGCCGCCTCAGTTCAACAACTGGCGGCGTTTCTCAAACGCCTTACAAGCGCAGTGCCACGAGCCGGCCTAGTGGAGAGCGCCCGAACACCGAGACCGAACTTTCCCGAACGAGCCCCGAAGCCGCGAAGAGAAAACGTGTACCTCACGAGCGGGGACGAAGTAAAGTGCCCCGCGTGCAAAGAGTCGCACATTTTGTCAAAGTGCCCTAAGTTCGCCGCCGAGTCCCTCTCCGTCCGGTGGGAAATAGTGAGAGGGGAAAAATTATGTCGCAAGTGCTTAGACGCGACGCATCCGACCAAAGTGTGTAAAGTGAAAGTAAATTGTGGGGTGGGAACGTGCCGGTTCCCACACCACCGATATTACACGATCCTACGTACTTCCGTGGCCCCGAGCCTCAGACAGTCGCGAACACATGGGAGCGCGCGGATCATGTTTTATTGAAGGTCGTTCCGGTGACCTTAGGTGGCCCTGAAGGGGCAAGTGAAAGTGTACGCGCTACTCATTGAGGGGGTCAACGGTCTCCCCTCATCGACGCCGAGATCGCGGACGCTATCGGGGCCACGGGGGCCGACTTGTGGATTGCGTATACACGGCGCGAACGGGATGTGCTCGGCGGACGAAACTTCCCGGCAAGTTGAAGTGAAAATAAGTGGGGACGGACACGCTTTCACAGTGAAAACAAAGACAGTTCGAGCTCTCAACCTGCCCCAACAAGTGATAAGCGGCAGCCGGCCGGTGAAGCCGCGGCTGTTGCTGGGACAAGACAATGCCAGCTTAATTGTCTCCCGCGAAGTGCGTGAAGAGGCAGACAAGCGCCTCGTGTCCCGCACGGCACTGGGATGGATCGCGCACGGCGGGACCCACCCCACCCACATCATCACGCTGAACCTACTAGGAGAGGCCGACAGCGAGGCAGAGCAGCTGGACCTCTCGCCGGACGGGCGATGGTTTACCGGCCCCTCTTTTCCGACGTCACCGGAGACCCGATGGCCCCAGGAGCGACCTCTAGCGACCCGGCCCGACGAGAAAACATTGGAGGTTAAACCAGAGTATGTCGGGGTGACCTACACGCTAGAACAGGCGCTCCCCGAGGTCGCCCGGTTCTCCTCATGGAACCGGCTGCTCCGAACCACAGCCTGGGTGCTACGCTTCATACGGAGATGTCACCCGGGCGCCGGCAGACTCAGAAGAGCTACTTAGCCTACAAGAGATCCGCACGGCTGAATGCACGTGGATAAAACACGCACAAAAAATGTGTTTCGGCGCCGAGCTTCGTCAAGTACAGCTGGGAAAACCCATAGCGGCCGAGAGCCGCCTCATAGCGCTCGCGCCGCACCTGCAAGGAGGAATTCTCAGAATGAGCTCACGACTAAAGGGGGTCAAGGGAGTGCCTGACTCACCCATCATTCTGGACGGCGGAGAGCCGTACACTCGACTAATGATCAGCCACTACCACAACAAGGCTGATCACCCTAGCGTCGAGAAGACAATGGCGGAGATTCGAACCAGCTTTTATGTCATAAAGCTGCGGTCGACCCTCCGCCGCCTAACATGCATGCCCGACATGCAAAATACGGCGAAGCAAGCCATTCCCGCCTATGATGGCACCACTACCGGCCTCGCGGCTAGCACTCTCAGAAGGTGCGGCCCTTTACCAACTGCGGGCTTGACTATTTTGGACCTCTCGAGGTGACCGTGGGACGGCGCAAAGAGAAGCGCTACGCCGCCCTGTTTACATGTCTGTCGACACGGGCGGTACACTTGGAGTTGGCCTCTTCATTGAGCACCGATTCCGCAATTATGGCGCTTCAAAGAATGTCAGCCAGACGAGGCCTGCCGAGCACGATATTCTCGGACAACGGCACGAACTTTCACGGTGCCGAGAAAGAACTGAAGGACGCCTTGGAAAACATCCGCCAGGACCCGAGGGTCCAAAATTTTGCGACCACTGAAGGGATAGAGTGGAAGTTCATCCCACCCCGCAGTCCTCACATGGGGGGAGCATGGGAGCGCCTCGTGCGCTCCGTCAAGCAGGCGCTCACCGCCACCCTAAAGGAGAGAGCGCCCCGCGAAGAAACGCTTCTGACAGCGCTAGCCGAAGCCGAATTCACGGTAAACAGCAGGCCGCTGACTCACCTATCGGTCGACCCCCGGGATGAGGAACCCCTCACGCCCAACCACTTTCTACTGGGATCGGCGGGACGCCGGACCACCTAGCGATGTACGAGGCTACCGAGGAAGACGTCTGCCTACGCAAACAGTGGCGGATAGGCCAACAGCTTGCGGATATGTTTTGGAGGCGATGGGTCCGCGAGTACCTGCCGACCCTCGCCACCCGCAAGAAGTGGCAAAAACCTTCGCCACCTATTAAGAAGGATGATCTGGTGCTAGTAATGGACCCCGCGCTGCCCCGCAACAGCTGGCCCCGCGGAAGGGTCCTGGAAGCCCTAGCCGCACCTGACGGCCAGATCAGGACCGTGAGGGTCAAAACCATCACGGGGATTTACCTACGGCCCGCGGCAAAAATTGCCGTCCTCTTGGCCGCCCCGGAAGCTGCCGAACTGCAAGCGACCCCGCCACGACCAGCCAGAGGCCACCCGCAGCAGCCACGCCGCTACCGAGGGACCGGCCGCCAGGGACGCCGCCGTACACGGACACAGCACGCCTTCCAGAAGAAGATGTAGCGAAGCTCCATCGGGGGAGTGTGTCGGACGCACTGCGCCGCGGAAATTATAAATCCGCGTATGAATAATTTAGTAATAAGATGTACGTAAAATCATGATTAAATTGTTAGAATTAGAGTCAAAATTAACTTCATATATTTGCTCTAATTTATCATACTAAATTCGTGTTTTTTGTCTTATAACTTAACTTCATGCTAGAATCAGTAAGCTCCTTCTGTCGACACGACAGATTATGCAATGAGTGTCTCGACCTCCCGGCCGAGCGTTAAACGCGAGCCCAAGGCTCAGTCGAGCGTAACAGCGAGCCGCATACTCGGTCAGCTCTATGTGGCGGCCGCAAAGCTCCACCAATCACGCGTTCAGCACGTCGCTGAACGTATCAATAATTGTGACTTTTGACCTCTATTGCTGGAGTCAGGCTGAATTCACAAAGCAACAAACTATGCCATTGTGACGGCCTGCCTAGGCGCTTTGTATTACATGTAAATTAAAATGTATAAATGTTAGAATAAAATAGTTATAAGTAAAAAACCCGCAAAAACGGGCACCAATTTTGTAAAATGTATTTTCAAACTGTAATTAAGAACTTAATAAAAATGATAGAGAGGCGAATTGAAGTTGAGGTGAAAGCTGGTGAAAAGGAGAAGGGGATTAATTAACAAAATTTATCCCACAAAATTGCCAGCCAGCGGGGGAGCGAGAGAAAGAGGATGCTAAATCCTCCCATACATCGCTCTTCCGTCTCGGCTATGCGCTCTCAAGGCAATGAAATATTGCGCAAAAATGAGAAAAAAGTAGATCACCAGCATCCTCCGCCAGTACCAATCACCTTGACTTCTCTTCGCTCTGACATCGCCTTCAAACTTGACTCCCGACTTTTCTTTGACCATCGCCTGCCCCCCTGGACCGCCTGACTACACCTCTCTCCGGACCAGACCCGCAGCATCTTCACTTGGAAGCCGAGGCCCTACGAGTTTGACCCGTCGTCTCCCTTACAACGAGACCGACTGCTTGGAGCACTTCATAGATCGGGACCGCCACCCCTATACAGTTTATTTGTGTACCTGATCACGTCGGGTACATTTATATTAATATTTATTTAAATTGAGTACAGAGAAGTAAATACGATAAGTTCAGAGTGGTATTTACACTCAGTATGGCCTTGGTGAAAGAGTACAATTTAGAACTGAAACGTTGCTTGAAATGGATTAAGCCGTGTTTGGTGATATCCAGGTACTCCTAACCTTCCTCTTCCCTATTACCTTCAGCCTCACAACATACACCAATCAGGGATACCATAGTCCCACCGGCTCCAGACGGTTGGGAGCAGTAGGTGCTTTTGTGGGGTATTCACCGTAAAAAATGCTTTGCTGAGGGTCTTTTCAACAGGAAGAAGCAGTGAACTGGGGTCTTGATCTTGAAGATGGGTATCCATGTTAAAGGAGGGTGGACATACAAAGCTGGCAAGCCATTTTCCATAGCCTAGCTGATGAACATAAGAACTAGGTCAAATTTTAATCGTTTACAAATGTTGGGCACGCGTTTGATGTAGGTATAATATCTCTTAGTCGTACACTGACATATATTTATATATTTGATAGTGAATGCCGCACAAGAGTCCCAACTGCTCCCAACCGTCTAGAGCCAGCGGGACAATGGCATCCCCATCGGGGTATGATGTGGGGTTGAAGGTAGTAGGGAAGAGAAGGAGATGAGGACGAGGAAGGTTGAGAAGTACCTGGCTATTCAGATCTGATCACCAAACACCGCTAAGGCCATTTCAAGCAACGTTTCAATTCTGAATTGTCTTAGTCTTTCACCAGGGCGATACTTAGAGTATCTACCACTCTGAATATCTCATATAGAAGAGATCAAAGATTCTAGTTTTTAGGAGCATCTTCCATTGAAATATCAGTAGAACAAGCACTTGAGATGGCTTTTGAACACTGTTTAACCTCTCTGTACCCCTCTCTTTATCAGATTCACAAAATTTTCACAGCGAGAGTACCATTATTAAAAAGTGTGTCAATTGTTATGCAACAATTTATACGACGATTGATAACACTTTGAATCTATTTGGTTGACTTTATTTATCATTGTTGTCGCACTAATGTGTGCATACTATAAGAAATAATATGTTAAACTCTACCCCAACTGATATTGACCATATAAACTCCAAGTATACTATATGAGAGAATCATTATCATTGAAGATTCAATTAGCCTCGGACACAGTTAACATCAGTTGGAGTAACACTACGCTGCACTTTTGTCGCTTGAGTCCAGCCCTCTCCCAAATGGTACGTACGAGTATATTCTAAACGGCTGAAGCGCCACAAAAGTCTTCAGAATCAAACAAGAGTCAGAGCATTTGATGAAAAAAAATATGATTATAAACTGCATGGTTAACTTATTTTTGACCAAAGTGTTGCTTAATCCCTTTTGCCTTTCCAGCGTTCATATATTATGTACATTATGTCGAAAGGTTGTTTTTATTACCCCAGAATCAACCCTTACCAATTACCCTAGTGTAAGATTTATTACTTTGATATGTAAATCAATGATTTAGCAGCAAAAACGAATACAAAAAGGTTTCAATCTTGGAGTAACAATGTATGGAGAGAGAGCTAACACTGCGCTTCTGGTGTAGACATTACCCTGTAAAACTTCATGCCATACAATAAATACAAAGAAAGTCCAAAAGTGTTTTAGTACCAAGGAATCCATAACATAATTCAAACTTTAATTTAAAAACGAATTCTCATTAGCAATCAAACCACGCGCAAAAAGCAGAAGAAATAGAAAGTCACAAGTATAGTTTTTTTTTTAAATTCAATAATTAATAGGTATTAAAAAGTACCTACATAATCTTTTTAATAGAGAGAAAGTGATCTGTCAAGTCCCCTCACCCGTGTAGTTACCCCTTTACAAACTCGCGGCGGTACCTGCCTGCCGGTCTCACATTCAGCTGGTTTATTTTGAAACGCAAACCTAAATAGCTTTTCCGCTTCCGCACTTGAAACGGTAAAAACTACGAATATTTTCACGAATAATGACACCGATAGTTATTATTGCTCGCTATAATTATTATCACAGTCGAACTTTCATAAATAAGCGAAATAAAGCTGTTACAACAACCTCAGAGCAATAATATATAATACCTTGTCTATATGCATAGAGTTGGTAGAGTAGTCTATCCAAGGCAGTGAAGTCAGTTTTTGATGATTTTAAACTGACTCGGCGCACCTGGGCGTGGCTAAGACTAAGGCTATGGTATTTATACATCCATTCATATCACATTTCGACATAATGTTTTTGTTTATTCGTAAAGCCACTTTTTCACAGTATTTTTATCAACAAAAATATAGCATATAACCTAAAAAACCGTTTAGTTGTGTCAGGTTTAGTGGCATAACAAAAAAATGTAGGCGGAGTCCCGCCGTGAACCAGGAGCTTAAGATCATCCTTACAGTATATAGAAGCGGTCTTTGAAATTTGTTGTCTCTTTCTCTCTCATGGTGTACGACGTAAAAACCCGGAGAAAGTGATTTATGGCCAGTTTGTGTAGGTTGGGTAAAAATAATTAGCTCTCCCTCCATATATTGTTATTTCAAGTCTATATGTGAGGTGTACGTAAATGTATAATTTCTTTTTTTAAACTATGCATGTATCAACAATATTTTTATATCATTCATCTCTTAATGTATTTGGTGTACAACTGTTTTTATGAGATCTTGTTAATTAAATAAATATACAGGAGGGAGCGCTTCTGCAGTCAGTATTGATGATTTTGGCCTGATTCGGCTAGACCTGGACGTAGCTAGGACTAGTGAAAGGGTATTTATACATCCATTCATAGCACATATCGACATAATGTTTTTGTTTATTTGTATGACACTTTTTCACAATATTAATATAAACTAAAATATAGGATATAACCTAAAACGCCGTTGAGTTATGTCCTGTTATGTCGCATAACAAAACGTGGTGGGCGGAGTCGCCGGAGACGCGGGAGATGGAAAACAAGCTTACATACCGAATGGTGGTGCTATATTATGTGAGAACTTGTCTTGTCTCTTTCTCTCTCACGGTTTACGACGTAAAAACCCGGAGAAAGTGATTTATCGTAAATTTGTATAGGTTGGGCGAAAATATTTAGCTCTCTCTCCATATATATTCTTAGTCTGAGGTTACAACGCTTTCCTACCCTTTTTGTGTGGTGAATAATGGCCATTTTAAGTGCCTCGTAGCAAAAAGGGTAAAAAGTAGGAATCAAGTGACTTGAGTAGGTTGGTAGGTACTCGAAGCTCGGTTCGTTGCGGCCTTTTATTGAGTGTGAATGGCTACAGAATAAAAAAATCTCAGCGGCTGGGATAAAGTGGGCTGACAGGGACGAATTGGAAAAAAATCGTAATAGTATATCGTGTAAAAACATTTTTTTAAACATAATCGTACCAGTTCTGTTTTAGTAAAAAATAGGTGCTATTATATCAATTCTTTGGTAACACGGTGGAATTTTTTTAGCTTCTTATTAAGATCTTTCTCTCAAAAAAAAATTAATAGCAAACTTTATAGATATTATTTTCTCGAATAATTCAGAACATGTTCTTTAGGGCATGACTAACTGACACTTACTATGGGTGGATAATTTACAGGTATCGCAATCAAATCGTATTCACACGGATGCATTGCTTGCATTTCAAACATGTTATGAGACTTCAAAAAAGAAAATTTCGGTCAAATTGAAAAAAAAAAACATTTATATATGTAATTTCAAGAGCAATATATTAAAGAGAGAGCGCTGCTATAGTCAGTTTTTATGAGGTTCGCCGGACTCGGCTAAGCCTGGGCGTGGCTAGGAATAGGGCAAGAGTATTTAAACATTAAACAAACAAGAAGATTATTCTAACAATACTTTAAAGCGGTTTGATAATTTGGAAAATTTTTCTCTTTTTTTGTCTCTTTCTTTCTCATGGTGTACGACGTGAAACCCGGAGAAAGTGATTTATCCTAAATCTGTATGGGTTGGGTAAAAAGAAATTAGCTCTCTCTCTCCACATATTGTTACTTCAAGTACGAGTAGAATAAAAAGAGAGAGTAAAAAAACAACACAATGTAAAAACGTTTCAAATATTTTTTTTCCTAACTGTTGTCCCTTATTTTTCTATCTAAAAACAATAAACAGGTATTAATAACACAAAAGGATGTTACTCAGTGACGTTTGGCAAGGACAAGAGTCTGAACTGCTCTCAACCGTCTGGAGCCAGTGGGGAGGGAAGGAGATGAGGAGGGGAAAGGTCGGGAAGTACCTGGCTATTCAGATCTTGTCACCAAACACGGCTAAATCCATTTCAAGCAACGTTTCGATTCTGAATGGTAGTCTTTCACCAGGGCGATACTTAGAGTATCTACCAATCTGGAACGTGCCGCAAATATAGTGCACATAATTTTATATCAATTAAATGTGTTATGACACATATTAATTAAATAAAATTTATTTGCGCACGCCGGGTTTGAACCCGCGACCTCTGGATTCGTAGTCGAGTGTCTTACCACTGGACCACGGATGCCGTCATGTGCCTACGCATATGTGTATTTTTTCTTTTGATTTTCTCTCCTCCGAGCAGAGTTAAAACCAATTTCTTGTAAATTCAAATATTGACGAAAATTGAATAAAAAATTACTCTTCACTTTTCTCATCAAAGAGCCATTAGGGATTTTCCTCGATTCCCCCTCTGTCGTAATCCGTGATCCGTGAAAATAATTGTACAGCTACGAGTGAATTCTAAGCACTTCCTATAAGGATGTACAGTGTAGCGGTTACAAATAAAATATGTGGGTATGATTAAAAAACGTTCAATTATTACGGAGTACCGATACAAGTAGAATATATTTCTGGAAAATGATTAAAAGCTATAAATCCAAGGTTTTATAGTAATGCGGTAAAGCACCTACATTCTTGTTCACTTCTTGTTGGCTTTCATCTTGTGCCAGTTTCAAAGATGTGAGGTGTGGGATCTTCGTCTATCACGTCTTCCACCGGTTTTCCATTAATGGAGGACTGAACGCTGTTGGCGCAAATAAAAAAATGTCAAAAAGAAGCGAAGCTAGCAGTCCACAATGGAGTGCTTATACCGACCCTGATGTATGGCAGTGAGGCATGCAACTGGAAGATGAAGGATGAAAGTAGACTGAATGCTGTAGAAGTGAAATACCTGAGAGGTATGTGCGGAAAAACCATGTATGACCGTATTAAAAATGTGGATTTATATTCGGAAAGAATGCAAGGCTGATGTAAGCGTATTGAATAGGATCAAGAAAGGGACGCTTAGGTGGTTTGGGCATGTAGAGCCAATGCACGAAGAAAGGAGGGTGAAAAGAATATGTGATGCGAAAGTGAATGGAAGAAGAAGTCGAGGACGTCCGAGAAAGACTTATTATATCATATATGGTGCGTCGCACTACTTTAGTTTGTACTTATATAACTCCTTGGGATAAATCAAAACCTTGTCTATATGTGAGATGTACATAAATGTTTATTTATTTTTTTACACTATGCATGTATCTACAATATTTTTATATCATTCATCTCTTAATGTATTTGGTGTACAACTGTTTTTATGAGGTCTTGTTTAATAAATAAATAATTATAACTCCACCCGAGCCCATATCAGACAGTCAACCAAAGCACTGCCCACATTTTTCTCGCAAACGACATTCGTCTTTGCGGGGTTTATTATTGATGGCTTATTTTTTTTTTCAAATCTCAACACACTCTCGGCTGCGAGTGTTGCCATGCCTCGCCTACATACATAATACACATCTAACCCCTTACAAAATAGGCGGTAGGTAGGTACCTAACCATAAATACCCAATATAATGTGGTCCGTGTTGCAATCCGCTCCCACGGGCCGGGAGTGAGCTGGGTGGGTAGGCACTCCTAGATTAGGCCGTATTCTGTGTCGATGGTATGGCCGGTGGTATCTATCTACCTTGTCTATGGTGGGTCTATGAATGCACGGGCGAGAAATGAACGAACGAATGATCCACGTGATCAGATGCTTAAAAATATGGATGTTGCAAGCGGGTTGTTAAACAAAAGAGAGTTAGTAGATATCTGTACCATGGGCATATAGTTCTGAGCTTAGAGTAACAATATAGAGAGACCGTCCTAATTATGAGTCAAATCGTTCATACTCGCAAAATATAGCTCTCTCTTTGTGCTCGTTTCTATAGACATATGAAAAAAAAGAGAATGAAACAATTGTTATTAAGAACATATGATTTGGGGCGTGCTAAAAGCCGTGTAACCATTTTTTCAATATATTACTAACTTCACAGTAGTTTACTTGTCAGTCGAATTGACAGACAAAAAGCTTAAAATATATAATTACTTAAGTGAATTTAGTGCAATATTAAAAAAACGATATGGCTATATTTGCAGTTGTTGGTTGTTTCAACTGAAGTAACAAAGGACCAAAAAAATCAGTTTCCACAGGTATTTATCCAAGAATTGGTATTTTTTAGTTTGACCTCAAATATTTTGTGCTAACCCACAAAACAACTTGTTACCTACACCAATATTTAGTCAATCTTTGCATTATTTGTTTCGATATAATAAACTCCCGTTTAAAATGAGTTTGAATGCATTCCCAATATGTTTTACTTCGATAGACATACGGGATTCTGACGTAAATTTGTATGAATGGGGATTCCCTGATTAGTCCAACATCTGAACGTATCCATGTCTCTTTCTTTCTCATCTTAGCCGATGCAACTCAAAATTGTTCGCGAACAGATAAAGACGGAATAATGTTTATCTTTACGGTTTTCTTCGCATCCGATTGGCTGGAAGCATATACGTCATACCTCCTTTGGTCAATGCTTGGTCAAAAAGTAGCGTCAAAATTTCGCAAAGTTAGGTCTCTATATATTGTTACTCTAAGGTTCTGAGCCGATGATAGCCAATCCACGATAAGAGGGCACAAAAATAAATAGAAGTAGTGTAAGTAATACAAACTTACTAAGATTAAAAAATTGTAATGAATGTATTAAGAAGAAATCTGCTTGCTAAATTTTTCCCTTTTTTCATTTTAAAAAGAAAGACAAACATTTCCGGGTGACGAAAAACCTGACAATATTTGAAAATCTCCTGCTGCCATCATAATAAGCGGAAGATGTTGCTTGTGTAATGATAGAGAACTTAGCCAGCAGAGGAATTGAACGCACGACGCCCGGGTATGTTGTGTGGCTGAAGGTAGTGGATAGGGAAAGAAGATGAAGAAGAGGAAGGTTGGGAAGTACCTGGCTATTCAGATCTGGTCACCAAACACGGACAAACACGGTTGAGTGGACACAAGGGAACTACCTCAGAGCAATAATATACAAGAGAGAGCGCTGCTGTAGTCAGTTTAGATGAGTTTTGCCGGACTCAGCTGGACCTGGGCGTGGCTAGGATTAGGGCTAGGGTATTAATGCATCCATTCATAGCACATGTCGACAAAATTTTTTTGTTTATTCGTTTTTCACACTTTTTCACAGTATTTTTATAAACAAAAATATAGCATATAACCAAAAAAACCGTTGACTTATGTCCATTTGAACGTGTGGGCGGGGTCAACGGAGATGCGGGACCCAAAGAACATTCTAACAATACTTCAAAGCGGTGTGATAATTTGTGAGATTTTGTTGTCTCTTTCTTTCTCATGGTATACGACGTAAAACCCCGAGAAAGTGATTTATCCCAAATTTGTATAGGTGGGGTAAAAATAAATAGCTATCTCTCTCCATATATTGTTACTTCAAGTATATATACGAGTACAAGTAACTAATATAAAAAAATATATTAAAAAAAACAAAACTAATATTAATTATGAAGTAAAATGCCCCCTTTGGATCAACCTACGTATTATTGAGTTAACTGCAATTTGATTTTTTTACAAAAAACATTGACATTCACGAAGCTCTCATTAGGAAATCATGCAATCCGTGACCCTCGCAGCTCAAATTCAAACAGCGTTTCCGTCTCTCCATTCCACGGCTATCTCACCTCTCCTATCATTTCTTACACGGCGTCAAACTGTGTGAAGCAGTGCGGTGGTCTTGTAGTTAGCCTGCCCGGTCCTACGCAGTATGATTTTATATGGACTCGTTGAAGACTCACCCCGCCTTAACCATGTAGGGTTGTGAGAGCGTGTGCTATGAACTTATCGTGTCCAATCTTAAATGAGGCATCAAATTAATATATATATATGATATCTGGATCCGTAGCGGAGGATCTTAACCGCTCGGTCATCTTATGGTCTTTGTCATATTTTTGAAGAAGTATAGAGTGAACTTGGGGTTTAAAGACGGAGAAAACGTGGAGGCTGTGAAAATCATTACTTTTTCCACATCCGAGATGTTTTCATGTGGCAAATGTTAACGGTGTATTAATTTTAATATATATATACAAGGCCTGTTCAAAAGAAAAGGTGAATTTTGAATTCATTTTTTCCAAAGCAAAAAATCAAAGAACACACAAAAACGTGACTAACCTTTCCAGTTGTCAAAAACAAACCACTAATCTGAAATGGCTGATAATGCTAACATATGATAAACATATGTGTACCAACATAACAACAACAAAAAAATCGATAATCGAATGTACACAGCCCGCGAAAATTCAAAATTCACCTTTCTTTGAAAAGGCCATGTATGTATACAATTTTTTTGTATTAATTTGAAGTTGAAGGGAGTATGGGGGGAGGGAGATTAAAAGACCACCATTCAGAATAGAAACGTTGCTTAAAATGGCTTTCATCGTGTTTGGCGACCAGATCTGAATAGCCAGGTAATCCCAACCTTCCTCTTCCCCATCTTATTCCACTCTCCATTATTTTCGGTCTCACAACATACCCCAAATGGGGATGCCATAGTCTCACTGGCTCTAGACGGTTGGTAGTAGTTGGGACTCTTGTGCGATATTCACTATAAAAATAAAAATTAGGAAGAGGAAGGTTGGTCCTGGCTATTCAGATCTGGTCACCAAACACGGCTGTTGTCATTTTAAACAACGTTTCGATTCTGAATGGTGGTCTTTCAACAGGGTGATACTCAAAGTATCAACTACTCTGGAACGTGCGACAAATGTACTATATATTATTTTATTAAAAAAATTGTTATTCATATTTATATATATTTAAAATATATTTTTTTAAATAAATTAATAAAATTTATTTGCGCACGCTGGGTCTCAAAACCTGCGATATCTGGATACGTAGCGGAGGATCTTAACCGCTCGGTCGGGGATGCTGTGTGGAGGGTATTTTTGAAGAAGTATAGAGTGAACTCGGGGTTTAAAGACGGAGAAAACGTGGAGGGTGTGAAAATCATTTTTCCACATCCGAGATGTTTTCATGTGGCAAGCTGTGTGAACGGTCTTTTTGAAGAAAGGAAGGACCGAACCCGGGTCTTTAAGACACTCATATTGTAGGAGGGAGGAAACACAGAAGCCGACAATTGTCAACCGCTTACAAATGATGGACACCCGTTTGGCGTGTCTTCATGCTGTGCACCGGTCTCAAAGTGATCAATGTCATTCGTTCTTCGGATCACCTTTCATTGAAATACTAGTAGAATAAGCACAGCATTTCTACCTGACGTCCATGTTCTAAAGATTCCAATCTGTTCCCAATACTTAAAATAAGATTGTGACTTTAATTGTAAACTATATTATTTGCATTTGTTAGATATGGTAAGTACCAACCTCAGAGCAATAATATACCAGGAGGGATAGCTTTGCGAAACAGTGTGGTCAGGATTGTTGATTTTTTCCTGACTCGGGCTTGGCTATAGTTTTCAAGAACACCTTTTTTTACATCCATTAATAGCACATGCGACATGATGTTTTGTTTATTTGTACAACCACTTTTTCACACCTCACAGTATTGTTAACAAAAAAAATTTAGGATATAACCTCAAAAACCGTTGACTTATGTCGCATAACAAAACGTAGTGGGCGAAGTCGCCGGAGAAGCGGGAGACGGAAAACATGTTACATCCCTAAAAGTGGTGCGGTATTATGTGACAACTTGTTTTGTCTCTTTCTATCTCACGGTTTATGACGTAAAAAGCCGGAAAAGGTGATTAATCGTAAATTTATATAGGTTCGGTCAAAATATTTAGCTTTCTCTCCATATATATTCTTACTCCAAGGTAACCAACCTTGGATAAACAATGTATGGAGAGAGAGCTAATTATTTCTACCCAACCGATACAAACCAACGATAAATCACTTTCTCCGGGTTTTTACGTCGTACACCACGAGAGAGAAAGAGACAATAAAAAATAATACTCCGCTTCTACGTACGGTCACAATGATGCGGGACTCCACCCACATTTTTTATTATGCCACTAAACTTGACACAACTAAACGGCTCTTTAGGTTAGATGCTATATTTTGTTGATATCAATACAGTGAAAAAGTGGTTATACGAATAAACAAAAACATTATGTCGATATGTGATATGAATGGATGTATAAATACCCTAGCCTTGGTCATAACCACGCCCAGGTCCGCTGAGTCAGGTAAAAAACATCAAAAACTGACTACACTGCCTTGGATTGATACCACTCTATATACTCTAAGGTACCAATTGTCTTATTTCAGACGTTCATAAGAAAGTCCTTATTTTTGTATGTTTTATATGTTATATAACGCTATTCCGCCATTACACGATAATTACTATCTCCCGTAGCACAAAATGTAAAAATAATGTCGTAATGCAATAAGTAATTTAATTTGGTTTCGGTACCGAACGTCAAAACGATGACAAAAAAATCTCCGCAGTTCGACAACCTCTACAACATTACTGTAAACGGCCAAAAGGGGTACTTATTCAGTGCCTACTCGAATAGTACTGAGGCAATACAAACAAGTATAGAGAATAGTTGCAAGCAGGTGGATTTAGACAAGTTAAAAAGTACTGTTTTTTGATGTCCTTAGATTTAAAACCAAATAGGAATTATCTACAAATAATAATTGGCATGTGTTCTAAAAGGTTTTATCTTTGTGAATTTAAAATCCACTCTATTTTTGGATGGTTTAAAAGAAGGTAAATTTTAATACATATACGGTAGGTACCATCTTTAATTTTAAAAACTATGGATTTATTTTTTTATAACATTATTCAAACACACAGGTGACACATGTCGCGTAGCGGATGTATTTGGTTCCCTAGAACAGGCTACTAATATCGAACGAACAAAACATAGTAGCACTTGTAAATTTTCTAAATATTTCAATTTTTATAACAAATGTTCTTTGAAAGCCTGCATGGTCGAGTGGTAAAACGCTCGACTACGAATCCGAAGTCGCGGGTTCGAACCCGGCGTGCGCAAATAAATTGTATGTAATTAATATGTGTCATAACACATTTAATTGATATAAAATAAAATATAGTAAATTTGCGGCATGTTCCAGAGTGGTAGATACCCTAAGTATCGTCCCGGTGAAAGACCACCATTCAGAATTGAAACGTTGCTTGAAATGGCTTTGGCCGTGTTTGGTGACCAGATCTGAAAAGCCAGGTAGTTCCCAACCTTCCCCTTTCTCATCTCCTTCCCCTCCCCACTACCTTCAGCCTCACAACATACCCCTATCGGGGATGCCATAGTCTTACTGGCTCTAGACGGTTAGGAGCAGTTGAGGCTCTTGTGCGGTATTCACGTAAAAATTAAATAAAAAACTTACTATGATGTTCTTCTCTTAAAAAAGGTTTGTAACCATGTAATAATAAATAAATAAGAATGTTTTATTTGTAAAAGCTGTGTAAATCCTAACAAGAGACGTAGATTGTGAACACAAGTAGGCAAAATATCATTCCATAGCCGAGATGTTGAGCGTAAGATCATAGAAGTTAGGTTAGAATGCCATGTTCTAAAATTCGCAATGGGTTAGTTAAGATGGTGAAATCAATCAAACGTATTTCCTGTTTTTGCACGAGTCAATAGGTTTTTTATACCAGAGGTGGCTACCGCGTGTAACTGTGGAGGCATTTGCCATTTCTACAGCCAGCAGCTTTACCCAGCTTCTCATTTATTACCTATTTAAAAAGAAAGAAAAACATTCCCGGGCTGCGGATAACCTGACAATATCTCAAAAACTTCTACTGCCATCGTGATAAGCCGAAAATGTTGCTTGTGCAATGATGGAGACTAAGTTAGCAGAGGAATTAAACCCACGACGCCGAGGTGGAAATCTGACGCGTTTGTCCCCTCGGCTACTAAGCGGTCAAAAATAGACTAACTCAACTCTGTCTGCGCAACCACGCCAAGATGATAAAAATATGGTGAACTTTGTAAGGCTGTAGTGAAGAGGGAAGAAGATTGGGTAGAGGAAGTACCGTGCTATTCAGATTTAGTCATTAAATACGACTTAAGCCATTTCAAACAACGTTTCGATACTGATAATGTACAAGTTAGTCACATTCAATGTTATGTTTCTGGCAACATTTTACATATTTTTTCTTGTACTTCTTTTGATGCATATTTTATCTCCGCATCCATCAGTGCTACCTCCCCGCGGTGGATGCGGCAATATTTGAGCAGGAAGGTGGGTAATCAAGTGACCGGCTCCGAGAAGTACCTACTCTGTAGAATATGTAATAAAACTTTGAGCGGAGTGGGTGGATCCTATTCTAACGGTGGTAGACGCGGAGTTACGAAATATCCAACAGTAATGAGAAATAGTAAAGTGCCCCACCTGGGCGGTGCGCAGTGGACACGCGCAGACGCGGATTGGGAGTGAAGGTCTAATATTATTTATATTTAATTAATTTATTTTCTATTTTTCATTGAATTCCCCGGAATTGTTATAGTAAAGTGATTGCTTGTTTTATTAGGTGTATCTAAAATTGATTTGAACAACCTAGCAGTATCTACCACCTACTCTAATGATGTAGACTGCTCTTCTCTGTGAAACACATAAAAAAAACATATTAAGCAGTTTAACTATTTCAAATTCACAGCCTCGCATCTTTTTTAGTTTTTGAGATATATACTTAAAACTCTCAATGAGTAGTTGATGTAGAACTAAGGAACTATAATGAATAAACGTAGTAGGTAATTGTCAAATGATAGTCTTTAAGGTTAGGTAGATCACCTTTATTTACGGACTAAAACACGCTGACGTAAGTGACCACAAAACAAGAGGTGTTTTCCGTCACGAAAGGTAAACCGAAGTGTCAGCGGGCGAAATTCCTCCTTTCCCACTAGAAACATCTTTCCCGCGGGAAATACCTTCCTCTGCTAGGCTGTTAGGTGCGCCCCGTTGCTGGCCATGTAAATACATATTATAATACGCCTAAATAGGCGTTATAATAAACTCTTTTTCAAAAAAACATTTAGTTCGTTCGGATCGAATAATTAGTTTTCTGATCCGGAAAGTCGAAAGTCGTGAGTTCACTTTGCGCGTGAGCAGTTCACGACGTCTGGCCTCTACGAATGTCGGAGCGGTTTTGGCACAAACGCTCATCCTTCCCATTTAAAACGAGACTAAGATGGCGGCGCTATGTCTATTTTTAGAGTTATTGAAGTTTGAAATGACTTTGACAGAAACTGTCGCTCATTTGGGCGCGATTGCCTATCCACAGGCATCTATTTTAAAGACGTTTCACGTCAAAACCGTCTACGTAGGTACTTAATACTGTTGTTAATTGACCGTGAATCTCTTAAACCATAATATTATACTGCAGATACGCTATTAGTGGCTACACAAATGGTAGGTAGAAACGTTAAATTCAGAAAAACCAGAATAACAACGGGTTAAAAATTACCCAATGTTATCATTTTATATGTTTTTGTAAAACCATCTGGCACAACCAATAAAGTTGAACCTTAAAACCTATGTTCGCAAATATAATATTGGCAAATCACGATGAAATTGAACAATCATTCAAAGTTTCTTCATTTAGAAAAGCGTTGGAAGGACTTTGATTTAATTTGCATTTACAAAATTATTAATTGTATAATTGACTCACTTTCTCTGTTGCAACTCATCCAGTTCGACATTCCTTGCCGTAGACTCAGAAACAATGAATTGCTGTTCCTCAATCATCACTCCACTAATTACGGGAATCATTCTCCACTGTACAGAATTTCAACACTTGTTAACTCAAGCCATGGTCTTGAAATTTTTGGTAGCAGTCTAAATGATTTTTGTCATTCTTCACGACTCTACCAAAACATTTGACTAGACCTTGGCTTTGATTTGAGTGTTCTTTCTTATGTATATTTTGTCCTATTTTTGTCATTGCTCCATTTAATATTTTGTTTGTGCTGTTTTTTCTCTGTTGCTCTTTTTTCCCATTTCATATTTTGTATTTTTTTGTAATTGGACTCTAGTCCGTTAGTTTACAAATTAATAAATCACAGTTTGGAATAGTAAACATGTAGACAAACAGCCCCTTTTTAATACACCAATGTATTGTTTTACAAAACCAGGCTCTGATCCCACGGTCTTTACAATCTAACCACTCATAATATAAGTTAAGGGAGACGATATTTTCACTCGGCAGGATGTGGTAAAAATATGCAGTTTATCTTATCTAGATTGACAAGAGATTTCCATGAATAAAGCGTGGACAAAATTGCAATGCCGACTAAGGTAGGTAGCAAGGTACCCTTTCGCACCATTAAACTTTACCACATTACGTGCCACGTTTTTTTGCGTTTTAGGATCATTGCCCCGTCCCGCCCTGACCGACCACCTCTTCCCTCTGCTTCTTCCTCTGCATCTCACAAAGGAAGCATCACCTCTTGGCGCGCCTCCTTCAGACCGCGGCCCCCCCAGCTCCCAGTGGGTGATGTGACTGGTAACAGTTAGGTACCCGTTAACCAAAAAGCTAATAAAAAAGTAAGTTTGATGGCGGAGACGATTGCACAACTCTACCAGCGCGCCACTTCTCATAGGACGCTCGGGCTGGGACACAAGCAGAGTCCGAAACGATGATTTCAGCCATACAATTTGTACAAATTCGGTTCAATGTCCAAATCTCAGAGCAATAATATACAGGAGGGATAGTTTTGCGAAACAGTGTAGTCAGGAGTGTTGATTTTTGCCTGACTCGGGCGTGGCTAGAGTTTTCATGGACACACCTTTTACATCCAATGATAGCACATGTCAATATAATGTTTTGTTTATTTCTATAACCACTTTTTCACAGTATTGTTTTCAACAAAAATATAAGGATATAACCTTAAAACCGTTGAGTTATATCGCATAAAAAACAAAAGGTAATGGGCTGAGTCGCCGGAGACGCGGGAGACGGAAAACGTGCTTACATACCTAAAAGCGGTGCGATATCATGTAACAACTTATCTTGTCTCTTTCTCTCTCACGGTTTACGACGTAAAAAACAGAGAAAGAGATTTATCGTCAATTTGTATAGGTTGGGTAAAAATATTTAGCTCTCTTATTCACACACACTTCGTTCGTCATAGGCCCGAGAGAGTGTAGATCTTCCATTCTGTTAGAAATAAGCACCGCATCATCCAGCATACAACAGGCAGCATATTTCAGAATGTTCATATTCGCGCCCAAGCCCACACATTTTAATTCTTGTATTTAATTACCCATGTACAGATTGCGTAACCACAGTGACATTACACCTTGCTTAGCACCTTTTGTGATGTCAAACCATTTCGTAAAATCACCGTTCACTTGCAACACATGCAACGCTTCCCTCGTACAGAGACGCGATTGCCTGCATAATAATTATATGTGTTCACTCCATACATGGATAATACCTACCATAGTTTTTAGATTGTTTAGAATGTTTAGATAACTTAAATGGTTTGCACATGTACTTGAAGTAACAATATATGGAAGAGAGCTAATTATGTTTACCCAACCTATACAAATTTGGGATAAATCACTTTTTCCGGGTTTTTACGTCGTACACCATGTGAGAGAAAGAGACAGCAAAATTTCCCAAATTATCACACCGCTTTAAAGGATTGTTAGGATGTCCTCCGTGTCCCGCGTCTCCGTTGACTCCGTTCACACGTTTTGATATGCGACATATATGGTCAACGGTTTTTTAGGTTATATGCTATATTTTTGTTTTTTAACAATACTGTGAAAAAGTGGTTAAACAAGTAAACAAAAACATTGTGTAGACATGTGCTATGAATGGATGTATAATTACCCTACCTCTAGACTTAGCCACGCCCAGGTCTAGCCGAGTCCGGCAAAACTCATCAAAACTGACTACAGCAGCGTTCTCTCTTGTATATTAGTGCTCTGAGCACATGTATAACGGATTAACCAAGAAAGGAGTGTTAGCAGGAATATGTCGTGATGATTAGTTAGTTAGTTTATTAGTTAGTATTCGGTCTAAATTGCATAAAAAAAAAAAAAATTCTTCTTAAGAGAGTAAGTTGTCATAATTATTATTATTTTCTAAGATTCGTTAGGTAACGAGGTATTTATGCAGTTGATTTTCAAAAAAATAAAAGCAAATTAAAATTCTTGGAAATTGGCAGTTCAAACAATTATTATTGTCTAGCACTTTGATAAAAAAATATTTAATTTTATAATGGATACTAGTTCTACGACCAGTCTTGGCCAGATATTAGAGTTTAAAATATGTAACAAAAAATATAGCGTTATTTCTAATTTATGGTAGATCAATGAATATTTCAATAACTCACTATGGAAAATACACAGCAACCTGAATTCAGTTCCTTGCAAATTTCACGATTTCAGAGATTATTTACATAAGAACAGCCTACCGGCAAATATTGTCATATTATTTTTAAGAACAATATTTCAAATACTACCCATGTTATATAACATCTAGTGATAAAAATATTTCAGTGATTTTTTGTAAAAATTATCAACTTTGAAATTTAAATTCAAAAGCTCCGCATGTATCCTGCCCCCCATGTCCCACCACAGATAAAGCGTAAAGATATGCGAGGCTTTGCGCAATGATCTGTGGTACTCTGCTCTCTAGTGGTGGGCAGGTACCGGCGACTAGGTAGTACGGGTACCTACTCATAGTATTATTTTAATTTGGATGCCTTTCCAAATAGGCACTATCTCTACCCCACCTCTATGGGATTTTGCCCCTGGCGTCACACAGCCGAAACAATACGGCATGCGTTATAGATTCGGATTATGATTTTAGCCTTTGTTTTTAGTATCACTTATTCACTTACGTCAATTAATCAGATTTAAACCTGGAATGCATTATTAACCTCTAGAATACCGCATTCCCTTAAGGTACAATTTCCGACGTACCTCAACACTGTAATTTCGTAATAACCTCAGAGCAATAATATACAGGAGGGAGCGTTTCTGTAATCAGTATTGATGGTTTTTGCCTGACTCGGCTAGACCTGGGCGTAGCTAGGACTAGGGCTAGGGTATGAATATATCCATTCAAAACACCTGTCGACATAATGCTTTTGTTTATTTGCAAAACCACTTTTTCACAGTATTGTTATAAACAAAAATAGCATATAACATAAAAAAAACCGTTGAGTTATGTTGCATATCAAAACGTAGTGGGCGAGAACATGCTTACATACCCAATGGTTCTGCTATATTTTATGAGAACTTGTCTTGTCTCTTTCTCTCTAGCGGTTTACGACGTAAAAACCCGGAGAAAGTGATATATCGTAAATTTGTATAGGTTGGGTAAAAATATCTCAGAGATATCTAAATATAGCATATAACCTAAAAAACCTTTGACTTTTATCCACTTATGTCGCATATCAAAACGTGTGAACGGAGTCAACGGAGACGCGGGAACGAAGGACATCCTTACAATACTTTAAAGCAATGTGATAATTTGGGAAATTTTGTGGTTTCTTTCTCTCTCATGGAGTACGACGTGAAAACCCGGGGAAAGTGATTTATCGTAAATTTATATAGGTTGGGTAACAATATCTCAGATTTCTCTTCATATATATTCTTGCTCTGATGTAATAACTCACTTGTGCTTTACAAAATGATGTTTTTATCAATCACGCGATCTCTTCTCAGATAATTTGTTAATGTATTTTTTTAAAATTGTATCTTAATGAAATTGGTGTTTTTTCTGGAATAGCTACTTATATTCGGAGAATTGATTTTTTTCTCCCTTATGTCACTAAAAAACGTTTGATTAAGAAATTTGAAGTATTTTTGACATTTTATTGTATTTTTGTGTGGCTTGATACATTATCTACCAAAATAAAAATAAAATTGCATGAGGTTTTCCTGGAAATACAAACAGTAATGTCACTTTGAGAATCGTTTTTTTCTGCCGCACTGACGTAAGCAAATTTCAAATATTTATTATTCGACTTATACCAAACTCGACGCAATTAAAAATATTTCTGTTGATTTGATTATTTTGTTGACAAGCGATTACAGTTCATTTAAATATGCAAAACGACAGGTTTTAAAGGATAAAAACTTCTAAAAAGATTTGATTGATGCCCGGTGACTATTGGCACCTCCGGCACACTAGAGGTTAAAATTACCTTTTATGGCACAATGCACAAGAGTTTTACAGTTTTTCTCGGTGTTCTCTCGCCCTCAATGTTGAGGTGTCGTGGCAAAAAGAATTTGACTATTTGTCATCTTTGCTGTATGTTTTCTTTCTTCGTTAAAAATGCACTGGAACCATCATTATTTTTTTTTAAATTCCGTTGTATGGACTACATAAGTACGCAGATGTAACACATTATTATTAAATCGCTTTCACGCGAGAAACAAACTTCGATCATAAAGGATTTTTTGCTAAATATAGTGCGTTTTTTTATCCTTTTACGTCAAGTTACGTCGACGTTTTAACAAGAGGCTGTTAGCGAGTCTGGTTCATTAAAATTATCACGTTTTCCGGCGTTTCCGCAACATTTAGTAGAAAAAAACTACAACAAAAAGACCGACAGAATAAAATTCACAATGGACGCAGAACTTGGGGCGTGATTTGGTTAAAGCCAGAAATTTGTGAACTGTTTCAATAGAATGAACATTTTCTGATGCCTGCTGGCGATTTCTCGATCTAACTGCTTTCACTCACAAATTGACACACTTGACTTTGCAGTTGGGGGCGTCGCTACTGTAGATATTTTGGATACAAAAATTCTATGGATTAAAAAACAAAGTTGTGTAGTTAGGTAGGTAGGGATTTGAAAGATAAAAAAAAAAAAGATTATTTTAATACATCAGTTCTAAATTCGAAAAGTTCACAGAGATGGTCGATATTCCTGTCCCGATTAAAAGGAGCCGGTTCCAAGCTGGTCACTGTAACGTCGGTATTATTTTTTCTTTTCTTTTTCTTTTCTTTTCTTTTCTTTTCTTTTCTTTTCTTTTTTCTTTTCTTTTCTTTTCCTTTCCTTTCCTTTCCTTTCCTTTCCTTTCCTTTCCTTTCCTTTCCTTTCCTTTCCTTTCCTTTCCTTTCCTTTCCTTTCCTTTCCTTTCCTTTCCTTTCCTTTCCTTTCCTTTCCCTTTCCTTTCCTTTCCTTTCCTTTCCTTTCCTTTCCTTTCCTTTCCTTTCCTTTCCTTTCCTTTCCTTTCCTTTCCTTTCCCTTTCCTTACCTTCCCTTTCCTTACCTTCCCTTCCTTTTCCTTTCCTTTCCTTTCCTTTCCTTTCCTTTCCTTTCCTTTCCTTTTCCTTTCCTTTCCTTTCCTTTCCTTTCCTTTCCTTTCCTTTCCTTTCCTTTCCTTTCCTTTCCTTTCCTTTCCTTTCCTTTCCTTTCCTTTCCTTTCCTTTCCTTTCCTTTTCCTTTCCTTTCCTTTCCTTTCCTTTCCTTTCCTTTCCTTTCCTTTCCTTTCCTTCCTTCCCTTTCCTTCCCTTTCCTTCCCTTTCCTTTCCTTTTCCTTTCCTTTCGTTTTCTTTTCTTTTCTTTTATCTTCTCTTCTCTTCTCTTCTCTTCATTACAATACTTTTGTACTTGTTATCCAATATTAATTATTATTTTCTTTTACAATCTTTGTTTCCCTGCTTATGAGTTTACTGTGTTTAAAGAAATGTTATTATTTGTGTAAAAGCCTTAAACGGGCGTAAATAAGTAAATAAATTAATATACCCTACCCTTCTGTCAAATTTATAGGATGATAAGTTCTTATCTGAAAGTCACCCCTATGCAAACAAAAATCGAACAGAAAAGCACTATTCCACCACAAAAGATACCACCTTTTATTATTTATTGTAAATTCATCCCACTTCCTACCCGCACTTCGCCCATCTTAAGGGACACACCGCCGATAGCTCCGTCGCTTCCTCTCGCCCATTCTCACGAGCGCCCCTTGCTTCGGAAAGAGAGGCAACAGCGGTACTCTCATCGGCAAGACCGTAGGAAGGTACCCCCGCCCTTATACGAGATAATTGTAGTTTTTTATTGAATATGTAGCCCCCGCGTTGGTTATCTTTGTAGTTAGCTTCGGGCCGGTCGGAGGAATTATTTTTATTACGGCGAGTGCGTTGACTTCTCATCCCCACTCTACCCTCTACCCTCTGCCCTCTACCCCCATGGCCGCGAAGTTCTTCCCTGCCACTGCAGGGTTGGCGAAACAGTTTAATGATTTACAAAAAAAATCATATGGACAGTGGATTAAACACACAACGGACCTACAAAATTATACCCAATTTAGTCGGCTAAAGTGTTAATTTATATGGGATTTTAGGTAGTTAACGAATTTTATAGTGAATACCGCACAAGAGTCCAAACTGCTCCCAACCGTCTAGAGCCAGTGAGACTATGGTATCCCCAATTGGGGTGTATTGTGAGGCTGAAGGTAGTGGGGAGGGGAAGGAGATGGGGAAGAAGAAGGTTGGAAAGTACCTGGCTATTCAGATCTGGTTACCAAACACGGCTAAAGCCATTTCAAGCAACGCTTCGATTCTGAATGGTGGTCTTTAGTTCAATACTTGAAGTATCTACCACTATGGAACGTGCCGCAAATAAACTTTATATGAATTAAAATGACATTAATTAATAGGTGTCGCAACACATTGTGTTGTGACAGATATTTATTTATTTTATTTTATAAACACCTTAAAGGCTTTTACATAAAATACATTTTAGTTAAATAAAAGAGTACAATAAATGGGTAGAATATAACATTAAAGCAAGAGTTTCAAAACTAATTATATTAATTTAATAAAAGTTGTTGGCGCACGCCAGGTTTGAACCCGCAACCTTTGTTTTTTAGTCGAGCGGTGACTATGGAGGCCGTCAAATATCTAATGGCCAATGTCCGTATTATAGATTGTTTATTTATTTATAAACTAACGGACTATTGTCCAATTACAAAAAAAGATCACAGCCCGAAATAAGAAAAAAGAGCAACAGAGAAAGAACAGCACATACATAATATTAAATGTAGCAATGGCAAAAATAGGACAAAATATACATAAGAAAGAACATTAAAATCAAAGCCAAGGTCGACCATGGAGATCGAGTGGTAAGATGCTTGACTACGAATCCAAAGGTCGCGGGTTCAAACCCGGCGTGGGCAAATAACTTTTATTTAATTAATGTGTGTCAAAACCCATTTAATTCATAAATAATAATATAAAGTATATTTGCGACACGTTCCAGAGTGGTAGATACTCCAAGTATAGCCTGGTGAAAGACCACCATTCAGAATCGAAACCTTACTTAAAAATGGCTTTAGCCGTGTTTGGTGACCAGATCTGAATAGCCAGGTACTTTACAACCTTTCTCTCTCCCATCTCCTTCCCCTCCCCACTACTTTCAGCCTCACAACATATTCCAACTGAGGATGCCATAGTCTCACTGGTTCTAGACGGTTGGGACTCTTGTGCGTTATTCACTATAAAAAATAAAACAAAAAGTTGAGAGATGTGCGATATTCACACAAGAATAAAAATTAAGGTTTTTTTACCATTTTCAGGTCGCAACGTCGTTTCCAACGTCAGCGTGTTGGAACTCGGGCAAAGTGGTGTAGTAATCACAAATGAATGAATATCATATTGAGTGCGATGTTGCTACCAGTGCCAACCCTGCAGCAGTCAACATTAAGTATGGTTCAGTGAGGCCGGCGGAGGAGGGTGCAACGGCCTCCCGCGGCCCTCCCCTCCAGCGAACGCACTGGGCCAGGGCCTGCGCCCGGGACATGGACCGATATAGCCAAACGACCAACCGTACCCGGCTAGCCACCGCTAGTCGCTACCCCCAGCGCAGAGGCATGACTCAAGAGAAGAGTATGAGACTCAGAGCAAGAATATATATGGAGAAACAGCCAAAAAAATTTACGATAAATCACTTTCTCCGCGTTTTACTTCGTAAATCGTGAGAGAGAAAGAGACAAGACAAGTTTTCACATAATATAGCACCACCATTCGGTATATAATTTTTTTTTTTAAAGAAAGACAAACATTCCCGGGTTACGAATAACTTATCTTAATTGCGGTTGCCATAGTCTCACTGGCTCTAGACGGTTGGGAGCAGTTGGGACTCTAACTCGGAACCTCAACTCTATCCGGGAGTAACACTCTTCCAACTAAGCCACCAAGACATCATTAGAAAGCGGCATTTTTAAACGATCTCATACTTGTATTGATAACTATTAATATTTGAATTTCTTCCGATCTTATGCTGCCACCTTTCGATGAGTAAATAAATGATTAATTTTATTAATGATTGATTTTGATCACTAATTCTTTAAAGCAAATTACAATTTTAATAAGATTTATTATCACTAAAAAAAAATGTATTAAAATTCTGTGACAGTGTGTGACAAAACTATTGGAATGTTTCATCCTTATATCATGTTAGACCTTCGTGAATCGTACCTTCCACTGCCCGTAAACTGTCCGTCAAACTAACGGGACTGTAAATTAGTAGAGATGGTCGATATCAGAATTCGGTGTTCCTGCGGTACCAGTTACCGGTGACCGGCGAGGAACCGGTTATTTATCCAGTTCTTTTTGGAACCGGTTCCTGGTGCCAGAAAAGTTCCACCAAGGAGATTTTTATATTCAAATCGAAAAGTACTACCAAATTGACAAAAGTTCCTCCCCAAAAAAGTACTAGCAAATCGACAAAACTTCCTCTCCGAAAAAGAAGCACTAGTCGGTAGAGATTTGAAATCGAAAAGTATTAGCAAATCAACAAAAATATCCTCTCCGAAAAAGAAGTACTAGCAAATCAACAAAAAACCGGTTCCTCGGAAAAATGATACCGATTTTTATTTGCCAAAAAAAGAATCCGTTCCTCAGAGAAATAACATCGACGGTTCCAGTGACCGGCTTGGAACCGGTTCCTTTTAACCGGGACAGGAATATCGACCATCTCTATAAATTAGTATTCGCCACGTGTCAGCGGAAAATGGAAATTATTCCTTCCCGGCTGCCGACACGACACACCTGTGCCCGTGACTCTATTTATGTATTTATTGTTTTATCAAAAATAATTCAACATTCGTGACAGTATCTTTTATTGACACGCGTGATAGTGCAACGGAATTCCGGTAGAAGCATTCGGACTTATTTTTTCGATTAATTTACCCTGTCCGTTAGTTTATTTGTTTCAGACTTGTCGCTACCTGGCCTAACACCCCAAACGCCAGACAGCAAAATTACTGTTTGGCGCACAGAAGTTTGAGTTTTACTGTATCAGGCTTAGAAAAGCAAACTTTCTTTCTTGTAGACAACGAAATATCGGTAGAAAATTTCCTTCTTATTTTTTCTCGATATTCTTCATTTTTAAATGTAGGTATCTAGTTACTACGGGAATTGGTTATGTTCTATGAACGTTTGCATAGAAAACACAGCTGAAGGAAAAATATGTAGAGGATACATCATGGCCGGAAAGACAAAATGGCTGAAGCGCCATTTCGGGAAGGTTAAACAATTGCACTTAAATTTAAAGTTTTTTTTTGTTTTTGAATAAAATTCATAAGTCTTCAGTACCTGGTTGGATTTTAGAAAAAAGTTAACTCGATTCTCTCACTAAGTTACCTGAAGCGACAAAAAGCTTAAAAAAGTCCCAAACTTGTGTCGTTTGAGTCGAGCCTTCTCCCAAACGGTAAATATATTTGAGATGGCTAAAGAGCTACAAAAGTCTTCAGAATCAAACGAGAGTCAGAGCATTCGATACATGAAAAAAAAGTGATCAAAACTGCATATATAACTCACCAAAGTATCGCTTAAGCTCTTTTGGCTTTCCAGAGACGATATGAAGTTTGAGATTGGCCAAAGGTTGTAGGGAATTTCACACTAATGTAATAATGTATTTCGATGGTGCCAAGCAAAAATCCATATTTTACAATAATTTTGTATCAGATTTTAATGATACCAAGTTTTTAACTTTATTTCACTGTTTTTTTATTAAGAGCCTGACCGGTTTCGCCTTATGACGGGCATCTTAAGACTGGTGCTCGTCATAAGGTAAAACCGGTCAGGTCTTTAATAAAAAAATAGTGAAATAAAGTTAAAAATTGGTATAATTAAAATCATTGAAATGGAGTTCCACCACGAATTAACAGTTTCAAAATTATAAATAATTGTAAATCAATTATTGACGAAGTAAAATCATGACGACAAAAAAAAACAATATTATGTGGATTTGAAAAACAAAAATTACTTTCGTTTTAAAAAAGACAGTGAACGAGATTCAAATTTACTGATGTGACATTAGTGTCATTCGTATTATTGCGGAAGAAAAAGGAAAGCTAAACTGTTTGTTTGCCACATTTTGAAAAGGCTGTTTCCGATCTGAATAGAACCATCGGCATCACATCATTCTATATCTCCAAATTAAGTTGTGATAGTTCCACTGGCTTCAGAAAGTCGGACCTCTAGTGCGGTATTACGTAAAAATAAACATATTTAAGAACTTTCCGATCTTTTCATCCGTGAATGGTTTTACCACACACGCGCCTCATGGATTTGATTTCTAAGGTCAAACCAATTCCAAAGTATGTTTTCACACTATAAAATAAAATAATGCCATGCTCTAGTGATCAAATATTGAATAAATCAAAGTGTGTACAGTCAAATATCAAACAAATTATAATACATCCTTCGAACACTCACCCCTCGGTAAAGTCGCTCCAAGGATATTCTTGTAGGTAGGACCACAATAGTATTGTAGCCTGTTGCTGGCTGCCTGGCTTGCTTGGCCGCCTGGCGGGTCATGGTCATTGCCCCCTTATTGTGTGCTCGGGGGCGATGCCCAACATCCCCTTCTGACTGGGTACTGCTAGCCGGGTACTTCCAGGAATGCAAGGTAGGCTGCATCTTGACGACGCACAATGGCCGAGCTGGGACAAGTAACAATAACAAATAAAATCTGTGCAATGGAAATGTTGGTGTAATTGACATACTGGGTGGTAGGTACTTTCAGAAATGCCTCGGTGAAAGACTACTATTTGTAAGACCTTTACGACTGGGTCCAGAGCTAGTGGATATATGTAATGAATTAAATCAATGTGGATTTTACACAAATATTTGCACCGCGTTCCAGTGTAAATGATGAATAATGAGGTACCTCCAATATTAAGAAACGTCGATTCACAATCGAAATTTTGAGTGAAATGG
Organism: Drusus annulatus; assembly: GCA_022651775.1. Lineage (NCBI taxonomy): Eukaryota > Metazoa > Arthropoda > Insecta > Trichoptera > Limnephilidae > Drusus > Drusus annulatus. Next base: position 975,905 of record JAGWCC010000221.1, on the reverse strand, counting down.
TTTAAGCTATGTCTATTTACTAGATCTGAATAGACAGATTCCTTCTAAACATCCTCCCTCTCTTCTCATTCGAGTGTCTAAGTTCCATCGGCTATAGGCAGTTGCTAAGGAGGCGTCGTAAGGCTAAATAAAGCAAGGAAGGGGAAGGAGATTATGAAAAAGATGTTTGAGAAGTGCCTGGCTATTCAGATCTCGTCAAAATAGGACAAGGTGCCATATTGTTCGTTACATATTTATCAATTGTTCGATAAATAAAAAAGGGTTTTGATAAACAGAGAGCTCTTCTAGAATTTATTTATATTTAAACAGATTTATGTCCATAAGGATTTATTGTTTGTTTGTTAATTCTGTTCGTTTGCATCCCCTTAGATCTCGGCTATCAAAGGGGTGATCAAAAAGGGTAAAAAAGGGGCCACGCGAAGGGGTAATGTGTGATTCATTTTGTTTTATTTTACAGGTAGGTAGGTACCTGTTGCTCTCCTAGCGTATTAGGGGTGTTTTATAAACCTTTTTTCGTTATTACGACCATCGACCACCCATGCAGTAAACCCTCGAAAAACTATATAGACTATAATAACCCACTTAGGTCGTACGAGTTAGTTTTAAAGTTCTATAATGTTAACCATCACTAATTTTCTTTGTGAGTACGTACGGCCGTACGAGTGTGAACTTTTTAAAATTAGGAACGTTAATTGAAATTGTAAAATTTTAAAATAATCATTTCTAACCCCTGCCTACCTATAATATATTTCAGTAGACATTATTCTATATTTGAAAAGGGTGGATTAAACAACTTATATTTTTTCTTTGCAAGTCAAGTTACATTCCGTGATTTTGTTACGGTAGCAACTAGTTTAGTTATTAAAGGGTAAAATTGATCTATGAAATATGGATGGAACATTTATAATATGAACAGAAAGCAAAATAACTCAAAGTGTTGAAAAAATATTTCTAAGTGAATGAATTTAGTGAAAAAGTCGTTTAATTCATTGACGTAGTTTTGGTAATTTATAACGGTTTTAATAATATTGAAGAATTGATGTTAGCCTCAGGAAAACCCTTATTTATTACAGTTTTTATCTTTATGAAGAGTAAGTTATCTTAGCAGCAGGAAATCATAGTTTTCTAGATCTTGAAACACGCCTCGTTTTCCGATCTAAAATGTCTAGGGTAACACTATTTTCAACTGGCAAATTCATTTCCTATACAGCTATGAAATATCTATTTAACTGTTCAAAACAAGGCAAGACGCCATATTGTTCTAGCGAGTCTTAAATAAGAAAAGTCTATGCGAAGGGTACAAAAGTTTTATAGAAAAAAAGTAGATGAAATAAAGTCAAGAATCTTCTCGGTTGGTACTCCCCGAAATATGGGGTCAATAACCCCTCTCAAGCCCCGCTGGGGGGCGTTGCACCACCCCTTTGTGCGTAGGTACCTTGGTACTGGTGGGTTGTGGGTTGGTTCAGGGTACGCACACTGCACAGTGAGGATTGACGATGAAATAATAATTTACTATTTCTGCTGAGCTGTATTCAGCGAAAGCAATTATTCTTTGTATTACGAATAATATCTATTTAAAACAAATAATATTTCATTTCACAATGTTTGTAGCGCCAAAAGTATCTTCTTTAGCAGATTATAATAGAACTTTGCCATAGTGAATTAATATTGTTTCAGTATTTAAAGATGGAGAATTGCCTGAATTAGAAGGTAACTTTTTAAAAGGCATTTGTATAGATAATTGATGAGTATTTCCTTAATACAGAGTAGTAGATACTCTGAGTATCGCCCTGGTGAAAGATGACCATTCAGATTCAAAACGTTGAAATGAAATGGCTTTAACCGTGTTTGGCGACCAGATCTGAATAGCCAGGTACTTCCCAACCTTCCTCTTCCCCATCTCCCCCCCCCACTACCTTCAGCCTCACAACATACCCCTATTGGAGATGCCATAGTCTCACTGGATCTAGACGGTTGGGAGCAGTTGAGACTCTTGTGCAGTATTCACGTAAAAAATAAAATAATAATAATAATAAAAGCGAACTTATATAGCGCAGTTTTATGATATTTCACCTCAAGTGCGCTTCATACTAAATTATAAATAATTAAGCTGACAAGACTAACTAACAAGGAGAAAATAATATGTATACAAATTAAAACTATCTAAAATCACGATCGTCACCATAAATCTTGAGAGAAAAGGGTTCAGATATGGGTATAACAGTGCATAATATGTACATTAACAAATTAAAAAAAAAAAACAATTTACTAGAAGCTGAGGGTATAAAAATCTGTATGAAACGTAAGAATTCATTTTTAAATCAAGGACAGTTAACATGTTGGTACTTAAAAAGCATGAAACCCTTAAAAATTGTTCAAAAAATTATCATTAAAATTATACTAAGAAAGCCTCTATACTACCCAACGAATAGCCTACTCAAATAATTCAAAGTTTCTTCATTAAACACCTAATATGTAAGAAATTCAATTATCCAAGTTACAAAAGAAAAATAAAAAATCGAATTCATAACCGAAATCGTACAAAACATAAATATATATTTCTATGTCCAAAACAAAACACATATTTTTCACAAAACCATTATACTCACAAAGGAAAATGTTTTTAAAAATAAATTACCAGAAGAAATCAGACACGTTAATGATAAAATCCAATTATTGAACTCACAAGAAATATTTCAAAGACATTCTCACCAAAAAACTGTGTCCGCTTGAATTACTCATACACTTCCTCTGTTGTAATTATATTCCATAACAAATTCAAATGCAGTGAGTTTTTTTTTATATTATCTACATTGCGATGCATTATTTGCTCTAAATACTAGTGTGTTACTTTTAATACCGCATTTAGTACTGTGTATAGTTTTACAAATTACAAGTATTTTTTTCCCTTTTACGCCACAGAATTGGCAGATTTTATGAATACCGCACAAGGTTCCAACTGCTCCCAACCGTCTAAAGTTAGTGAGACTATGGCATCCCCAAATAGGGTATGTTGTGAGGCTGAAGATAGTGGAGATGGGAAGGATATTGGGAAGAGGGTGGTTGGGAAGTACCTGGCTATTCAGATCTGGTCACCATACACGGCTAAAGCCATTTCAAGAAACGTTTCGATTCTGAATGGTGGTCTTTCACCAGGGCGATACTTAGAGTATCTACCAATTAGGGTATGTTGTGAGGCTGAAGATAGTGGAGATGGGAAGGATATTGGGAAGAGGGTGGTTGGGAAGTACCTGGCTATTCAGATCTGGTCACCATACACGGCTAAAGCCATTTCAAGAAACGTTTCGATTCTGCATGATGGTCTTTCACCAGGGCGATACTTAGAGTATCTACCACTCATTTCTTTGTACGAGTATATACATAGTGGGAGTACAACTTTGCCGTTTTTTTAGAATTTTATAGCTTTATTGTAAAAAACTGGTTTTATATTTATGATTTAAAGTATTGTCCATCGCTGGCTACTATTTTTTCCCACCTTTCGGGTAGCGTACGAATCTCGCGTTGAAAAAACTGGTCATCTTTTGAAGCGATCCACTAATCGATTCAATTTTTCACTTCTTCATCAGACTGAAAGTGCTGGTCAGCCAGTTCGTCCGCCATCGATCAAAACAAGTGATAGTCAGAGGGGGCAACGTCTGGAGAAAACGGCGGGCGGGGTAGGACTTCCCATTTCAACGTTTCCAAGTATGTCTTGACCACTTTCGCAACATGGGGTCGAGCATCAGTCATGCTGCAAAATCACTTTATCGTGTCTCTCGTTGTATTGCGGCCGTTTGTCTTTCAATGCTCGGCTCAAACGATCGCTTGTGATTGTTTTAGTCGGCTTTAATAGCTCATATGGTAATACACTACGCCGAGCTGGTCTCACCAAACATAAGGCACGATTCCAAACGGCGAAAGCAAAGTTGTACACCTAATACATAAAATTAAATAAAACTGTTCTGTTTCACTAGGAAACAGAGATAAGGAATTATCTTTGTGGTGTGACATTATAAGAAAGGTAAAGAATCAAAATTATTTTATATAAACTATGAGGGGTAAAGAATCAACATTATTTTATGTAAACTATGAGGGGTAAAGAATCAATCTATTTTATATAAACTATGAGGGGTAAAGAATCAAAATTATTTTATATAAACTATGAGGGGTAAAGAAACAACATTATTTTATATAAACCATGAGGGGTAAAGAATCAAAATTATTTTATATAAACTAGAATTTCATTACTAATTAAAAAAAAAAAAAAACTAACTAACCATCACGCCGTTTCCCCGCGGGGGTAGGCAGAGAGGACAGACCGCCATACAACTCTGTCTTGGCACACACTCCTTGCTTTATTCACATTCATACATCATCTCATACATACTCTTCTGTTATTCTTACTCTTCACATGACCCGATTCAAGTATTTGATTTACTTGATCGTGCCATGTCTTTCTCGAGCGTCCTCAACTTCTTCTTCCATTCACTTTCGCATCATATATTCTTTTCACACTCCTCCTCTTCGTTCATTCGCTCTACATGCCCAAACCATCTAAGCGTCTCTTTCTTGATCCTATTCATTACGCTCACATCACTCTTGCATTCTTTCCGGATATTCACATTTTTAATACGGTTATACATGGTTTTACCGCACATACGTCTCAAGGATCTCATAAATATTTAACTATCACTAAAAAATATTTGACTGTCACTAAATGATTGTATTGATATGCATTTATTTATGTACACGCTAATTTCAAATAGAAGAGTTGTATAAAAAATCTGAGATTTATAAATTATTATTCTACGAAATATACTTAAACGAATGACTATTAGTAGTATTATTAATTATTCCGGTGTCGAGGGGATCAGTGATGCTACTTCTTAAAGCATCTTCCTGGTTACCAACAAGACGGACTCCATGGCTTCCATGGTCGAGTGGTAAGACGCTCGACTACGAATCCAAAGGTCGCGGGTTCAAACCCGGCGTGCGCCAATAACTTTTATTTAATTAATATGTGTCATAACACATTTAATTCATATGAAAATAATAACAAGTATATTTGCGGCACGTTCCAGAGTGGTAGATACTCTAAGTATCGCCCTGGTGAAAGACCACCATTCAGAATCGAAACGTTGCTTGAAATGGCTTAAGCCGTGTTTGGTGACCAGATCTGAATAGCCAGGTACTTCCCAACCTTCCTCTTCCCGATCTCCTTCCCCTCCCTACTACCTTCAGCCTCACAACATACCCAATTTGGGGATGCCATAGTCTCACTGGCTCTAGACGGTTGGGAGCAGTTGAGACTCTTGTGCGGTATTCATGTAAAAAAAAAAAAAAAAAAAAGATTCTACCAAGAAGCCTTTTAGAATCTTTTTATTTTTCTAATTCACTTTGGGATAAATCACTTTCTCCGGGTTTTTACGTCGAACACCATGAGAGAGAAAGAGACAGCAAAAAAATAGCAAAATATCACACCGCTTTTATGTATTCTACAGATGTTCTCCGTCTTCCGCGTCTCCGGGGACTCAGCCCCCACGTGTTGATATGCGACTAAACTGCACATAACTCAACGGTTTTTTGGGTTATATGCTATATGTTTGTTTTGTTAACTCAAGCCATGGTCTTGAAATTTTTGGTAACAGCCTAAATGATTTTTGTCATTCTTTACGACTCTACCAAAACTTTGACTAGACCATGGCTTGAATGTTTTCTCTTATGTTTAATTTGTCCTATTTTTATTTATTCTAATGTATGTGCTATTCTTTCTCTGTTGCTCTTTTTTCCATTTTGTGTTTTATATGTCTTTTTTGTAATTGTACTTTAGTCCGTTAATTTATTGAGAAATAAATAAATAACAATACTGTGAAAAAGTGGTTATACAAATAAACAAAAATATAATGTCGACATACGCTATGAATAGATGTATAAATACCCTAGCCCTAGTCCTAGCCACGCCCAGGTCTAGCCGAGTCAGGCAAAAATCATCAATACTGACTACAGATAGTACAGAAGCGCTTCCTCCTGTATATTATCGCTCTGAGGTTTTTCCAATGTTCAAAGTACCTACCAACACAACGATATCCTATAAAAATACGTATTCTACCACTGTAATGCGTTAGGTACCTGCTTGAGTGTTGCAAGTATGCAAGAGGGCAACCCTCCCTCCCTCTCGAGCCCACTTCATTATCCCTCCCCCCCTCGTGAGAGACTTCATTACGCTGGCAACACCGAGGGTTCGGATCCACTTGTTGATTTGTTTAGTTTTGTTGTGTTTTATTGGAAGCACATTCTGATGCACCCTTTTGTGAGGTAAGCGTCTGATGGGATGAATCTGGTGAGAAAGAAAAGGGAATGCTGTAAATTGAAGGGGTGGAGTACCTACTTTACTTTGTTAAGTTTAAACAATCCGTTTGAACCATGGTGAAATTGTGTTGATTGTATGCATTTAAAATTTTGAACAAAAATAACAACGATACGGCCTCCGTGGTCGAGTGATTAAGACGCTCGACTATAAATTTAGAGGTGGCGGGATCAAATCCCCGGCGTTCGCAAGTAAATTGTATTCAAGTAATATGTGTTATATCACATTAATTTCATATAAATAACATATATAAATATATATATATATTTATAGTATATTTGCGGAAGAGTGGTAGATACTTAATTTTTGCCCTGATGAAAGACCACCACTCAGAATCGAAACGTTACATGAAATGATCTGAATAGCCAGGTTCTTTCAATCCTTCCTCTTTACATCTCCTCCCCCTCCCCACTTCTTTCAACACCACAACATATCCCAATTGCACGGGCAACAACCATTACATACTCGTAAATATAGGCTGTTCAAAAGAAAAGGTGAATTTTGAATTTTCGCGGGCTGTGTACATTCGACTATCGATTTTTTTGTTTGTTATGTTGGTACACATACGTTTATCATATGTTAGCATTATCAGCCATTTTGGATTAGTGGTTTGTTTTTGACAACTGGAAAGGTTAGTCACGTTTTTGTGTGTTCTTCGATTTTTTACTTTTGAAAAAAATGGAGCAAACAATAAAATCCATGATTTTTTTTTCCACAACTCTAGGACGCTCATCGTCATTAACATCTTCTCGGCCTTCTGTAAAGTGCTTGTACCACTTATAAACACTTTTTTGAGACAATGTAGACTCGCCGAATGCCACAGTCAACATTTTAAGTGCGTTGGAGCACGTTATTCCATTTTTAACGCAAAGTTTAATACATATTCTCTCGTATGTGTTAATGTAAATATGTTAGTTGTAAGTCACTAGTTATAAGTATTAGGCATAAGTTGATAGTATGTTTTCGTTTTGATATGATGTTAATTATGCTGTAAGAGGGGATATTTTGTAGGCGCTATATAAATCAGTTTAATCATTATTATTATCATCTTTTAGCTGTAGGTCCAGTTGGGAGTACATACATAAATAGAATAGCTAAATAAATATGCATTCCAGAATACAATAAATCGGAATAATTAATTTGCTTCCGACTTCCGAAACCATATATTTACTAATATTGCGTGATTTATCCGAAAAAAAATAATAATTTCATTTCATTTCATGAATGAACTTTCACACACGCATAATGTAACACAAATTTCTCCCCCACAGCAGAAATTTACTAAAATGAAGTGTATCGGACGTGATACTCTATAAAATAATTATGATCATATGTCCTGAAACCTTTTTTATCATCATATTCATCATTTTATTTTTTAAATCATGTATTCTTTGTCTAATTTGCCCGTACGGACGTCATAGCCTCTGGGTGCGTGAAGGAGAAATGAGCCGACCTGCGCGAACAGGCCTCATTTCACCTTTTACGTCACTGACTGTCGCTATGCCGTGCGTAACGGGTTCTGCGCCGCTCATTCTGTGCCCTGCGTCGCGGGTCCCCTCTCCGGCACCCGCGCAGCCACCCCCCGGCCCACACCGATCGCCGAGCTCAGCTGAGCCTCTGATTGGCTGGGCCGAAACGCGCGCCAGAATGAAGCGAAAATTCTCCAAAATGTATTAATCACGTTATTTGTACCACATTGTATGTCGATTCCCGTAAATACGGTGAGAGGTATCAATAAACGAATTACGCACGCCTACTCACCTGTATTTACGGAATCCAATGTTATAAAACTTGTATAACTGTAAGATTTAATTAAGACTCTGTAAAGCTGCAAGGGCCACCCTGTTCACCCTTGTAGCCCCCCTGTATAACTGTAATATTTTTGTATATGCACAATAAAAATGCAGGCGAGCTGCGGAGTGGTTTAATCGGAGGAGGAAGAGGCAGGCTAGAACCTAATTTTTCATGTTCAGTGATGCAAAATTATTCACGCCCTCAGCGGCCCGCGGAAAATCCCGCGGGGCAAACAAAGGCCAACCTCTAGCGGTGACGGCACGGTACCGCTGAGGAGTTAAAGCCAAAATTTACCTTCCCCTAAAATTGTCTTCATCCCTTGCTCGCATCACTGGACTTGCCTGCCTCTCCGCCTTCGCCGCCCGCTGCCTCGCCTGCCCTCTGACTGAGAAACTGGGACTTTCACTTATTGGACCTTCTCCCTCGCCACTCAAGCCCAGTCTTCGAAGCAGACGGACCGGCAGCGCACCCAGCACTCGAAGCGGACTGGCGGCACTGTGGCCACGACACCAACAAAACAAATACTCTGATTCGAAACTCCAAACAAATACTCCGAAAAGTCGCCTTTCAAGCGCACATTCACTTGTACCCACTGAAAGTCACATTGGTTGAACTGGAACACGGAGCGGACGACCTGCCCTCTCTCTACTCTTAAAGACGCGGACACGAGTTTACAGATCGTGTCCCGTATATGAAGCCTTTAATTCCCACGTAAATAATTAATTCTCATTATTTTACCCTGACTCCCTTTTGGAATATTTTAATGGGGCACTGAATGCAACGAGTGGGTGCAGGGTATTTACATGGCAGACCAAGTGAAACAAGTAAAATAAGAAGGGTACCTACTACCTACTACCAATGGAGTTTCTTTTAAACTTAACATAAAATATAAGCATATACAAGAGATAATTGACATTATGTCTAACTAACTAACCATCACGCCGTTTCTCCGCAGGGGTAGGCAGAGAGGACGGACCGCCATACAATTCTGTCTTGGCACACACTTCTTACTTCATTAACATTCATACATACTCTTCTGTTATTCTCACTCTTTATATGGCCGGATTCAAGTAATTGATTCACTTTCGCATCATATATTATTTTCACACTCTGTTCGTTCATTCGCTCTACATCTCCAAACCATCTAAGCATCCCTTTCTTGATTCTATTTACTACGCTCACATCAGCCTTGCATTCTTTCCGGAAATAAAATATCCGAACAATGAGAAAACAAAAGAATTATATTTAAATACTATTATTTTAGTTTTTTTTTTTTTTATAAGAATACCGCACAAGAGTCTCAACTGCTCCCAACCGTCTAGAGCCTATGAGACTATGGCATCCCGAAATATGGTATGTTGTGAGGCTGAAGGTAGTTGGGAGGAAAAGGAAATAGGTAAGAGGAAGGTTGGGAAGTACCTAGCTATTCAGATCTGGTCACCAAACACGGCTAAAGCCATTTCAAGCTACGTTTCGATTCTGAATGGTGGTCTTTCATCAGGGCGATACTTAGAGTATCCAGCACTCTGGAACGTGCCGCAAATATACTTTTTATTATTTTTGTATGAATTAAATGTGTTATGACACATATTAATTAAATAAAAGTTATTGGCGCACGCCGGGTTTGGCCTCCGTGGTTGAGTGGTAAGACGCTCGACTACAAATCCAAAGGTCGCGGGTTCAAACCCGGCGTGCGCCAATAACGTTTATTTAATTAATATGTGTCATAACATAACACATTTAATTCATATAAAAATAATAAAAAAGTATATTTGCGGCACGTTCCAGAGCGGTAGATACTCTATGTATCGCCCTGGTGGAAGACCACCATTCAGAATCGAAACGTTGCTTGAAATGGCTTTAGCCTTGTTTGGTGACCAGATCTGAATAGCCAAGTACTTCCCAACCTTTTTCTTCCCCATCTCCTTCTCCTCCCCACTACCTTCAGCCTCACAACATACCCTATGTGGGGATGCCATAGTCTCACTGGCTCTAGACGGTTGGGAGCAGTTGAGACTCTTGTGCGGTATTTATAATATATATAAATATATATATATATATATATATATTTTACTACTGAAACAATCACGAAAAACCACACTTATTTTTTATTTTTGGAAGATCAATAATAATAAATATGTAAGGGTAAGTTTTATAACAACGATACCGAGTGTTTGACTAAAAAAATTACTTAGCGATCGCTCAATTTTATAGATAAAAGCAACCGTCGATGTAATGTTTTTACAGTGTACTGACTGGCTTGTAGTTGTAGCAGTGACGCGTGACGTTATACACGTGTTACGAATTATTTTCTCACACAGAGGGTCACACTTTTGTCGGCTACAAGAAAAGAACAAGCAAGGGTTCGGCAGTCACAATACGGCTGTACTTAGAGGGGTACTTTAGGTACCTACTCACCCTTTAGACCCTCTGATTTTCAGTTGACCAATGCGCACTAAGGTACAATGAGTCCATATCTTCAATCGCCAGAACTTGTAGGGCAAATCGCAGTTCTTCTGCGTGGCAGAGTTCTATGGTAAGTAGAGTTGATGTGTGATTTTACACAAACCAATTAATCAAGGATTAATCTCAGAGCAACAATATACCAGGAGGGATAGCTCCTCTAATAATAATAATAATAATGCATGGGTAACTTTTATAGCGCCGTTTTAGTGGAAAAATCATCTCAAGGGCGCTTAATCGGGCGCGTAGTCAGGATGGTTGTTTTTTTCTTGACTTGGGATTTTGTTCTGGCTAGGGCTAGGGTATTTATACATCCATTAGACATAATGTTTTGTTTATTTGTATAACCACTTTTGCACAGTATTGTCATAAACAAAAATATAGGATATAGCCTAAAAACCATTGAATTATGTCATGTTATGTCCCATACATTTATGTACAGCACCCTTGAGGTGATTTTTCACAAAAACGACGCTATATAAGTTATTCAAATATTATTATTTAAATAAAAAATAATTTTGTTTTAAGCCACTTTATTTATACACATATAACAATTCGACCGGTTTCGGTTAGACTTAACCTTCATCAGGAACGTATAAGTATAAACAGTTTATACTTATACGTTCCTGATGAAGGTTAAGTCTAACCGAAACCGGTCGAATTGTTATATGTGTATAAATAAAGTGGCTTAAAACAAAATTATTTTTTATTTAAATTATAATGTCAAGCTACAAAGTGTTTGCTTCCTTCGATAATCAAATATTATTATTATAACAAAACGTACTGGGCGGAGTCGCTGGAGACGCGGGAGACGTATAGCATGATTACATACCTAAAAGTGGTGCGATATTACGTGACAACTTGTTTTGTCTCTTTCACTCTCACGGTTTAAGACGTAAAAATCCGGAGAAAGTGATTTATCGTAAATTTGTATGGGTTGGGTCAAAATATTTAGCTCTCTCTCCATACATATTCTTGCTCTGAGATCTCCACTACGTTCTTCTTGGATCCCAAAACAGTGGTGGTTTAGGTACACCCCTTCAGACGATAAATAATAGTTAGATCTCTTTGAGTTTGCCGACAAAAGCCGGCTACTGCCTCAATGCGCTTTAAAAAAGTAAATAATAGTGTGTTAAAATACTCTTCAAACAATACATTTCACATGGTGACAGTTTACAACTATACAAATATATTGCGCACTTATTTAGAATGCACGAACATATTAATCACTCTGTTCCAAATATTCTGCATCTTATAAAATTGCTCAAAGTAAGCTGTAAAGAATAGCCAAATAGAAGCTACACGCTTTGAACATTTTTTTTTGCAATGTAGAGATTGTGAATTTTCATTAGTGAAAGCTATCGGGAATCGGCCTACGTTCTGAATGTTGAAGGACATGATGAAGTACCTTTGCGAAACTGTGTAGTCAGGGCGGTTGACTTTATACTGACTCGATAGAAAGAGACCAAGATGTATTAAATGATGTTGGATAGTCGATTAATTACCGCCCACATGGAATTCGGACATTTTTAATAAACCTATTTGAACACATTAAACAAAACAATATCAATACACCATTAAAATGATTTATAAAGTCGAAATATCACACAAGCACTAATAACAGAAGGTTTTCCTAAATAATGATGGGAGCTTTTTGTTGATTTTATGTTTTTATATTAAAAAAAAGTGAAAATTCTAAAGTTCGGTCAAAAATATTTAAAACTGTTGAAATACCTCTAAAAAGTGATGTTTTATAATCTTTGTTTGGTCTTATTTGAACATTTACACACAGCACATATCAACACAAATATAGGAAATAACCGCGATATCCGTCGACGTAAGTTATGCGACTCGGTGATGTGAAGTTAGCGCGGAAGGAGAACATTACATACTCAGAAGTGTTGCAATATTATGTGACGAATTATCTTGTCTCTTTCTCTCTCGTGGTATACGACGTAAAAACCCGGAGAAAGTGATTTATCGCAAATTTGTATAAGTTGGGTAAAAATATCAACTCTACCTCCTTATATCGTTACTACAAATTTTAAATGTATTGGAATGATTACCCAGCGTCCCCCAGCGACAGAGGTTAAGGACCCCTCCCCCAGCGTACCCCGCAAAGCAGAGAGAGTAGAGGTACCCACCCATTGAGATAAGACTGTACCCAACTGCAGCTCGCAACAAACCCCTGGAAGCATGGGAACGCAATGGTTACTCGGTAACTCTGTAATGGTGTGACACTGTAACGCGTGGTGACACCACCGTGACGGATATGCTCTGGCGCAGGACAAGGGGAGCCACTCTAATGCAGTCTATAGCGGGGGTCTGTGGGGTGGATGGACGCGGTGCTTATAATTATACCGAAGAAGAGTTTTAGTCTTAGAGTAACAATATATAGAGACCTAACTTTGCGAAATTTTGACGCTACTTTTTGACCAAGCATTGACCAAAGGAGGTATGACGTAAATGCTTCCAGCCAATCGGATGCGAAGAAAACCGTAAAGATAAACATTATTCCGTCTTTATCTGTTTGCGAACAATTTTGAGTTGCTACATGAGAAAGAAAGAGACATGGATACGTTCAGATGTTGGACTAATCAGGGAATCCCCATTCATACAAATTTACGTCAGAATCCCGTATATCTATCGAAGTAAAACATATAAGGAATGCATTCAAACTCATTTTAAACGGGAGTTTATTAAATCGAAACAAATAATGCAAAGATTGACTAAATATTGGTGTAGGTAACAAGTTGTTTTGTAGGTTAGCATGTAAAATATTTGAGGTCAAACTAAAAAATACGAACTCTTGGATAAATACCTGTGGAAACTGATTTTTTTGGTCCTTTGTTACTTAAACAACCAACAACTGCACATATAGCAAGATCGTTTTTTTTAATATTGCACTAAATTCACATAAGTAATTATATATTTCAAGCTTTTTGTCTGTCAATTCGACTGACAAGTAAACTACTGTGAAGTTAGTAATATATTGAAAAAATGGTTACACGGCTTTTAGCACGCCCCAAATCATATGTTCTTAATAACAATTGTTTGTCTTTTTTTCTCATATGTCTATAGAAACGAGCATAAAGAGAGAACTATATTTTGCAAGTATGAACGATTTGACTCATAATTAGGACGGTCTCTCTATGTTGTTACTCTAAGGTTTTAGTAAGTAATCGGGGTTATTCGTGGCTCGTGGATGTGTGAATTTAATTATGAAATTACAGAAAAACATTACATATTAAAATAAGGAAATGTTGCGAGGACAAATCTAGTGAGGGAAGATAAAAAGAGGGTTTCATAGTACCTAAAGCAACTTAAAAAAATAAAAATATATTGTGAATACCAAAGAAGCCAGTGGGACTATGGCATCCCCAAATTGGGGTATGTTGTTAGCTTGGAGAAACAATGTATGGAAAGAGAGCTAATTATTTTTACCCAACTGATACATACTTGCGATAAATCACTTTCTCCGGGTTTTCACGTCGTACACCATGAGAGAGAAAGAGACAGCAAATATAATACTCCGCTTCTACGTACTGTCACAATGATCTTGAGCTCCTGGGTCACCGCGGGACTTCGCCCACATTTTTTATGATGCCACTAAACTTGACACAACTAAACGGTTTTTTAGTTTAGATGCTATATAGTTTTGTTGATATCAATACCGTGAAAAAGTGGTTATACGAATAAACAAAAACATAATATCGATATGTGATATGAATGGATGTATAAATACCCTAGCCTTGGTCTTAGCCACGCCCAGGTCTACCGAGTCAGGTAAAAATCATCAAATACTGACTACACTGCATTGGATTGATACCACTCTATTTACTCTAAGGTTGTTAGTCTGAACGTGGTGAGGAGGTTAAGGAGGTGGGGAATACGAAGGTTGGGAAGTACCTGGCTATTCAGAATGTTTCGTTTCTGAATGGTGGTCTTTTACCAAGGCGATACTGTGAGTATCTACTACTCTGGAACGTGCTGCAACTATACTATATATTATGTTATTTTAGTTGAATGTAAAATAACATACAATAATTCAATCAAATTTATTTGCGCACACCGGGATGTGAACCCGCGACCTCTGGATCCGTAATCGAGCGTCTTAACCACTCTTTACTGGAACTAGTGATTTTTAGATTTCACTGAAAGTCTAACTTTTACTACAGCCTACACAATTATAAAAAAATAAAAAAAATTTTGCAACAATGTTTAAAATAGACAAAAGATTTTTTTTTATGGTTTTAAAGTTTATTTTGTAGAACTCCATTTTAATTTTTAGGTTTTTAATTTTTATTTAAACAATAATTATTATTATTTAATTTTTTTTTAAAACAATTTTTAGTTAAAAGCTCTGCGATGTAATTATTTGTACGCGTGACAGCTGTTTCGCCTGACAGTTTGATAATGCCCTCAGAAGGCGAAACAGCTGTCACGCGTAAAAATAATTATATCGCAGAGCTTTTAACTAAAAATTGTTTAAAAAAATTTTTTAAATAAAAATAATTATTGTTTAAATAAAATTAATAAACCTAAAAATTAGACAAAACATCTTTGGCGACAGGCCAAATAAGGCACTGTTTCTCCATGCCCAATTTCCTCAATCTCTTCTATTGGACTTGGGGAATTTTGTGAGTCTGAAAGAATAGGAGAGGGTCTAGAGAAAGGCTACGGCTTATCAGTTCTGTTTAGTGAACATAGCGAAAGTCATTTCAAGCAACCAACGTCACAATTTCGATTTGCGACTAGCGAAACTGAGTGCATCAAAGCAATCAAATAAATTAAGATACGTAAATTAATTGTTATTATAAGGCTTCTGAAAATTAAGTGTTACCTGGAGTTATGATTCTTTTATTTGCCGATGATCTAAAAATTTACAAAACAATTACCAATCTTAATGATTGTTACGTATTGCAATTGAATCTTGTGAGGTTACAAGAGTGGTGTGCTCGTAACGAACTGTTCCTTAATATTGAAAAATGTCAAACGATAACTTTCGCCCGAATTAAAAATCTCATTATGTATCAATATAGCATTAACAATATTAACTTAAAAGAGTTGACCAAATAAAGGATCTGGGTATAATTTTTGACAGTAAATTAACTTTTTGTTCCTCATATAAATGAAATTACTAATAAGGCCATGAAATGCTTGGGTTTTATTTTGAGGACGGTAAAAGACTTTAAATTATTGAATTCATTTAAATTACTTTATACTGCGTTGGTTAGATCTAATCTAGAGTACAATTCTACAATCTGGGCTCCATTTTATAATATTCACCAACTTAAAATAGAAAGAGTGCAGCATAAGTTTCTCAGATTTATTAATTATAAGTTATGTATCCCAATTGTTGACCTTGATTACGTATATTTAATGAACTTGCTTAACCTCACTGATTTATCATCAAGACGCACAGTGAGCGATTTAATATGTCTCTTTAAAATAGCGAATGGCAGATTGGACGCCCCGGATCTAACGAGCCTTATTACCTTGCGAGTACCTACCCGTGATACACGGCAGGCGGCTCTATATTATGTTTCTACGTCTACAAACAATTATTTTGATAATTCTCCCATTCAAAGACTGCATAGACTTGGTAATAAATATGGTTCAATAGATGTTTACCGTTACAACACTGTTTCCAAATTAAAATCTAGCTTACTTGAATGTTTTCAATAGAACTCAAAGGTTATTGTTATTTATAGTTATAATTATAAAACCTACGCTTTATTTATATACTTGCAGTTAAATACTAACTTTTCTCTTAATGTTATATTCTACCCATCTATTGTACTCCTTTATTTAAATAAATGTATTTATGTAAAAGCCTTAAAGGCGTTAATAAATAAATATATATTTCGCTGTGTTGATTTTGAATAATGACAAAAATCCCCCTAACACTAGTACCTTTGGGAGCGTGAATCATGTGTTTATTCATTGTTATAATTAGACTCAGTTATGCAGAAAGCATCCAACCCCAAAAAGATGAAGCTGAAGAAATGGCGTTTTTTTATTTTTTTTATATGAATACCCCATAAGAGTCTCAACTGCTCAAAACCGTCTTGAGCCAGTGAGACTATGGCATCCCCAAATAGGGTATGTTGTATGGTGGGTTTGAAAACATGACGATAAAAAAGCATTAACATGCGTAATCGGCATTTGTAAAGTGAATATAGGTGTTTTTTTCTTTATGAGCATTATTATAAATAGGTAATTTATAATCTATCAATATGTTCCATCAATAATTCGACCAGTCGGTAGCTGAGTGGATAAACGCGTCGGATTCCCTCCCGGGCGTCGTGCGTTCAATTCCTTTGCTGACTAAGTCCTCCATCATTGCACAAGCAACATTTTCTGCTTATTATGATGGTAGTAGGAGTTTTTCAAATATTTTCAAGATATTCGTAACCCAGGAATGTTTGTCTTTCTTAAAAAAAAAAAGTTTAATTTTATAATGTCAAATATCTGCAATGTGCGTCAGACTAACTAACTAACTAACCATCACGCCGTTTCCCCGCAGGGGTAGGCAGGAGGACGGACCGCCATATAACTCTGTCTTGGCACACACTCCTCGCTTTATTCACATTCATACATCGTCTCATACATACTCTTCTGGTATTCTGACTCTTCACATGACCCGATTCGAGTATTTGATTTACTTGTTCGTGCCACGTCTTTCTCGGACGTCCTCGACTTCTTCTTCCATTCACTTTCGCATCATATATTCTTTTCATACTCCTCTCTTCGTTCATTCGCCCTACATGCCCAAACCACATAACCGTCCCTTTCTTGATCCTATTCATTACGCTCACATCAGCGTTGCATTCTCTCCGGATATCCACATTTTTAATACGGTCGTGAGGATTTTTTTTTTACCAAAATTCTATTGCATTTGGAGTTTGGATGTTTTCAGCAGATATAAATCTCGTATTTACGAGTATATACATGTAGATAACGATACGGAAAACACGTTAAACTCGCTTTTGGTTTTACAGTTTAGATTTATAATCAATGACTTATAACGTTGGATTATAACTAGCGATATATTCAGAAAATATATGTACTGCTGATTGCCCGCGCTGTCAATGGTATATTTTAACTTGTATATCATGAAAGCATCGTATCCTAGATCCTTGTAAGCATCGATGGGGTTATCCAACCCTGGAGTAAGGATGGGGTGCAATGAACCCTGCCCCAACCCGCCTGGCCATGGAGTAGTGGCACGTAGCACCATAGCACCATGGCTTTTATTGTGAGCCAATGATTCTTAAAGTGGACGATACCGACCCCTAGGGGCGTGGGCGATGGAGAGTGGCGAGGGTGATAAGATAACGCTGAATAAAGTTAGTCTGAAAATATATTTTTCCCATTGATAGAAGTACGGATAGAAACCTATTTTTTTAAATAGGGAATGCCGCACAAGAGTCTTAACTGCTCCCAACCGTCTGGAGCCATTAGGACTATGGCATCCCCAATTGGGATGTGTTGTTAGGCTGAAGGTGGTGAGGAGGTTACGGAAGGGGAGAAGAGGAAGGTTGGGAAGTACCTGGCTATTCAGAATGTTTCGATTCTGGATGGTGGTCCTTTACCAGGGCGATACTATGAGTATTTACTACTCTGAAACGTGCAGAAACTATACTCCATACTAAAATATATATATATTTTTTTTATTATTATTTTTTATTAATATCTTGATAACATATATAGCAATCCCGATGAGTTATAAAAACTCACTCTGAGACATTGTAAATTAAAGAAATACATGAGTTACAATAGAATACAGAGGATCAAACTAACATAAATCAAACAATATAATACAATATGACATAATAAGAAATACAGTGTAAAAAAAATATATAATTAGGTACTTAGTATTAATATAAATAAGAACAAAGGAGAGAAAATAAAACCCTCTTGTGCAGTAAATGAAGATGTTTTTACGCTACCGGGAAAAGAAAACTGATTTCGAAATTAAGTATTTTCATCTTTAAACGAATTAAAAAAATATTAATTAAATGTGAAATAACGCACGATAATAGAATAAAATTTATTTGCGCACACCGGGATTTGAACCCGCGACCCTGGATCCGTAGTCGAGCGTCTCAACCACTCTACCACGGAGGCTGTCAAACGATTTCATAACCTACTTTACTGAAACGAGGGATTTTTAGATTTCACCGAAAGTCTAACCCTCACTTCAGCCCACACAATTAGTTAATAATAATATTTGGATGATTTGTATAGCGCCGTTTTTGTGAAAAATCACCTCAAGGGAGCTGTTATATAATATTTTGCAACAATGTTTAAAGTGTTAACATTACCCGAAAAACTTTTCTTAGACTTGGAGGGGGGTTGGGGGTCGGGGGGTTGATAAAAACTTATCTTTAAAAAGACAAAACACCTTCGGCGGCAGGTGAAATAAGTTTGGGAAACTCATCTTGGATGCGGTACCTGTTGGTAATGTGTGCACCTCCGCGGTACCACCCCGCCGGGGCCCGGGACAAAGGATACCCGATACGGGGTGCGAGCCTGACTCCAGAGATGGTGTTTTGTTGTTTGCTCGCTTTTTTATTCCTTTATCCAGACGACCCTCCTAACCGGATTTCGTCGACCGAAACGGAGACACCACTAGTAAAGTGTTAGAGGGACTTTATTATGGTACTAGCTTTTTTACTACCCGTCTTTGCTTGAGTTTCAACAGATAAATGAATATTTAGAGCTCTATAGATCATGGCACAATCATAATTCTACTTTATGTTAAGACCATTTATTTTTATTTTTACAAAAACTCCACACAGGAGGCCTTGAGGAAAAATAATTTTCCTCAGGGCCTATGTCATCTTTGGGGATGCTGTGTGGAGGGTCTTTTTTAGTAAAGAAAGGAGTGAACCTTGGTCTTGAAGAGACCCATGCTGACGAAGGGAGGAAACACAGAGGCCGGAAAATCGTTCCATAACCGAGCTGTTGAACATAAGAGCTTTCTCATGTATTGAATGTCAACCGTGTACAAATGTTGGGCGCGCGTTTGGCGAGTTTCCCGACTATGCACCGGTGCTGAAGGGATCAATGACGCAAGTTTCTCGGAGCATCTCCCATCGAAATACCGGTAGAACAAGGACAGCATTCCCACCTGACGCCTGTACCCCAACAAAGAATCCGTTTGTTAAGGTAGGAGAATCTATCAAACGGACTGCCCGTTTCTGCACCGAGTCAAGGGTTTTTAATAACTATGATAACCAAGTCATCTTATTTGAAAGAGAGGAGACGAGAACACTGTGTACGAGAGTTACATACGGTGAATCTTGAGTCCAAGTTGAGAAGATTTTCGGGTTTGGAAAGTATCTTTGCGTAATACTGATAAGGACATTGACAGAAGGGTGAGTAACTGAATTTCGTAGTCGCTAGTAAAAAGCGACTAAAAGGCGAAGTAAGCGAGGTTAACGGTCCAAAATGGAGTAATAATAATAATAATAATAATATTTGGATGATTTGTATAGCGCTGTTTTTCTGAAAAATCACCTCAAGGGCGCTGTACAGATCTTATTTTCTATTATTACATATTAATTCCTAGTTTAAATAAGAAAATATACAGGAAAATACTTACCTGGCAGGTCCTATCAGATAAACACATTTATTAACTTAAAATTTTAACAATGTTTTTTTTCGATTTAGGGCATGGGAGCGAAATTAAAAAATGGACTTTCTGAATTTGTCGTACAGTACAGGATTTGGTTAAAATTTGTATATCCGAAGGTAATTCGTCGAGAGACAGATTATGTTGAGATTATTTTAATGAATTTAAGGATATGAGAGTCTAAAAAGGTAAGTTTTCAGTTTGGACCGAAATTATGTTGGGCTCGTTATACATCTTATGGTAGTACTGATACCAATTCTAATGTGTGGCAGTGAGGCGTGGAACTGGCAGAAGAAGGACGAAAGTAAGTTGCCTACATTAGAAATGAAATCCCTGCTGTGAATGATAATAAGGACAACATTTTCAGTGGCGTGTCATCCAATACTTTATTCCTTTCATAGTGAATAGACGTTGGCAGAGAAGGTTTTCCAAAATTGTACAGCGCCGTTTAGTGATTCCATCACCTCAAATGCGCTTTTTATTTGGTATTTTAGGTAGTCTTTCCTAAGAAAGCTTGTTTTTAAATTACTTTAAAGCAAATAGCAGGTTATTAAAATAATGGGGCCTGCTACGGCAAAAGCTCGGTCTCTAAAATTAACGTTGGAATTGGGTTTAGCTACTGTGAGTCTACCTATGGCCGTTGAAGAGGCTCAAGACACAATCAAATTTGCTTGCATTAGTACCAGGCTATGCACGTTTGGTTCGCGAACAACAGATATCACTGTTAAAACTCATTCAGTCTATTTTTTTACTTAAGTTTAGGGTCAATGTTAAAGTCAAGTACAGACGCGGACCGCGTGCCAAATCTGCTCGGCAAACGTCCAAGAATGTGACTCGTTTCTAGCTCCGACTCGAGCTGCCGCTGACATCGTGGCGGAGTATGTGGTCTGCGGGTAAGTGCACACCTTCAGGACGCGCCAGAAGTCACCCTTTCCTCACCTGGCCGTATCGGATCTTCCTAAAGGTACGCCAATTGCTAGGGGGAGCGGCGCACGACTTCGTAAAGATAGCAACAAAAGAAAAGTTTGCGGAATTTTAATTAAAAATAAATACATCTTGTTTTAGAACGATGATGTTGTCTCCTTCAATGGAAACAATTTTCAACGTACCTTCCACTATATTACCTACTCAATCTAGATCAAGTGACCAGCTTAGGCAAGGGTCTGTCATTGGAACCGGAGTCAGTTAGTCGACGTTCAGAAGCTGGACGTAATGATTGTCTAGTCGGGAAACTCGCCCAACATTTGTACACGGTTGACATTCAGTACATGAGAGCGGGTCGCTTTTACGACTCGTTCTTGTGTTCAACAGCTCGGCTGTGGCTCTTTGTTTCCTCCCTCCTTCAACATGGGCCTCTTCAATGCCCAGATTCACTCCTTCCTTTTCTCAAAAAGGCCCTAAACACAGCATCCCCAAAGATTACAGGCCCTAAGGGAAATAATTTCCCTCGAGCTCTCCTGTATGGAGTCCATGTAAAAAAACCGTACAAAGCCCGTAGACACTTTACTACTCAACTGCTAAGTTTGGAAGTCACCTCTAGTCTAGAGCCTATAGATAGATACAAAAAGGCGATGACTTTTGAAACCACAACAAGTGCCCAACATATTTACGACGTTATTGTGCGCAACATATCGGCTGTGGAAAAAATACCCTCCACACAGCATCGGTAACAGTGGAGAGTTATCACAACGGCCTCCATAGTCGAGTGGTAAGACGCTCGACTACGAATCCAAAGGTCGCAGGTTCAAACCCGGCGTGCGCCAATAACTTTAATTTAATTAATATGTGTTTGAACACAATCAATTCATATAAAATATTAATAAGTATATTTGCGGCACGTTCCAGAGTGGTAGATACTCTAAGTATCGCCCTGGTGAGAAAGACCACCATTCAGAATCGAAACGTTGCTTGAAATGGCTTTTAGCCGTGTTTGGTGACCGGATCTGAATAGCCAGGTACTTCTCAACCTTCCTCTTCCATCTCCTTCCTCTCCCTACTACCTCCAGCCTCATAATATACCTCAATTGGGGATGCCATAGTCTCACTGGCTCTAGACGGTTGGGAGCAGTTGGGACTCTTGTGCGGTATTCACTATAAAAAATAAATATATTTGGTATTAAAGAAAATATCATGAAATACCACTAATGCCTATCCTAGATTGATATTATTTTATAAAATAATAACGAAAATTCTTCTTCTCTTTAAATTACCTTAGTTCAACGTTCCAATTGTAATAAGCTAACGGTTCGGGCCATTTCGCTTCCAGAAATGGCAATATATTTCGCTTCGGGCCAATATGCGACATATTCGACATTTTTGCGTAAGACCCATTAAACTTTACGGCTTTGCATTCGGCCACATCTGCAGTTAACTTCATTCCCCATTGCCACGAAACTATTCAGCCGTGATTTTATGGGGTTTTGTATTCAGTGAATTATAGACCAGAGTAACCTAACCTAACTTTAATATAACGGACAATATTGACGGATTTTTAAGCTTTTTGTGGTCAGAAGACTACTCGGCGGCTTGCATGGTCGAGTGGTAAAACGCTCGACTACCAATCCAAAAGTCGCGTGGTTCTAACTACGTTCAGCCTCACAACATACCCCGATTGGGGATGTCATAGTCTCACTGGCTCCAGACGGATGGGAGCAGTTGCGACCTTGTGAGGTATTCACTATAAAAAAATATAAAAAGAAGATACGAAGTCGAAAATGTATGTACCTGCTGAAGGAGCAACAACTCTAAAACAATGAATTCTGGCGCTATAAAAATTGCACAGCTTTCAATTTGCGTTTACGGGAAGTGTCTAGGCTAACGCCACTATTTTTAGTCGTCAAAGCTATTTACATCACGACCTAAGAAGCTTT
This sequence comes from Drusus annulatus, assembly GCA_022651775.1. Classification (NCBI taxonomy): domain Eukaryota; kingdom Metazoa; phylum Arthropoda; class Insecta; order Trichoptera; family Limnephilidae; genus Drusus; species Drusus annulatus. The sequence continues at coordinate 952,768 of JAGWCC010000221.1, read as the reverse complement.
AAATATTTATTTAGCCGTGGAAAAATAAAACATCACACCATACCTGATGATCTCCGTAGTCAAGTGGTTAATACGCTCGACTACGAATCTAGAGGTCACGGGTTCAAATCCAGGTGAAAAATATGTTAAACATGACCGACACCCCTTTTTTGTAAAATGGACCACTTATTTAAGATTAAAAAAGTTAAAATACGTCTTAAGCATCAAATTGAATAAAATTTTCGTTAATCAAAGGTCAACCCACGCCCCAGTTTTCAAAAACATCGTTACAGATTCTTCCACCAGTTCCTCTTCAACGACTTCTTCAACCCTTGAAGCAACGGAGCCTACCGGCCCACCCGTGTGGATCGAAGGGTAAAGCCCAAGAGAGAAGAAAAAGGGCAAGGGTAGTAGAAGGTCCTCGGATTTAATAACCTAACGACTTTAACCACAATTTTAAATCATCCCTCGCACGGAGTGACCAGGGAGCGTGCAATGCTATGATTTAAACCAGCCCTGGCCAACCCGTGGCCCGCGACGCCCTTGCGTACGGACCGCGGTCATGTGTGACGAATAATGTTTGTTTTAAGTATCGGGTACTTTAAAATATTTTTTTCTTGTTAAAACTATTTTATGTTTATTACTATACAAGTACATTTTTTGTTGGTTTTTCTTTTCACATTTGGTTGTAGTATTGTTTTTTTTTTCACAACTATCCTGATTTTACTTTCAGATTACCTCTGCATTCAAATTGTGTAGAATACTTACACAAAATCAATAAGTATAAAGTTCGTTGTAACAAAAAAAGTAATTATTTTCGTGTAATGTTTGTGTTTCTACTCTCGTGGTACGAGAACGTATGGAAAGCAGAAAAACACTTTATCTTCGGAACCCAAAATTGGGTTTTATTTTTCTTCTGCTGTTCTTGAGGCTCGAGGTGGAATATTGTTTCTTGAATGTTCCTGGTGACTGCTTCCTTAGACTAACTTTTTTGGGACTGACTTACTCGCAAGTAACCTCCTTTTATACCCTGAGACCATAGAGCGGGATATTCCTTTGGGAACCCCCACTTTCAATTTGAATTTATTTACTTTAAGAATTTACTACATTTACAACAATCTCAGTTATCTTATTTCTCTTATGAAATAAGTCCAAGTATATTTCACCTCGAAACCTCACTCATTACACAAAATTACAGTGCATAAACATGATGAAAATTCTCTAAATTTGCTCAATCCTAAAACATAAATCAAATTATAATACAATTGTAAACATGAACATATGATTTGACGATTTGCAGTAAGTGATAAGACATTCCTTCATAAAATACCAGGCTAGTACTAGAGGTACCTTATTTAATTTCATCGGAATCTGACCTTGATTGTACAATAGTAGATGATATATTTTTTTAACGTAGTAACGTCGCATTTGGGAACGAACAGTTTTGTATGTGCGGCCCTTGGGAAAATTTTAGGTCGTCAAAGCGGCCCGGGTGCAATTTGGGTTGGCCAGGCCTGATTTAAACGGTCAAACGTGAATTATTTACTAACACAAAGTTTCTTATTATTCTCATTACCTTAATAATGAAGTAATACAGTTTATATTTATTCATAACTAACATTTTTCCTTGTTCTTTTGCAACCGTCGATTTAATTTCTAACATGTTAACGGCCCTCCCTTACTAGCGAGCAAATCCACCTAAAAGTATTGCCCAATATTTGACTCAATCAAAGATTCAAGCTATCAATCGCAAAACATCTCAAATGAACCTTTACCATCTTAACAGGGATTTACAAAATATTATATACAGACGGCCTCCATAGTCGAGTGGTAAGACGCTCGACTACGAATCTAAAGGTTGCGGGTTCAAACCCGGCATGCGCCAAATAACTTTTATTTAATTAATATGTGTCATAACACATTTCATTCATATAAAATAATGTTAGGTTTATTTGTGGCACGTTCCAGAGTGGTACATACTCCGAGTATCGCCCTGGTGAAAGACCACCATTCAGAATCAAAACGTTGCTTGAAATGGCTTTCGTCGTGTTTGGTGACCAGATCTGAATAGTCAGGTACTTCCCAACCTTACTCTTCCACGTCTCCTTCCCCTCCCCTCTACCTTCATCACGAATTGGGGATGCCATAGTCTCACTGGCTCTAGACGGTTGGGAGCAGTTGAGACTCTTGTGCGGTATTCACTATAAAATTTGCTAACTACAAATCCTGACTGAATTAGGTAAATGTTAAGATGTTCATAGAACATTAATTAAAACATACAAACATAAAGATAGAAACACGTTGAATTTAAGAAAAGTATTTACAGTGTGATTTTATTTGTTAGTTCGAAAAAAACTGCGAAAACCGTTTTTTTTTCTTCATAAAATTTAACTTGGTTTCTAATTTCTCTATGGAATTGTCTTATCTGAAGCTGTATAACAACTTCGAAGCATGCTGTATCCAAGCAATGCACCCGGGTGAGTACTGTGTTCGACTCAATATTCGCTGCGATACCTATACAATTAAATCATGATGTTTGAACGATACATGCCTGAGAAATCGAATCAAATTAACATGTCAAACCCATCCATTTCAACCCTTTGTGAAATCAACGCTAAACGTTACATTGATAATCATTTTCCGCCCATTAAATAAAGCGAACAACCGACCACAAACGGCGACATCCTCCCCTAAAATCCCACATTAATAAATTATTGATTTATCACAGGAAACACGAAAATACAATCTTTTCCAATCACCAAATAAAAACAACATTGACTTTGGTAATGTACAAGCCCCCCAAAGAGATGTTTTGATTCTTGTCACGAATCAGTGAATATTTGTTAATATTTATGAGGTCGCTATTTCCCTATCTAGCCACCATTTTACCGACTGACAGGTCCGCCATTATCCCACTTCCATATCCGGCAGTCCGGTGTTGCCACCCTTGGGAATAATGGTGATTATTAGGCAGGTAGATACCGGCCCGAACAATCGGGACTTCCTGCATGAATATGCATAGAGTTCCTACTACTACCTTCTACCGATTTAAGTGCCCCACATGATTTTTAATTTATGGAGAGTGGAGCGCTGCTTTTTTTAACAAAGTCAAATCAGTATTTTATTTATTTACGCTTGTTATAGGCTTTTATACAAATGTTAACATAAAAAAAAACAATAACCCCATTAGTGCAAAAAAATATTGTAAAATAAAATTAAAAAAACGAGTATAGAATAGCAGATACAAAATATTGTAGATGAAAATAACTAATAATATTTAATAAACAACAGATTCAAAAATATTGTTAAAGAAAAGAAAAAAATAATATTAAATAACAGGTTCAACTATTAGTTTAGCTCTGCCAGATGACAACAACTGTACTAAATTAGACTTATAGTTTGTATCGACTGTTTCGAGCTAAAGTTAGCTAGTGACAATTCGCCAGACACTTTTTTATGTAAACAAAAACTAATAATGACTGATTATTGAAAGAATATTAACAATTGAAAAAAAATATGAGAAAATAAGAGACGTGAAAATAAAAATAAATGGTTTGCCACCGAGACTCGAACGCGAAACCTTCATACTCACCGGGCGTGGCGCGTCTGTCGATTCCGCCATCCCAACCAATTCATTGTAAATTGTTGAAATTCTTTTTTGATTCTCAAAAAGTGATGAAAGACCACCATTCAGAATCGAAACGTTGCTTGAAATGGATTCAGCCGTGTTTGGTCGATCAGATTTAAATAGCCAGGTACTTCCCAACCTTCTGCTTCCCCATTTCCTTCCCCTACTCACTAACTTCAACCTCACAACATACCCCAATTGGGGATGCCATAGTCCCACTCACTCAATACGCTTCAGAGGAATTGGAATTCTTGTGCGGTATACACATATTTAAAAAATGTAATAGTCCTACAGACTGCGAATAGTTGGTACCTATAGTGTCACATAAAAAACACACAATAAAGACCGGTTAGTAGCAGAGTGGACAAACGCGTCGAATCCCCACCCGGGTGTCGTGGGTTCTATTTCTCTGCAGGCTAAGTCCTCCATCATTACACAAGCAACATTTTCCGCTTATTACGATGGTAGAAGGAGTTTTTCAAATATTGTCAAGTTATTCGTAACCCGGGGATGTTTGTCTTTTTTTTAAATAAAATTAATTAAAAAGGTTGTAGCTTATAAAGTCTGGCTTTATTTTACACCTAAGTTATAAGTTTGTGTTCCGGCTGGTAAAATATTCCAATCTGACAACTGCTAACAGACCCCATCTAAATATTTTCCCAAATGCACCCTTGTTCCGAATTGAATAAAGGGTACGTTTCTTCAATTCTATTGAAACGTAATGGGGTAATTTACTTTTCCGATTTGTTGCTCGTATAAAAAACGTGTCTATTCTCGTCCACCCCTAACTGGCGACCCTTGACGCTTCCGTTTATGGAAATCAACATCATTTATAATAATAGGGGTTGGAATAAATTGACAAAAGAATAAGGGAAATAAATACGGTCGTTAAGTGGAAGGGGTGCGTTTTAATGATTCTGTCGGATCATTTAATAAAACAAATAAGACGGAAGCAAATTACAATTATAATGATGCAAGAATATATAGTTCGAAAGTGAATGGAAGAAGAAGTCGAGGACGCCCAAAGAAGACATGGCACGATCAATTAAATCAAATACTTGAATCGGGTCATGTAAAGAGTCAGAACAACAGAATAGTATGTATGAGACGATGTACGAATGTGAATGAAGCAACGAGTGGGTGCCAAGACAGAGTTATATGGCGGTCCGTCATCTCTACCTACCCTTGGGGGGAAACGGCGCGATGGTTAGTTAATTGTAATAAAATATATGTAATAATATAAATGTTTTCTAGTTGTATTTTGCCTATTGTGTGAAGGTTGAGAATGACAGAATTCGCGAAGATTTTTTTTTCTTGTAGTTAATACCGCACAAGAGTCTCAACTGCTCCCAACCGTCTGGAGCCAGTGGGTCTATGTCATCCCAAATTGGAGTATGTTGTGAGGCTTAATATAGTAGGGAAGGGAAATAGATGGAGAAGAGAAAGGTTGGGAAGTATCCGGCTATTTAGATCTGGTCACCAAACACGGCCAAAGCCATTTCAAGCAACGTTTCGTTTACGAATGGTAGTCTTTCACCAGGGCGATACCTAGAGTATCTACCACTCTGGAATGTGCCGCAACTATCGTATGCTAAACATATATTTTTAATAAATTAAATGCGAAATAACATAGTATGATGATCAAATAAAAGAGAATTGCGCACGGCAGGATTCGCACCCGTGACCTCTGGTGCTTTGTAGTCGAGCTTCTTTACCACTCGACCACGGAAGCTGTTAATGAGCGAGTAATGAAAAATAAATAATTGTAGGTTTTTTTTACGTTAACTCCACACAGGAGGCCTGCCCTAAGGGAAATATATATTCCATGAAAATATGCCTCGTGAAAACATTAAATTAGTAATTCTAAAGGGCGCCACACTCGCAAGGAGTCATCCTGTTTGGGTAGGTACTTGCCCGTCGAGCGGTGGGGTACCTACCTAGTTGTTGGCGGGCGGGTAGGTACCGCGTGCGTGCGCTATGGCAACCCTCGCGCGTTTAAATTTAAATTTAGAACGATTAAGCAGTCATTTGATAGGAACGGAGGGGATTCGACAAGCGGCAGTTGTCGCAAACATTTAATGGGCTTTTATGATAGGGGGACATTCGAGTGCTAGACCAAGGAGATGGAAATTTTCAACAGGTTGTATTGTGGAACGTGGTTTTGGTTGAAGGGTGTATATCGCAGTGAATGTTGAGTAGAACCTTGGAGAAACAATGTATGGAGAGAGCGCTAATTATTTTTACCCAACCGATACAAACTTGCGATAAATCACTTTCTCCGGGTTTTTCACGTCGTACACAATGAGAGAGAAAGAGACAAAAATATAATACTCCACTTCTATGTACTGTCACAATGATCTTGGGCTCCTGGGTCACCGCGAGACTCCGCCCACATTTTTTATTATGCCACTAAACTTAACTAAACGGTTTTTATGTTATATGCCATATTTTTGTTGATATCAATTCTGTAAAAAAGTGGTTTTACGAATAAACAAAAACATTATGTCGATATGTGAAATGAATGTGTGTATAAATACCCTAGCCTTAGTCTTAGCCACGCCCAGGTCCGCTGAGTCAGGTAAAAATAATCAAAAACTGACTACACAGCCTTGGGTAGATACCATTCTATATTCTCTAAGAGTAGAACACATAATTCAAACAGATGCATTGTTTGCATAGAGCATGTTTTAAAAATGTTACAGAAAAGACAAATTCACTGATTTTTTTTTGAAAGCTAGCTTCTAAAAATAAAAAAATCTAATGATTTGTTTCAGGTTTTTTCGAATGAATCAATGAAATTAAAACATTTTAAAAACATTTCGTGAGTTTTTAAACCTTGTTGAATGTTTGAAATCGGTTATTTTATACAATAATTGTTTATCTCTAATTTTTATAGTGAATACTGGCGTATTGACCGCTTTGTAAGAACTACTTCATTTTGCGTCAGTTCAAACATCATTCCTTTTTCATTGAACCAATACTTCAATTGAAGTAAACTACAAAGCTACAAAGAACTACTTTATTTTGCGGCAGTTCAGTTGCGAAGTTGAACTTCAAAGCCTTCAAAGAAGTACTTCATCTAAAGTACTTCAATTGAAGTTCGACTTCAGAGACTACAAAGAGCTACTCCATTTTGCGGTAGCGCATACTTCAATCGAAGGTCGACTACAAAGATTTAGTGAAGAACTGGTTCTTCCTCAGTTTCATCTCATTTTTTGGAAAGGAATTTTTGTTGAAATGCTAGTACTTTCGGATCAAAAGGAACCGGTTCCAGATCTTTTCACTTTCAAATCTCTGCCGACAAATATTTTTTTTTTGGCGAGGAACGTTTGTCGATTTGCTAGTACTTTTCCAAAAAATAAATCCTTAGGAACCAGTTCTAAAAAGAACTGGACAAATAACCGGTTCCTCGCTAAATCAAATTCAAATCTCTTTTTGGCGAGTTCGAGTCCAATTGAAGTGTTCACTGCGAAGGGTTCATTTTAAATAACTAGCAAATGAAGCATTCACAAAGCATTGAAGTTTTTCCCAACGCTAGTGAATACCGCAAAACTGCTCCCAACCGTCAGGAGCCAATATGACTCTAGCTTCACCAATTGAGGTATGCTGCGTGCCTGAAGGTAGTGAAGAGGGTAAGGAGATGGTTAAGAGGAAGGTTGGGATCTCTGGCTATTCTGCTATAGTCATCAAACACGGCTAAAGTCATTTAAAGTAACGTTTTTATTTTGAATGGTGGTCTTTCACCAAGCCGATACTATGAGTATCTACCAACAGGTCGTCCCTTTTTTGATAGTTAAAATAAGTAGGCATAAGCTAGACAAAAAGCTGTTTCTCAGTGACTTATCGCAAAGACATATACACATATGCACAAATATACACAATTCTAAGTATGTATTGTTCGAGTCAACTTTAATTGTGTAACCTATAAAGGGACGTTTCTTAATTCATTTCAAATACATATATTTTTTTAAACATAACATTTCATTTTATTTTAAGGCGTTTTTAAATAAAGTTAGTAAGTGTATTAAAAGTACACAATAGTCATAAATAAAAAGCAATCAAACAATTCTACGAAATATAAATTACAATGAATGTTAAGTATAGACAGTAAAAAAAAAAAAAAAGTTTGCTCGAGTGTCTTCACGTTTTTATTTCGTACTTTACCATAAGTACATTGCGATGGTTACCTCCTCGAAGTAACAATATATGGAGAGAGAGCTAATTCTTTTTACCCAACCTATACAGATTTGAGATAAATCACTTTCTCGGGGTTTTTACGTCGCACACCATGAGAAAGAAAGAGACAACAAAATTTCCCAAATTATCACACCGCTTTAAAGTATTGTTAGAATGTTCTTCGTTTCCCGCGTCTCCGTTGACTCCGCCCATACGTTTTGATACACGAAATAAATTAACATAACTCAACGGTTTATTAGATTAATATTTTTGTTTATAACAATAATGTGAAGAAGTGGTATTACGAATAAACAAAAACATTATGTCGACATGTGCTATGAATGGATGTATAAACACCCTAGCCATAGTCCTAGCCACGCCCAGGTCTAGCCGACTTCGGAAAACCTCATAAAAACTGACTACAGCAGCGCTCTTTCTTGTATATTATAATTCTGAGGTTACACTTAGGCATACGGAATCGGAGGAAGACAGCAGGAATGGAGGCGTTTCCTAAGGCGACCGAGTATTCTATCATTTTGATATGCTGACCTGGACGGTTGATGACAAACTTTTAGCATGAAAATCGGAAGGAACCATTTGCAACCCAAGATGGCCTTGGTTTTTTAAATACCTTACTACATTATTATGTTGTTGAATCATCCATCATTAAATCGTTACATCTCGTGTCACGTGGATAAGTGAGCGCACGCCATATTGCTGCACCCGCATTCGCGTGCCTGTTAAAAAGTTTTGTTACGTCGCGTGAGCGACTGTTTCAAAATGGGAAAAAAAATCAATGAAAATCTTTAGAAATTCGAAGATCGTTGACTGGATATTTTTTTTACAAAAGGATAATCAAACTTAGCACTAAACATCCTAACACCCAGACCTGAAAGCCCTTTTTTGTTAAATTAATAATTATGGTTTTGTATTAGTAGTTTTTTTTTGCCTTCGTGGTTGAGTGGTTAAGACACTCGACTACAAATCCAGAGGTCGCGGGTTCAAATCCCGGCGTGCGCAAGTAAATTTTGTTTAAATAATATGTGTTATTTCACATTTAATTCATGTAAAATAATATATAGTATATTTGCGGCACGTTCCAGAGTGGTAGATACTCTAAGAATCGCCCTGGTGAAAGACCACCATTCAGAATCGAAACGTTGCTTGAAATGGCTGTAGTCATGTTTGGTAACCAGATCTGAATAGCCAGGTACTGTCCAACTTTTCTCTTCCCCATCTCCTTCCCCTCCCCACTACCTTCAGTCTCACAACATACTCCAATTGGGGATGTCTTGACGGATGGGACCAGTTGGGAAACCTGTGCGGTATTCACTCTTAAAAAAAAATACAACGACCTATTAAATCGACGTACAATGGATACAAAAGAGTGGTAGATACTCTAAGTATCGCTCTGGTGAAAGACCATCATTCGGAATCGAAACGTTGCTTGAAATGGCTTTAGCCGTGTTTGGTGACCAGATTTGAAAAGCCGAGTACTTCTTATCTTTCACATCGCTACAGTCCAAACTGCCCGGAGCCAGTGGAACTTTGTCAGCCCTAAATAAAGAATTGACTCAATCTGATCATTGATTAGAAACATATACCCAGTCGACGTTTGTTTTTGAAATCAGCGACACGAAGTGCCCTCATATTCATGGCAATGTACCTACGTGTGAGTACCTAGTGCCACCTATGGCCTGGGTACCAAAACGTGCGATAGAATAAGAACGAACTCAGTACCTCCGCAGAGGACACGAGGGGGAGTAAGTACCTCCCCACGTTATTTAAATTCGCCGCTTCCTGTGGGGGAGGTGCCCTTTTCCAACCAGCTATAAACAATAAACAACAGATAGCCAAATATATTATTTCTCTTTTTTTGGCAAATAAAAATTGATATCATCTGTCCGAGGAGCCGGTACATTTTTCGGGCACAAACGCTATTGGCGGCAAGGTCTCTTTGACGAGGAACTGGTTCCACATTTTTCATTGTTCCATTTTTTTGTTGATTTGCTAGTACTTTTCGATTTTAAATCTCTACCAACTATTACTTTATTTTTGGAGGATCTTTTTGTTCATTTGCTAGTACTTTTCGATTTGAATATATAAATCTCCTTCGTGGAACTTTTCTGGAATGGAGGAATGAAGGAGGCACCAGGAATCGGTTCCAAAAATAACTGGATAAATAACCGGTTCCTCGCCGGTCACCTGTAACTGGAACCGCAGGTGCACCCAATTCTGATATCGAACATCTCTACTATGTGCTACACCACTAGGTATTAATCTTAGAGTATATACCATAGAGTGGTACCTATCTAAGGCAGTGTAGTCAGTTTTTGAAGATTTTTACCGGACTCGGCGGACCTGGGCGTGGCTAAGACTAAGGCTACGGTATTTATACATCCATTCATATCACATATTATCGACATAATGTTTTTGTTTATTCGTATAACCACTTTTTCACAGTATTGTTATCAACATAAATAAAGCATATAATCTAAACCGTTTAGTTGTGTCAAGTTTAGTGGCATAATAAAAAATGTGGACGGAGTTCCGCGGTGACCCAAGAGCCCAAGATCATCGCGGCAGTACATAGAAGCGGTGTATTATATTTGTTGTTTCTTTCTCTCTCATGGTGTACGACGTAAAAACTCGGAAAAAGTGATTTATCGCAAGTTTGTATCGGTTGGGTAAAAATAATTAGCTCTCTCTCCATACATTGTTACTCCAAGGTACTTATCAACGTTACTAACCTTAATTTGTTTATGTGAATACACATCGCTACAGTCCAAACTGCCCGGAGCCAGTGGAACTTTGTCAGCCCTAAATAAAGAATTGACTCAATCTGATCATTGATTAGAAACATATACCCAGTCGACGTTTGTTTTTGAAATCAGCGACACGAAGTGCCCTCATATTCATGGCAATGTACCTACGTGTGAGTACCTAGTGCCACCTATGGCCTGGGTACCAAACCGTGCGATAGAATAAGAACGAACTCAGTACCTCCGCAGAGGACACGAGGGGGAGTAAGTACCTCCCCACGTTATTTAAATTCGCCGCTTCCTGTGGGGGAGGTGCCCTTTCCCAACCAGCTATAAACAATAAACAACAGATAGCCAAATACGGTACTACTACTTATAACTACATTGTACCCTCTCCTTCTGTTACGCGGGCAGATTGTGAGAAAGAGGGAGAGGTTACAACGGAGCTTTCGGCGGTGTGCCTGTTGTCATCTAATTACTATGCATCCATGTTATATGTTGACGTGCCGTATCGTAGGGGTGGCCAGAGTTGGTAGAGATACAATACCAATCGGCAGTTTGACGACCTCTGTGCGTATTGCTGGCTCACTGATTGAATGCACCGCGTGAATTGACGGCCTGCATGGTCGAGTGGTAAGACGCTCGACTACGAATCCAGAGGTCGCGGGTTCGAACCCGGCGTGCGAAAATAAATTTTATCTAATTAATATGTGTCACACATTTGATTGAAATAAAATAAAATAAAGTATATTTGCGGCACGTTCCAGTGTGGTAGATTCTCTAAGTATCGCCCTGGTGAAAGACCACCATTCAGAATTGAAACGTTGCTTGAAATGGCTTTAGCCGTGTTTGGTGCCCAGATCTGAATAGCCAGGTACTTCCTGACCTTCCCCTCCCCACTACCTTCAGTCTCACAATATACCCTTATTGGGGATGCCGTAAACTCACTGGCTCTAGACGGTTGGGAGCAGTTGAGACTCTTTTGCGGTATTCACGTAAAAAAATTTTTTAAATTACGAGCATATCGTCCCTGGAAAGGCAAAAGAGCTAAGCGCCATTTTGGCATGTTTACACCAGAGCACTTAAAAGTTTTTTTTGTTAACAAGTCTTCAGTACCTGGTTGGATTTCGAAAAAAAAAAAAGTAAACTCAATGCTCACACTCAAAGTCCTTAACTTGTATCGCTAGGTAAATATATTTTAGATGGCTGAAGGGCCACAAAAGTCTTCAGGGTCAAACGAGAGTCGAAGCATTCGATCGAGAAAAAAATAACTGACCAAAACTGCATATTTAACTAAATTTAAACCAAAGTGTCGCGTAAGCCCCTTTGCCTTTCCATCGACGATATATCGGCAGAGCTAGACGCTACATTAGATCAAAGGTGAATTATTAATCTAACCTAACCTAATTTAGAAACTTTTCTCTGTGGTTCATCGATGGAATGGCTCGAACACCTTTGTCCCGGCATACAATCATAGTTTCAACCACATTCATACGTATTATCACAATACGAGTACTATTCTATTATGAGACTTCTACTTGATCGTGTCTTGCCTTCCCGGGAGGTAACCGACTCCTTGTATCTGCTAGTGCGTTATTATTCATCCGATGTACGTGTTCAAGACCACAAAGCGTCCCTCTCTTTATATCTCGTTCATCACGCTTCCCTCGGGTTATACATTCATTTTAGTTTTTCTTTAATAAAAAAGACAAACATCAGCGGGTTAAGAATAACCTGACAATATTTGAAAAACTCCTACTGCCATCATAATAAGCGGAAGTTGCTTTGTGCAATGATGGAAGACTTGGTCAGCAGAGGAATTGAACCCACGAAGTCTGGGTGGGAACCTAAGACACTTGTCCACTCAGCTACTAACCGGTCAAAAATTCTTCAAGAATATAATTTGAAAAGTTCTAACGGTTCTTTTAAATTATGAAAAGTAAATAAAAAGGACATGTTACTTCCCAACCTTCTTCTTCCCCATCTCCTTTCCCTCCCCACAACCTTCATCCTCACAACATACCCCGATTGGGGATGCCATAGTTCCACTGGCTCTAGACCAGTGATTCTTAACCAGGGCGCCAGCGCCCCTTTGAGGGCGTTTTGGAGGTCTGGCGGGGCGTTTTAAAATTTTTAGCATTTAGGGGGCGCTGCAGAAGTTCGAGTGGACATTGTGTCAATATAGAGAAATAAGATATACTCAATTTAAAAGAGCAGTTTATTGAGCTACAAAATGAGTGTGAAGCCAATGTAATATTAAATCAATGTGATTATAATGCTTTTTGGGTTTTGTTTTCGCCGTCAGGAGGGATAGCTTTGCGAAACAGTGTAGTCCGAATTGTTGATATTTTCCTGACTCGGGCGTGGCTAGGGTTTTCATAGACACACCTTTTACATCCATTCATAGCACATGTCGACAGAATGTTTTGTTTATTTGTATGACACTTTTTCACAGTCTTGTTATCAACAAAAATATAGGATAAAACCTCGAAAACCGTTGAGTTATGTCGCACAACAAAACATAGTGGGCGGAGTCGCCGGAGAGACGGAAAACATGCTTACATACCTAAAAGTGGTGCGATATTATATGACAACTTGTTTTGTCTCTTTCTCTCTCACGGTTTACGACGTGATTTATCCTAAATTTGTATAGGTTGGGTAAATATATTTAACTCTCTCTCCATATACATTCTTACTCTAAGATCATAATCATATTATTTGAACTACCTATCAAATTTTGATTCGGTTCTAGTTCGTCTAATCTTAAAGTTTGTCCAGTAAAAGTAGGCAGAGGTGTTTAGGTACAGGTTGACGGCTCTACTCGAGTCCTCACTCACGGTGAGAGTAAGCAGGTAGATGGTAGATGATAGAGAAGGTAGACGGTGGAAGGCGGAGGAGGAGTTCCTCACAATAACGGAAAGACGTCTCGTCTCGCTGCCTTCCCATCGCCAGTCGGCCTAACTGTTACCGCAGACAAACGGTAAATCCGCGGGTCGGCGGTTCGCTCCCCGTTCCTGGCCGACTGACTCGACTTTTTAAATTAACGCAGCATAAGGATTTGTGTTATCAGACAAGATTCATTAGCAACATTTATAATGCACCGCACAAGCGTCTTGTCCGAGAAGCCAATGGTGCTAAGACCTATCAAATTATTTATATACATAGCCTGTTCAAAAGAAAAGGTGAATTTTGAATGCTCGCGGGCTGTGTACTTTCGATTATCGATTTTTGTTGTTGTTATGTTGGTACACGTATTTTTATCATATGTTAGCATTATCAGCCATTTTGGATTAGTGGTTTGTTTTTGACAACTGGAAAGGATAGTCTCGTTTTTGTGAGTTCTTCATTTTTTTTACTTTTGAAAAAAATCGAAGAACATCGGTTGATCAATTTTGAAAATGAAAATTAAATCAAAGTCTTTCCTACGCTTTTCTAAAAAAATATATTTTTTAATGTTTGTTCAATTTTATCATAAATGTATAATCAATATTAATGGGGAAACAATCAAGTGGCAAAAGTGTGGTGAAAGGGGGGGGGAGGGATAGTGGAAATACGAAGGCATGGCTATTCAGATTTGGTCATTGAACATATTATCTGCAAATAATTTTATGTTCGGATAATATTTAAATTATTATTTTCTAACTGGGTGCATGTATGGCTTGCTCCCTTTGACCTTTTACAATGGAATAGAAGTTTAAGAGGTCATAAATCAGAGATTTTTTAATCTCCAGACCTAATGGTCGATATTTCACCACCGTAGTTACCATAAGCTATAAAAATGATCCATTTTCACTCCCAATATAAACAAAGCAAGCATAATAAAACGCGCACTGAATAAGAAAAAAAAACTGAAAAAACCCTTGATTCTTTGCAGAAACAGACGGTCCGTTTGATAGATTTTCCTATAGCACAGACGTCAGGCGGAAATGCTGTCCTTGTTCTACCGGTATTTCAATGGAAGATGCTCAGAGGACCTTGCGTCATTGATCCCTTCGGCACTGGTGCATAGTCGGGAAACTCGCCTTACGCGCGCCCAACATTTGCACACATTTGAAATTTAGTACATGAGAACGGGTCGCTTTTACGACTCGTTTTCACGTTCAACAGCTCGGCTGTGGAACGATTTTCCGGCCTCTGTGTTTCCCCCCTCCTTCAACGTGGGCCTCCTCAAGACCCAGGTTCACTCCTTCTGAGGGAAATTATTTCATTAACTAACTAACCATCACGCCGTTTCGCCGCAGGGGTAGGCAGAGAAGACGGACCGCCATATAACTCTGTCTTGGCACACACTCCTTGCTTCATTTACATTCATACATCGTCTCATACATACTCTTCTGTTATTCTGACTTTTCACTTGACCCGATTCAAGTTTTTGATTTACTTGATCGTGCCATGTCTTTCTCAGGCGTCATCGACTTCTTCTTCCATTCACTTTCGCATCATATATTCTTTTCACACTCCTTTCTTCGTTCATTCGCTCTACATGTCCAAAACATCTAAGCGTCCCTTTCTTGATCCTATTCATTACGCTCACATCAGCCTTGCATTATATTTAAATATTATGAAAACGAGATACACAAAGTGAAACCCTTTCGCAGTAGATTTCTAAAAACATTCATTTTACCTTTGAATGTTCTCACATGCAATCACCATAACCTTTCGCATGGCCACACCGTCCACACTGTACCGTAAATCTTCTTTCTAAAAGGGCCCACACACGCCTGTGCCAGATTCATTCTAGTTTAGGTACTGGTCTTCAGCGCAGTCCTCTTGCGTCACAAGGCGGTTGGTTTGGTGTTCAGAGTTTAGGATTGCGCCACCTTCCGTAGCCCCAACTTGAGGCTGAGATTTCTACCGCCCAAGGCCAGCCGAACTACCGCGCATTTGGGGCCACGACATCGCCTCGCTCTGTTCGGGTGTGTGCGCACTGCTTGTAGGGCCACATCGCGCGTCATTATCACAGGGCTCATGCAGAAACACTCTACACATCTAAGCTTGGAGAAACAATGTATGGAGAGAGAGCTAATTATTTTTACCCAACCTATACAAACTTGCGATAAATCACTATCTCCGGGTTTTTACGTTGCACACCATGAGAGAGAAAGAGTCAACAAAAATAACACACCGCTTTTATGTACTGTAGGGACGATCTTGGTCTCCTGCGTCTCCGGGGGCTCCGCCCACATGTTTTCATATGCGACTAAACTCGACACAACTAAACGGCTTTTTAGGTTATATGCTTTATTTTTGTTGATAACAATACTGTGAAAAAGTGGTTATACGAATAAACAAAAACATTATGTCTACACGTGCTATGAATGGATGTAAAAATACGCAAGCCCTAGTCCTAGCCACGCCCAGGTCTGCCGAATCCGGCAAAAATCATCAAAAACTGACTACACTACCTTGGATAGGTACTCTATGTACTCTAGGCATCTAAGCCTGTTAGTTTTGAAAGAGATATGGTCTTGGACTGTCTTGGAGAAAGAATAAGAAAAGGTGGATTATGAAATTTCGCGGGCTGTGTACATTCGATTATCGTTTTTTTGTTGTTATTATGTTGGTACACATATTTTTATCATATGTTAGCATTATCAGCCATTTTGGATTAGTGGTTTGTTTTTGACAACTGGAAAGGTTAGTCACGTTTTTGTGTGTTCTTCGATTTTTTACTTTTGAAAAAAATGGATCAAACAAACCACTAATCCAAAATTGCTAATAATTCCAACATATGATAAACATACGTGTACCAACATAACAAAAAAAACGATAATCGAATGTATACAGCCCGCGAAAATTCAAACTTCACCTTTTCTTTTGAATAGGCTATGTACATGGAGAGAAAGCTAAATAGTTTTACCCAATATACAAATTTGCGATAAATCACTTTTTCCGGGTTTTTACGTCGCATACCATGTGAGAAACATAGACAAAAAAGTCTTCATAAAATATTGCAGCACTTCCTAAGTATTAAAGAATGTTCTCCGTCCGCGCTAACTTCCCATCATCGAGTCGTATAACTTACGTCAAGGGATTTTGAGGTTATTTTCTATATTTGTGTTGATTAAAATATTTGCAGTAGTTATACAAATAAATCGAAAATGATGGTGATATGTGCTATGCGTGAATGTTCAAATAAGACCAAACAAAGATTATAAAACATCACTTTTCAGAGGTATTTCAACGGTTTAAAATATTTTTGATCGAACTTTAGAATTTTCACATTTTTAATGATATAAAGACACAAAATCAACAGAAAGCTCCTATCATTATTTAGGCAAACCCTCTGTTATTAGTTTTTGCGTAATATTTAGAATTTATAAATCATTTTAATGGTGTATTAATATTGTTTTGTTTAATGTGTTCAAACATGTTTATTAAAAATGTCAGTAAAAGGCCATTTGAACACAAATACACCTCCACCTATATATACAGGTTATATTGTTATTTATCTAATGAAATAAAGAAAAATTTGAACGCGCATACACCTGCCATTGGTGGCTTATGAGCATATGTAGTTACTGCTTTTGACACGTTCTAGTAGGACGGTCGGTGGGGTGCTCGCGGCGGTGAGGTTAGCTAAACTTTGCGCGTATTTTTGAAAGTGTAGATTTATTTTTTGCAATAATTTCTTAAATTAAACCAATATCAAATATATTTTTATGCGAGTACGGTAGGGTAGGCAGTGCTTGTGTACCTTTATGGAGTGCATGTCTCTGCTCACTAGGGTAGTCTTGTGTCGAGATGAGCGACTCTCAGAGGTACTTGTAGAGGATATTATGACCATAACAGTTTTATCTCCTCCTTCGTCTAGCTTTTTCCTTAAACTTAATAATCATTTTCTTCATTGCTTGTTAACCCGTAATACTTTTATATTTATTTAATTCAACGGTATTTTCCCGGATGTTTGTCTTTTGTTATATTCGTATCCGGACGACATTTTAATTTAACTTAAAATCAGAGGCGTTGCAACCGCTTGAGTAGTCGCCTAGGGGCCCGGACCTCAAAGGAACATTTGCCAGGAAACTCAAAAGCAAGTGAATAAAATATTTTGTAAGAGATACACGTGATAATCGCCTTTGGCGCTAGCTTTCTGTTTTCCATTTATCTTGGAATGCATATTACGAATCCACAATTTGCCAGGTAAATAGTAGGTAAGTACCTCAAACATTTTACTGCGTCTTGGGAATATTTTTATAAAGAGCCCATTGATATAAATTCAATAGGCTTGCCCGGAGGTGCGAATGTGTCTGCGTTCATTCTCGAAACCTAAGAATTGATTAATTAATAATTGGCTGATTTATATGGCGCCGTTTTCGTGACAGAAATATCACCCTAACAAAATAATTAACATAATTTTAAAACTAAGACTTAATATTAACTTACGCCTAACACTTATAACTAGTAACTTACAACAAACATATTTACATCAACAAATATATGTAATGGTTGTTGCCCGTGCTGTCGGACCTAGGGTAGAAAAAATGGAGTAAACAATAGTAATCTAAGTATATATTTTTTTAGTGAATACCGCACAAGAGTCCCAACTGCTCCCAACCGTTTGGAGCCAGTGGGATTATATCATCCCAAATCGGAGTATATTGTGAGGTTGAAGTTAGTGTGGGGAGGGGAAGGAGATGGAGAAGAGGAAGGTTGGGAAGTACCTCGCTATTCAGATCTGGTAAACAAACACGTCTATAGCCATTTAAAGCAACGATTTAATTCTGAATGGTGGTCTTTCACCAGGGCGAAACATAGAGTATCTACCTCTCTGGAACGTGCCGAAAATATAGTATGTAAAATTTTATATAAATCAAATAAAAATTATTGCGCACGCCGGGATCTGAACCCGCGACCTTTGGATTCATAGCCGAGCATCTTAACCACTCGAACACGGAGGCCGTCAAAATTTTCGATTGGTTTGATTGGTTTCCTTATCATTATCTCCGTCGCTATGATCATTGAAAAGTCCTGGCCAACTGAAGAAAAAGCCTTCAGTGTTGGCCGCCACACCGCCTCACTCACCCAAGTTTAGACCCCCAAAAAGGCTTTCGTCCTTTAGGATAGATAGATAGATAGGTCTCTTTTATAGTCGATAAAGCTATCATTAGTCCTCGAAACTTCCCAACGATAGACCTTCTAAAATTCCAATCGAATTTCAGACCTCCACAACTGCGCAAAATATAACGTTGAACCTGCATCGGCTTTAGTTTGCGTTCTGCGCTCTGGTCAGATTACGTCTCTCCATAAAACACATAACACGCCTTGCAGCGGATTGATGACATTTTAATGAACACGCTGTCAAACATATTGATCACTCGATTTGCATAATATAAACTGAGCGGATTGTCCGGCGATCAAAAAGTTTCGCACGTGTTTCCATGTAATAATTTAACTAGTTTTTTAAAACATAAACGCAAAGAGGAAGGATGAAAGTAGACTGAATGCTGTAGAAATGAGACCCCTGAAGCGTATGTGTGATAAAACAGGGTAAAAAATGTGGTTATGCGAAATGAATGCAGGGCTGATACGTAATTAATAGGATTAAGAAAGGGGCTTAGGGAGAATATATGACGCGAAAGCGAATGGTAAAGGAATTCGGGGTTGCTTAAAGAAGACATGGCACGATCAAGTGATTAAAATACTTGAGTCAGGCCATGTCAAGAGTCAGAAAAAACAGAATGAAGCAAGGAGTGTGTGCCAAGATAGAGTTGTGTGGGGCTTCAACCTCTCTGCCTGCCCTGCGGGGAAACGGCGTTATAATTAGTTAGTTAAACCCCAAGCGTTGGACGAATCCGATGTGATTTGAAGTGATATTGAAATCTTTCCAAAGTCATTTCAACAAACCGGTTTCACGCCAAGCCTAATTTAAATAAAAATCTGTTTTTGCAAATAGCATAATTATGCGCCTTCAAATCAGTAGTCATTAAAAATTAATCGGAAAGTGACAACCCAAAAAATAGCCATATTGCGTCTTTTGGACATACTCTCTCCTTCCTCCATAATGCCTTCCAGTGGCGTGCACAAAGTTTTTGATTAGGGTAGGCAGTAGGAAAACAGCGGATTAATTGATAATAAGGAAAGGTACCAACAGATGTCACTGATTGTTATTGCATTTGTTTTGTAAAAGCACTGCCTGGACACTAACACAAACGAGCTACTTGAACGCACACACAGCTCACAGCTTACATGCATACATATTTTGTGTAGTCTAGTGAACATAGAATAACCTACTCTGACGTGGGCGGCGTTTTGGGCACATGTAATTACTGATTTTGATACGTTATAGTAGGACGGTTGGTGGAGCGCTCGCGGCGGTGCGATTAGCTGACCTTCTTTTGAAAGGGTAGATTTATTTTTGCAATAATTTCATATTATTAAATTCCACATAATTAATATTTGTATGCGAGTACGGTATGGTAGGCAGTGTTTATGTGCCTATATGGAGTGCACGCATCTGATGCCTACCCTAGCATTTTTTACAAATTTGCGAATCTTAGTGTAAATTTTAAGCTCTCTCTTCGCTAAAGTGCTGAGACATTCCCATAAAACAATCAACATCGTTCGCACTTTTTTAACACTACGAAAATTACGTATTTTTTCAGTTGTCTTTTGATATATGATGTGGCCCTACGAGCTCCAACTTTAAGGCAAAACAATTCTGTTTTATTAAAATATATTTTAAACATCCCCATTTAGTTGATAGGGACATATCGTCGCCGGAAAATCAAAAGGGCCGAAGCGCCATTTTGGGAGATGTACACCAGAGCACTTTAAAGTTTTTTTTTTACAATAAAATTCAATTAAGTCTTCAGTACCTGGTAGGATTTTTTATAAAAAAGTTAATTCGTGTAACTTAATGCCCTCACTGAGTTACCTAAAGCGACAAAAAAGTTCCAAGCTTGTGTCGCTTGAGTCAAGCCTTCTCCTAATAATGGTAAATATATTTTAGATGGCTGAAGGGCCCAAAAGTCTTCAGAATTAAACGAGAGTCAGAGCATTCGATGTAGAAAATAAATCTGATAAAAACTGCATATTTAACTCATGTTTGACCAAAGTGTCGCTTAATGGTGGATTCACACCAACGTCCGGATCCGCTCAGTGACGATACTGTTCCGCATGAGAGCTTATTGATATGGTATGAATATCAATCGAGGAGTATGTGCCAAGACAAAGTTGTGTGGCAGTATATCCTTCTGCCCACCCTTGTGATATTTAACTACTTAGTTAGTTAAATAATTATTTTGATGTGTAAAAATACTCAAATCGCAGATTTTTTTTTTAAACCATTTTTTATCACTAAATAATATTTTTAATTATTAAAGCACTATAAGCCTTTTTGACTTTCGAGCGACGATATATCGTGGTGGACACTGTAGACAGTGATCGCCAGAGGTAATAATATAATATTTAAAGATATACTGTGATCCTTATCTTGTACCCAACGTGATATTCACACTGAAGAATAGCTGCTATCTTTTGGTTAACATTCTGTAAAAACAGTTCATGCACAGAACTTACTTTTAGAGCGCCCCGTTAATCGAATAAGGAACACATTCATAAGGCCAGGGCTAATCAATCCATTAGTGTTTTAGGCCCATTTTATTAATTAATATTTTCTTGAGTATGTAAAAAATCTTTTGTGTGACCACTATTCAGACTTTGGGGTTCTAAAAGTTGTTTAGCTTAGGTTGGTGTGTTTCGATTGTCACATTTGTCACATTTGACATCGTCATAATTCAACGATCAGCGCCATTTTGTTTTTTTGACAGAAGTCGATTGATTCTAGGCCCGTTTTAGCTTGCGAACAAATTTACAAAAACGGCGGAATTAAGAGTTGATTTTTGATTATTGAAATGTTGACCCCTTGGAATAACAAGGTTCCGTCTGACACCGCACTGTTATTAAGATAATAAACTCTAAAGTTTCTTTCTATAGAGTCCATTATTGCATGACATTGCCGTGTCAGATGGAACCTTGTTATTAATAACAATAACAAGGTATTACATACTCGTATATAGTGAATACCGCACAAGAGTCTCAACTGCTTCCAACCGTTTAAAGACAGTGAAACTATGGCATCCCCAAATAGGGTATGTTGTGAGACTGAAGGTAGAGGGGAGGGGAAGGATGTTGGGAAGAGGAAGGTTGGGAAGTACCTGGCTATTCAGATCTGGTCACCAAACACAGCTAAAGCCATTTCACAACGCTTCGATTCTGAATGGTGGTCTTTCACCAGGGCGATACTAACCAAGTATCTACCACTCCACATTTATAAATTTCTGATAAACTTTACACATTGTTTCCAACAAATGTTATTAATTATTTATTTATTTACGCCCTGATTTAGGCTTTACAAATTTTACATGAGCCCGTAGGACTATGGCATCTCCAATTGGGGTATGTTGTGAGGTTGAAGGTAATTGGGAGGAGAAGGAGGCGGGGAAGAGGAAGGTCGGGAAGAACATGGCTACGCAAATCTGGTCCCCAAACACGGCCAAAGCCATTACAAGCAAAGTTTCGATTCTGATGGTCGTCTTTTACTAGGGCGATACTTAGAGTATCTGGATAATCTAATTAACATAGTAACGAATAATTATGTTAGAAGCAACGCTATGAAAATTCTTCTAATAGACTAATTCTACTTAAAATCTTACTAATATATGTTTATGTTTTTAATTAAGTGACAAATATTTAAAAAAATACATCAAAATAACTTTTCTCCGTCTAATTCGATCGTCTCTGTGCTTCAACTCAATCATTGAAAGTTATTTAATTCATGATTCCAGTTTGTTACTTGAGATTCTCTGGAAATGACTACAACCTAAAGCCAAATTGAACAGCTGTGCTCCACACTGTATGAAACGTGTGGATACAGAATGCATAAGTACACTCTATACCGCTTACAGAGAGTGCAGAGTATAGCATAATCCAGCGGGCCATTTGCCTAAAACGTATTTGATTAAACGAAATAGTCATTATCTGTTATAGAAGTTCTGATCCACAAAACGTACTGGAACTAATTAATCTTTCGCAAGGCGTTCACAGATGGCAGCCGTGATTCGGATTAAATTAATAATGCTCACTGATTGGAAACTAATTCTCACAATCACAAATTGTAATTCTAAAACTAGAATTTTCCTGCTGAATTCCTGCAGCGAGACTTTTCACTAAGCGCGGGGGCCTCAATTGCCGCATCTTCACTCTCGTATCGCGCAGTTGTTGCTTGGAATACAATAAGTTGGGAAGTGGCTACGTACACCTATTTCCATCATATAGTATGGATGAAGGTGTGCATTACTGTTTTTGAAATTCTGACCTGCACTTTGACGGACCCTAGTCTAACCTTTTAGTAATAAATATTCATTGATAGTCTGAAACCATCTAATAAGGGAAACTCCATTGATGGAGGAATACAAAGTTATTCAAAGAAGCTAGCAGTCCACAATGGTGAGCTGATACCAACCCTGATGTGTGGTTGTGAAGCATGGAACTGGCAGAGTAGTGATGAAAGTAGAATGGATGCTGTGGAAATGAGATCTCTGAGGTGTATATGTGGTAAAACCATGTGCAACCGTGTTACAAACGTCGAGATCAGAAAATAATGCAAGGGTGGTGTAAGCCTAATGAATTGGATTTAGAAATGGACGCTTTTTTATTATTTTTTGTATGAATACCGCACAAGAGTCTCAACTGCTCCCAACTGTCTAGAGCCAGTGAGACTATGGCATACCCAAATAGGGTATGTTGTGAGGCTGAAGGTAGTGGGGATGGGAAGGAGATCGGGAAGAGGAAGGTTGGGAAGTACCTGGCTATTCAGATCTGGTCACCAAACACGGCTCAAGCCATTTCAAGCAACGTTTCGATTCTGAATGGTGGTCTTTCACCAGGGCGATTCTTAGAGTATCTACCACTCTGGAACGTGCCGCAAATATACTTTTTAATATGTTTATTTGAGTTGTATGGCGGTCCTTTATGGTTAGTTGTTTTTTTACAATTTTCTTCCTCGTTTTAACGAGTCCTATGTGTCGACGTTTGGACATTGCGCTTTTTCAGATTTGTCCAGTTTTTTCCGGTTGTGTTCGACTCTAACTGCTTTCCGTGCATATTATATCTACGGACCAGCAGTCCTAGTCAGGTCTTGAGCTCGTCGCATGTGTGAGCAACCTCCGCTTCTCTTCCACGACCGGGATACCGATGTATAATAGACGCTTAAATAGGCCTGTGCGCGTGACACACCGGAGACGAACCCAAAGTCGGAACCTTGACTTTTGAATTAAGTGACGTTGAGTAGAGACTTCAGTTTGACGGTGGAAAATGGACGGTATTCGATACCTGTAAATTATTCAATCATTATGTTTCGAGAGTATGAGAACAGCCTTTACTATAGTTGTGAATGATGAATACTTGGAGCAAGTGGATGAGTTTGTGTATTTAGGAAGTATGTTTTAGAGAGACGGAAAGGCTGATAAGGATATTAAAAGAAGGGTGAATACAGGACACTCCATTAATGGAGGACTGAAAGCTGTTGTCGCAAACAAAAAAATGTACTAAGAAGCGAAGCTAGCGGTCCACAATGGAGTGTTTATACCAACTCTGATGTATGGCAGTGAGGCATGGAACTGGCAGAGGAAGGATGAAAGTAGACTGAATGCTGTATAAATGAGAACCCTGAGGCGTATGTACGCTAAAACCATGTATGACCGTGTTATAAATGTGGATATCCGGAAAAAATGCAAGGCTGATGTAAGCGTAATGAATAGGATCAATAAAGCGACGCTTAGATAATTTGGGCATTTAGAGCGAATAAACGAAGAAGTCGGGGACGCCCGAGGAAGACATGGCACGATCGAGTGAATCAAATACTTGATTCGGGCCACGTGAAGAGTCAGAATAAGAGAAGAGTATGTATGAGGCGACGAATGAATGTGAATGAAGTGTGTGCCAAGACAGAGTTGTATGGCGGTCTGTCCTCTCTGCCTACCCCTGCGGAGAAACGTTAGTTACTTAGTTTTTTTAGCTTGACGACATCTGATGCCTAAATTGTTCCAGAGTGGTAGATATTCTAAATATCGCCCTGGTTTAAGACCACCATTCAGAAACGAATCATTGCTTGAAATAACTTTAGCCGTGTTTGATGACTATATCTGAATAGCCAGATACATCCCAAATATCCATTTTCCTATCTCCTTCCTATCCCCACTGCCTTCAGCCCAATCTTCAATGTTTTGTGAACGCTTTACGAACTGCTAGTTCTTTAAATGAACCCTTCGCAGTGAACACTTCAATTGAAGTCGAACTCGCCAAAAAGAGATTAGAATTTGATTTAGCAAGGAACCGGTTATTTGTCCAGTTAAAAGTACTATCAAATCGACAAAAGTTCCTCGCCAAAACAAAAGTATTAGTCGGTAGAGATTTGAAATCGAAAGAACTGGAACCGGTTCCTCGACCAAAAATTATAAGCTGTGAAGTTCAACTTCGCAACTGAACAGCTACTTAGGGTTTTTTATCCAGTAAAGACCTTTTCCCTCACTAATGTAAACTTAAATTCAGTCAATTAAATACAACCATCAGATGGTGATAGTAATAAGGCATAATGAGCCGCAGTACTAGTTAGATAAACATTATAAGTGGTATTTGTATAAGCCCCAGCTAAGTTTTTTTTTTTTTTTTTTATTTGATTTTTGTCACATACATTTTTTTTATTTTAAATTAGAAAAGAAAAAGATTACAAAAGTAAAAACATTAATTAAAAAATAAAGAAAAGAAAGAAACATATTATAAACAATAAAGAAAAGAAAATAAGGAAGAACAATGTAGATATAACAAAAAATCCCACATAGGCAAAAGCCAGTGCGTGGGTATACTAATATAAATCAATAGTAGGTTCTCTATAGCAATAATATAAATAGATAAACAGTATATAATTACAATTAATAAAGAGTTACATTTCAAATTAAGCAAAACATTTTAATTTTTTTTTTTTTTAAATCACAGCAGATAAGTTAGTTAAGAATTTAAAAAAATATAGCAGTTATGGTATTAAGAGGTTGGTATTTTTTGTTTTTAACCAACTTTATTTATTTATTTTTTTTTTTTTATTTTTTAATTTTTTTTTATTTTTTTTTCAAATTCAAAACACAACAGATAAGTTAGTTAATTTTTTAGAATTTAGCACTTATAGTATGAAGAGGCTGGTATCTTTTGCTTTTATCCAGTTTTTTATTACATTTTTGTATGTATTTAAGGAAGTTGAATTTGAACACTTAAAATGTAATGAGAGTGAATTATACATTTTTGGGGCAATGAAGTATGCATGTCTCTGCGCAAATCTAGTTTTGCAGAGAGGTACCTCCAGTACATTATTTATTCTGTTGCTGTAACGATTTTCATTTTTGCAAATAGTATACTTCGCGAAAATATGTATTTTAGGCACTGTATACAATAAATTTTTCTTATATCTAAGAGATCAGCTTCTTGGAATAATTGTATGGAGGGGTATGTAATGTTTTTATGCAACATTGTTAAATATCTTAGTTTATTTACAAGCTTTTCTACATGATTCGTCCATTTGAGTTGACTATCTATTGTAATTCCTAAATATTTGACTGTATTTCCCGATTTCATTTCTACACAATTAGAGCATAAAATAGGGTTGCAGTTATTGTTATGGAACCTTATATTTAGGTTAGTTAGAGGTGCAGCCTTTTGGTATTATAGAATGGAATATAAATAGTTTTTTTCACAGTTCAGAGTTAAAAGGTTTTGGTTGAGCCATTCTTTGACAATGGAGGTGCATTTATTAGCATTTTCAGTGACTTCGTTCCAGGATTTACCATGTACTGTGATTGCAGTATCGTCAGCATATGAGAATAGTTTTCCCGAAATGTTAATATTACAGAGATCATTTATATAAATTAGGAACAGTAACGGGCCGATAACTGTTCCTTTTGTGGAACCCCATGTCTAACACACTTTGGTTTACTAATATGAGCACCAATTTTTGTGCATTGATGGCGATAAGATAAATAATTTTTCAAAAGGAGAGACAGTTATTTTTAATTCCTAAATTATTAAGTTTTCCAATCAGTATATTATGATTGACGGTATCGAATGCCTTTTCAAGTCTAAGAAAATTGTTAGGCTTTTCATATTTGAGTCAAGATTACTGTATATATTTTTCGTTAGATTAAATAAAGCATCATCTGTACCAAGACCTGATCTAAAACCATATTGATTTGGGGACAAAAGTGCATTGGACTCAAGGAACTCTAGAATTTGTATCTTCATAATTTTTTCTAATATCTTAGCAAGTTGGGATATCAGCGATATGGGTCTGTAATTGTCAGGTGTAAAAAATCGATCCAGATTTATGGATTGGAACAATATTTGAGAGTTTAAATGCGTTTGGGAATGTGTTTTTTCAAAGCAAGAATTAAATATATGTTGCAGAGGTAAGGATATATGTTGTTTAATAGATTTGATTGTGAGGCAGCTTAATTCATCGGAACCATTGGCTGTGTTTGTGTTGAGATTATCAATGTGTTTTATGATTTCCGATTCAGTTACACGTTTAAATTGAGATAAAATAGGAGTATTTACAGAGTGAGTGTTAATTAGAGTAGGTCTGGACTTGTTTCTAAATGAAGGATTATTATTTATTAAATCTGAGGCAACGTTTGTAAAAAAATCGTTGAATTTATTTGCAATTTTTCCCATATCCGTAATAACTATTTTATCGTCTGTTACAATTTTTTCAGGCAAAGTTTGTACTTTTATGCTTTCTATTTGCGATTTCGTTTATGACTTGCCACGTTTTTTTAGAATCATTATCGGCTATTTGTAATTGTTTAGTGTAGTATTCTTGTTTACACCTCTTTATAAGTATATTAAAAAAAATTCTATAAATTATATATTGCTGTTGTAAATTTGCATTAGGTGGTATGTTGTTAGTCGTACAGTATTTCTCATGTTTTTTGTAAAGCTTGTTCCTGTGTAAACTTGAAACTATCAGTCCACGCGTAATCCATGGTTTAATTTTTTGTGTTTTCTTTTGGGTGTAGGTGTTGGTTCTAAACTATTATTTATATTATTATTTAATACTGAATAAAAATTGTTCAATGACTGATTCGGGTCATCGTTGTAGATAACTGTGTTCCAAGTTTCTTTTTTTAGATAATCATTCAGAGTTTGATAGTTGATTCTACTTCTTTTCACGTGTTGGTCTTTAGTTTTATTATGATGTTTTAAGGTACTGTGACTGAAAAATGTTGGGTAGTGGTCGGTTATATCAATTTTTTAGAATAGCTGATCTGGGAATAAAGACTTTGTTGGTTTTTAATAATATATGATCCAGGCAAGAAACAGCACGGAGGCCGCATCTAGTAGGGCCACTTATACAAGACAAATATCCTTCGCTATACATAACATTTAGATATTCATTGGCAATTGGGTCTAAGATAGAATGTTCAATGTTGATATTCATATCACCCACAACAAAAAAGATAAATCTGATTGTTTAAAATTACCTTCAATTAAAAAATGTTCAAGTTCAGTGACAAAGGATTTAGAGTCTAAGGAAGGTGAGCGATATATGGCAAGTATAGAATATGTTTTATTATTTAACGTGAAGGATAGATGGATGGCGTTTGAATATTTAAATTTCGGTATATCTATTAAAACATCAGATATTTTGTGCTCTTTGTAAAAAATAGTTAGACCGTCGTGCGAAGTGTGGTTAGAGGGAAGTGAAAATGTCTTATATCCAGGAATAGAATATGGAATTGTTTCACGCATTTGCGTTTCAGTGAGAATGATTATATTAAGTTCGAATTCTAAGGAATTGAGGAAAATACATAACTCGTCAAAATGTTTACGGATACTTCGTATGTTTAAATTTATCATATTGAAGTCAGTATTTCCTTCACTTATGTAATTATTTAATTCCATTATGTCTTCACATACCTGTGTATGTATGAGCGAATCTTCATTTGTGGTATCCATTTTCACAGCGAGATTATACAATCGATCTTAGAGTTACAATTTAATGTAATGGGATGTCGTTGGCGTCTTTGATGTATATTATTGGAGAGTCTTGAGTTTTTCCTCAGCAACACACGACCGTTCTTTGTCCACGCAAATTTGTACCCCATCGATTTCGTCGATCTAGCTAGCCAAAGTAGCTGGTTGTTGGCCGGTGTTAGCTTTTCGTTGATGAAAATAGTTTTTCTGAGGATGAATACTTTAGATCTTTTGCCGTGAAGTTTCCGTTTTTTTTTTTTTCTGGGTTAAAATTCTATCTTTCGCTGCTTTTTGAATTCAACTTTAGTGTGATCGATTTTTTCGTTGAATAGCAGTTCACGATGCTGTTAGTACGAATTATGTCTTCACAGTCTAGTTTTTTTTAAATGTATTCCACCGGAATGATAGGGTTCTCATCATTTTTTATTTCTAGTCCTTGGATTTCCAAGGAGGTTTCCAAAGAAGTTTGTTCGATTTGGTTGACCATTTGTTTTAAAGATTTGTTTTCATTTTGTACTTCTTTGAGTTTTTGGTAACATTCTTTCTTTTCTTCCTCATAATCATCGATTTTTTTTGAAAAGAAATCAATTGCCTTGCTTATGTCTGTTAATTCGCACTTAAGAAATTTTTTTAATTCGGCGCTCAGCTTCTCTATACTTTTTTCATCACCTGATTTTGTCGTGTAGCAACTGTCGCACATGTACGAAAGTGAGTGTGGAGATTTTACAGCGAGCGATTGAAGATCCGTTCTACTTAAACCACTGCATGCATTGTGAAATAAAAGATTGCACTTTGCACAACGAACATCTTTTTCACCATTTGTTGCCTTTTTGCAATAAGCACAGTGTGATTTATCAAAGAGTGGCATTTTAAATGATTGTTTGGGTTTTAACTTCACAGTAATATTATTGTTGTCACAAATATGAATGCTCGCGGCTGTCAAATTCCGTCACTATTTGTTATTGATTTTTTCAGTTAACAAACTAGTATAATGGCGTAAAAAATAATAGCACTCGACACAAGTATTTATGCTGTGTATTCACTTTGTAATTTTAGTAAAGATTGGACTATTTAATGTAATTTAAATGACTGTTATTGCTGGAGCGATCAAAAGTGAACTTTCCAATTAAACCATAGAGAATAATGAAGTAATAATAAAAATAGAGTTAGTAGAGGATTACGAAAGAATCCATAAAATCAAAAAAAAAACACTGAACTGCTGCAAATTAAAGTAGTTCTTTGTAATCTAACTTCCGTTGAAGGATTTATTCAATGAAATGAAATTAATGAAGTTTGAACTGCCGCAAAATGAAATAGTTCACACGGAGCGGTTACAACGCTAAAATGAACTGCCAACTTCAACTTGAAGTATTTGATCAGTGAACAATGAATGAAGTAGGAACTGCCGCCAAAAAAAGTAGTTCTTTCAGAGCGGTCACAACGCTACTCCGGACGATTAGAAGCAGCTGGGACTCATAAATAAATATTCCACAAAAGGTGGAACTCGTTGTCGACTTTAAGTTTCCCACAGGTGGATTTATGCAATTATCAGTTACCTACTGGTGCCATCTCGCGGGGTTACAATTATAATAATGATAAATAGGAATGACTAAATGCCTCCGCCCACCACGTGCCCCCCCCCACCCCGGGTGGTACTGAGCGGACTGTGGACCGGGTAGGTACCAGCCTACTGACTAGGTACTGCTGGGTAGGTCCCCACTCCCCACGGACAAAGGCGGATGAACAAGGTGGGTATGGTTCATTGTATTTTCTAGGACAACAACAAGCAGGCGGAGTTACAGCACCACGCTGGAAAAAAACTACAGGAACTTAGAATTATCCCGATATCCCTATGTCGTAGGTAAATATCAATACCTACGACATATAATAATATTTAAACGATTTGTATAGCGCCGTTTTTGTGAAAAATCACCTCAAGGGCGCTATATTGGGGAAAAAATAGCTCTCCCTCCATATATATTCTTGCTCCGAGGAAGCAACGAACACTTTAAAAAAGTGAGTACTGGCGAAATGAAAATACATAACTTTTTCTGTTTGAAATTTCTAGGTCAACCCAAATATATTCAGCTGCGAAAATCATTAATAACACAATGTAATCGGAAAAAACCGTGACAATTGTAATAAAAAAAACACCTCATTCCACTAATACGCATTGACGTAAAAAATACAAAATACAATCAGATAACGCGTTTTTATTTCGTATCAAATCTTTATCAAATTAACACATTTTTTATGAGCAGTGAATAAACAAAATCAGATTCCTATTAAATATTATGACGTGACTCAATAAAAATATCAAAGAGTTTTTTTATGGTTCCTGCTTCTTTGGTCGCGGATTAGAGATGTGTTAAAAGCGCTAAATTTCACGACGGTGAAGCCAACTATAAACTTGAATGTTTATACATAAAATTGGGATGATGTCTAAGGAATTCAAATTTAAAAAAAATACAATTACGAAGAAAAAATCGAGCACATCGAAATCTCTCATGAGATTGCTGTAATAGACAATAATCTCAAATTTTAAAAAATGAAATAAGAAAATTTTTTGGCCATAACCATTTGTGTTTATTTATTATATTTATGTTTAATTTTGTAGTCGAATGATAGAAAAATATGTTTGCAATAACCGTGTCTGTATGTATATTTAACTTTTACATTAGAACACACCCAAGATATAATCAAACTTAATGGTCAGCACTCAAAAATGACGTTAAACGTTACTTTCTAGCATTCTAATAGCACTACAACAAATGATTTATTTGTAAATTTTCTATGGGTAGTTAGAAAAATGTCTTAGGTTTCCAGTGAACAAATTTAAAAAGCTGAAATATTTAAATTCTATTAAAAACATACTGAAATTTTATTAAAAGGTGCAGTTTTGAAAACCAGCGAAGGCATTTTTAAACGTTTAACCTAAAACTCCAGTTTGCATTTCACAAAGAATTTTAAGTATTATTTTATTCACAGAAAACCTTAGACGTTTTTCTAACTATCCGTATAGAATTAACAGATAAATCATTTGTTGTATTGCTTGTATTGGAAAGCCAGAAAGTGTGTATTTTTAGGTGCTGAACTTTAAGATATATGCATAAATATATCTCTTTGGACAGTCATTATCGGGGTAAATGTGATGATGGTTACTGCAAGGCTGTCCAAAACGCCAGCAACACGGATCAACACCCGCAAATCAAACAACAAAGGTAATATTATTAACCAAATCAATCAGCTCTCCCCGCGTCACTAATATTTTGCGGGAGATTTTTATAATAATAATAATCCAGAAAAAAATAAAGCCAACACACAAAATAGCCTTACTGTATAAAGGGATGAAATCCTATAATGCTCTGCCGGAAAACATCCAAATAATGCCTATCAATAAATTCAAAATAGCCTGTAAAAAATGTTTAAAATGCGTATAAATCAAAATAATAAGTAGTATGTAAGTTAAAATATTATAAAGTTAAAAATAAAATGAAATAAATAGCTATTTGTAAACTTGAATGTACAAAGAAACTAATATAAAATAAATAAAACTATAAAACTAAACTAAAACTAATAGGAATTGACCAAAACTTACCAACTTTCGTACGGTTACCGTTAAAGGCTGATTGTCGATCCCTTTCAGCCTTTGAACAAATTCTGATCAGCGGATAGACATTGTAATGGCCCAACCAGTTACGCACATATGAAACATACCCACGTCACTACATTTATTCCAATATTCTATTGTATCTTAACTGCATCCCTTAATGTCTAATGTCTTTCCATCTCATAAATTATATTTAAACATCGCTTTCTAAAATTTATTTTAGCATGTATTATTCCATAGACTCACATGTTTGGACTCTGATACTTTTAGTTTGACCATGCAGGTTTAAAAGCAGAGACTCTGTAAAAACACTTTCTACCCTTGTTCATTCCCATCGCATTCATCAGTTAAAAGTTTAATTATAATATTATATAAATCCTTCCTATAAAAAGTATTCAAGACAAAGTGATTATACTTTATTCAACATCCCCCAACAAAAGCGCGCCTTAGCGAACATTACGGCATATTAATCATGTTGTTATGCTTGTCAGCCAATTACAATTTTCTCAAACGCTGAAACGGACCTAGAATCGACGTTTAACGGAGTTAATTAAAATATTTAAAAAAAACATAGCACTGGTCTTTGAATTGTGACGATTTCAAATGAGACGAAAAGTTTGAAAAACCCTTGCTTTGAATTTTAGTAAAATTAATTAGAGGGATTTTTTTGCGTAGATCGGCTTTTCAATTAGCCCCTTTTGTGTGGAAATTCGGGGCGGGATCGTACGTACAGTGCAACAGTATATAGCTGCCCGTACACAGCACAGTGGCGCTGTGGCAGTGTGATTCCGTCGGGACCGGGGGGCCACGAGGGGTTCCCAGCCAGGACACGTGTCAGGGGACGCAAACGGAGGGCCCCGGACCCAAAAAATATTAGTTAAAACACCCACGACTTCATCAAACAACATCGTCGCAGAAGACTAAACAAATCAAAGGTGGCTAACATGACTGGGCGTATGGGACGACTTACGGATCTCAGTATCGTCGGATGACGTCGCTGGTTGGGAAAGAGAAGCAGAGGTCGTCTACAGATGAGATGGGCTGAAGACATGGAGAGGACTGCAGACAAAGAATCGGCAAATCTGGAACAATTAAAAAAAAACTATAACTAAAGCTGGACGTCAACAGGATTATGGGGAAGACAAAACAACAACAATAAACCATTTATTTAATAATATTTTTTATGGGATTCTAAAGATTTTTCAATTACAATTAGAAAAGAAATGTTTACCATTTCAAATAGTCATCGCTTCAGCGATACTTAGACCATATTTAAACATATTTTCAATCCGCAACTTCCAGGTTCAGAGCCAAAGAGCCTACCTATCTACCAGGATGATTCTTAAAATGCCCCCTCACTGGAGAGTGTTGTAAAGCGTAGTGAGAAAGAGAGGTGGAAAAATGAAATTTCTACCATTGTGTTTGACTGTGCAATCGTACACTATAAACTTTTTAATTTTTTTTTTTATGTGTATACTGCACCTAAAGTTTCAACTGCTCAGAACCACTAGGGCTATGACATTCTCAATCGGGGTATGTTGTGAGGCTAAAGTCAGTGGGTGGGGGGGGAGATGCGAAAGAGGATGATTGGAAAGTGCCTGACTATTCAAATCTGGTCACTAAATAATCTATGTTTCGATACAGAATGGAGATATTTTACTAGGGCGATACTGAGATAATCTTTAGATTTTTTTTGATTCAATTTGCTTTCATTTCCTAAAATCGAACCATAGAAAATAATAAAAATTAATAAAAACTATAATTTTGCCAATATCATGTCTTCTGAGTGCCAAACTGTATCTCTCTCCAAAATAGAAATAAATGAAATAATAATGTTTACCTGAGGTGAGCTGCCAGGTAAGTATGCTTCTGTTTATCGTATCTTTGTACACGATATAAATAAATATTAACACACCATAGATTATTATGTAGTTAGTAATAAAATGGAGCCTAGGAATTAAGTTTTTCTACAGGGCCCTTGAGGTGATTTTTCACAAAAGAGGCGCCATACAAATCATCCAAATATTATAATTATTATCTACAGGTTTGCAAATCGCATCTTTACATTTCCTGTCCTACGTCATAATGCGGTTTTGCCTGTTTATTGCTGCATTTGCCCGTAACAAAATATACCTCCAGCCTAATACACTCTAGCAAAAGGGCTTCTCTTTTATACGGTACAGAAAATATTTCAGTACGAACGATTTCTTTTTTTCCCAGAGTGCTGCGACATAACCAGTTTGAAGGAGCAGCTATTTGATTGGCCGCTGAAGCTGGTTTTATGAGTTATGTCAAGTGTACTTGGGTGTGCCGCAAGCCGTACTGTTTACGCCAGGGAGACCACACGTTACTCGTGATAATTATTCCTTAATAATAATAAATATAAACCCTCAGAAAACTGTTTAATTCTGAATAATAATCGAGGAAATTAGAATTTGCTTTAAAACTTACACATTTGTCACAAAATGGCGGTAAGTAAGTAGTTTAAATACAAAAAAAAACCAAGAAACACCAATGAATCAAGATACAGGTAAGTAAGTAGTATAATTAATACAAAAACAAAGAAACACCATTAAATCAAGATGGTGGTAAGTAAGCCGTATACGTAAATAAAAACAAGAAACACCAGTGAATCAAGACGGCGGTAAGTAAGTAGTTTAAATACAAAAAAAAACAAGAAACACCAATGAATGAAGATGGCGGCAAGTAAGTAGTATAAATACAAAAAATAGGAAACACCAATATCACGTCCTTTGAGTGCAAAACTGTATCTTTCTCCAAACTAGAAATAACTAAAAGAATTGTGTTAATCTGAAATTACCTCTGCTGCTCCTAACCGCATCGGCATCGCCAATTTAGGGTATGTTGTGAAGCTGTAGGCAGCGGGGAGAAGAAGGATACGGGGAAGAGTGGAAAGTATCTGGATACTCAAATCTGGTTACCAAACACGGATAAAGCCATTTCAAGCAACGTTTCGATTATAAGAATTATAATCGTAGGATACCACGATTATGGTGGTATTTCACCAGGGTGATAATATGAGTCCAAATTCCTAAACAAGTTCACCTAAATAAGATGCCAAGTCAAAAAATCGTGTGCAGTCATTGGAAGCTGCGTTGAAGTAAAAATATATCTCACGCAGATCTCGAATTGATCAATTCGCAAGCCGTGGTTTCCCGATGAACGGCAACCAGACGTCACTGTGACTGACTTGTGTCGCTGCGTTCCAGTGCTCAGTGCTCGAGTGTTCAACAATGGACAACCTTGCGCGCAGCCTGTACCGTAAATTATATTCATTAAAAATAATATCCATTTTTGCCCGAGACTGCAGCGGTTATATAACGACTCTATACTCTAGCCCCTCGATACTGGTTCATTTCAGTCGGAGTCAAGGGCACACTCGCCTGGCGCCCGATGCTACCGGACAGATAATCCCTAGAAGTGTCTGTTTTTATTTTTTGTTTTGTGAATACCGCACTGGAATCGCAAATGCTCTCAAATGTGATACCAGTGAGACTATGAGATCCCTAATTGAGGTATGTTGCGAAACTGGATAGAGTGGGGAAGAGGAAGGTTGGGAAGTACCTGGATATTCAGATCTAGTCACTTTAGACTAAATACGGCTAAAATCATATTAAGTGACATTTTGATTCTGAAAGGTGGGCTTTCAGCAGGGCGATACTTAG
Organism: Drusus annulatus; assembly: GCA_022651775.1. Lineage (NCBI taxonomy): Eukaryota > Metazoa > Arthropoda > Insecta > Trichoptera > Limnephilidae > Drusus > Drusus annulatus. The sequence continues at coordinate 916,906 of JAGWCC010000221.1, read as the reverse complement.
AATATCTACCACTCGGAAGGAACCGGAAATTTACAATAATGTGTTTTTTAAGTCACACTACCCTATAGATAAATTAGGGAGGGGCATTTCCAAAACATTTATTTTGTTCATGTTCTATTAGCTTGCGGAGAAGATAAATAGCCCTTTATTTACAGGTAGGCGAAGTCAGAATGATAAAAAACAAAAGATTTCACTAAGAATTTGTTAAAATAAATTATAAATTCACCATGACGTTAGGCACAGCTTAAACGTCTGTGCCGGCTGGCTTTCGATCAGCAAATGATGTAAAAAAGAGTATAACACTAGAAACCCCAAAATAACTGTTTGGTACACAACAGAAGGGGTGTAGGGTCGAGTTTGCTGTAGCAGGTTCAGAAAAGCAAACTTTTTAAGGTTTGAATTTTAATTAATTTTGATGAACATATTCATATAATGTCAAAAGTTTTCCAAGGAATATCTTGGGAAATAACTAATCCATCGCATACACAAATACAATCTGGTTCTTACCGCTTATGGTATTGCAGAAAAACGATTTTTTTTTAAAACGCTCTACGGTAAGAATATGAATAGTAGGGTCAGCTTTTAGTAATATAAAATGTAAATTACTAACATCCCGAGTTTGTCTTTGGAAAACATTTCACATTATTGCTACAGAATCGTTTTTTGGGGTGCTAATAATAATATATGGATGATTTGTATAGCGCCATTTTTGTGAAAAATCACTTCAAGGGCGCTGTGTACAGATCTTATTTTCTGTTATTACATATTTTTTTACATGAATACCGCACAAGAGTCTCAACTGCTCCCAACCGTCTAGAGCCAGTGAGACTATGGCATCCCCAAAAGGGGTATGTTGTGAGGCTGAAGGTAGTTTGGAAAGGAAGGAGATGAGGAAGGGGAAGGTTGGGGAGTACCTGGTTATTCAGATCCGGTCACTAAACACGGCCAAAGCCATTTCAAGCAACGTTTCAATTCTCAATGGTGGTCTTTCACCAGGGCGATACTTGGAGTATCTACCACTCTGTAACGTGCCGCAAATATACTATATTTTATTTTATATCAATTAAATGTGTTATGACACATATTAATCGAATAAAATTTATTAGCGCACGCCGGGTTCGAACCCGCGACCTGTGGATTCGTAGTCGAGCGTCTTACCACTCGACCATGCAGGCCGTCAAATTCCTATTAATTCCTAGTTTAAATAAGAAAATATACAGGAACATAATTATTTACCTGGCAGGTCCCATCAGATAGACACACTTATTAACTTTAAATTATTTTTTTTCCGATTTAGGGCATGGGAGCGCTATTTCGCCTTGAACCGATAGAGATGCGCTATAGGCGGTCTCTGTGCCCGAAGTAAGGTCAATTTTATCTAATTTAGGTAAAATTGATCAACCCCTTTTCACGTTCGTTGCTAACTAAAATTCGTACATATTAATGCCATATGAATGACGGATCAATTCAAACTCACAAACAGTGACGGGTTTCCCTGTGCCCTGTGGAACAACTTTAAACAACATGGTTGCGTGTATTTACGAGTAGATCGGTTCAAAGCGAAGAGGCGGTACAACGAGCGTGGCGCGTTGTGCGCATACCGGTCATATGTCTGTTAAGGCGCGACGCGCGGTGACAGCAATGAACGTGTTAAATATCAACATTCTTTTTGAACACATATCTAAGCAATTTAATTTATCTGCCTGGGGCCTAAGAGACGAACGGTCTTATCTAAGTGGCTACGTCAGTTGTCCTTCAAATCGCTGTTTAACACAATTCTAGAGATTTTCTGTTCAGTGTTAATTCCTCATCGCTTGTATTTTAATGTCACTGTGAAACACGATAAAGCCTCAGACCAAAAATATATATGGAGAGAGAGCTAAACCTTTTTTCCCAACCTATACAAATTTACGATAAATCACTTTCTCCGGGGTTTTAGGTCGTAAACCGTGAGAGAAAAAGAGATAAGACAAATTCTTACACAATATAGCACCGCTTTTAGGTATGTAAGGATGTTCTCCGTCTCCGCGTCTCCAGCGACTCCGCCCACTACGTTTTGTTATGCGACATAACAGGACTGAACTCAACGATTTTTAGGTTATATCCTACTTTTTTTTTATAACAATACTGTGGAAAAGTGGTTATACAAATAAACAAAAACAATATATCGACATGCGCTATGAAAGTAAGTATAAATACCCTTGCCCTATCCCTACCCCTAGTCAGGCAAAAATCATCAAAACTGACTACACTAGCGCTCCCTCCTGGTATTTTATTGCTCTGAGGACAAAGCTAATAATAATGTGGTCGCAAATGCTAGGCTGACTGGTAATCATTTTAAAATGTTTGCATTTGAATGAGCGAAGTGGGAATAACTATGTTTATTATGGCAGGACATTTTGTAAACCCGTCCATGGATTATGATGAGGGGGAAAAATAAGAAAAATACTCGAATCCTAATTTGGGATTTCAAATATTTTCAAAATTCTAAGTTAATTCTAAACTGGTTTAAAACATTCTAAGTCTGGTTTAAAAAGCTGGGCAACTTTAATGTTTCATTATCATAAATAAAATAGTAAATCACTCGGTAATATTGTAATAAAACAATTTATAATTTTTAAATGTTAATTTTTAGTAGATATTAAAAAATATAATACTCTTGTAAGTTAGTTAATATGTATAGAGAGAAAACTTAAAAATGCAAAGCCTGCGCGCGGGTAATGCAAACCGGTTTCACGCCGATATGGACACCTTCAATATGATGTATTTCAAGAGTATAACTCATTGATTTCATTGATAAAATAGGTAATTATTTCGTGATTTTTTAAATAATTATTTTATTCATTCTTAAGTAAATTGAATATCATGTTTTTAATGTTATTTCTAAATTATAGTATTATTTATACCCTTGAGGTGATTTTTCACAAAAACGGCGCTATAAAAATTATCCAAATATTATTTTATATTATGGCAGATAGAGTATTACACCCACCGCTCTGTTCCACTGAAATAAACGATATATTATTATTAATAATAATTTATTTCTCAAAGGGTAAAATTTTATTACTAACAAACGATTTTTTGTGTAATGTGAATGTGAGTCTCAACTGTTCCCATCTGTCTGGAGTCGTGTGGGACTATGGCGTGGACATCAAACATGGTTAAAGCCATTTCAAGCAACGTTTCGATTCTGAATGGTGGTCTTTATCCAGGGCGATATTTAGAGTATCTACTATACTGGAACGTTCCATAAATCCAGTAAGTATATACTATATATATTTTATTTTTTTTCATCCGAATGACACATAATATAAGATATATGACAATAAATTCGTACCCGAGGATCTTAACCGCTCGACCACTATGTATTAAAATGAGATTTCTACCACCATAAACAATCAGTTTTATTCTGTTCATATAATGTCCTGAGCTCAATTTGCAAATAATACCGCTATCTGGGGCTCAAGCACGAAACATCGAAAAAGATTTTATCGACAATGTCGGTAATTTGGAATCATTCCCGAGCCCGACTGCAGATCGCCAACGAACAAACGACAACTCACGTCGACTAAACATGCTTAATTTAATGGATGTGAGCTCCACACGCCGAGTCTAATCTCAAGCCGTCATTCTTTCTGCTTTCAGTTTTCACATAGTTTTACTCACCACTTGATTCTAAATGAAACATCTAAGTTAAAAATACATAAGTTATAATTTATAGTTATAAATATATAAGTTAAGTAAAAACAAAAACCTTCAAAAATATTATAGGAAGATTATTTTTTTTATATTACCGGTACTCTGAATGTTAATTAGATTAATAATACAGTATGCCAGTCTGAAGATGTCCCTAAAAAGTAGGGGAGAAACCAACCCCGTCTAAAATTAGAGGAAAGTGAAGAAATTTAATTAATTTATATTCACAAAATTAAAAACCGTTTTTAACAAGTTATTTTAACGGGTTATTTTAACAGATTATTTTAATAAGTTATTTCAACCGTTCCAAATATAGAAATGTATTTAAAATCTGAGAAACCTTGAAAGCTGATTGTGAAATGTAAATAAAGGTTGTTGATATTTATCTCGTTCTCAATATCATCTGTAAATTATTGTAATGCCCTTCGATATATTCTAATTTCCGTGAAAATTTCGAAGTAAAATTCACTTTCATAACACAAACTGTATTTGGTGAGCCTTTACAATATAAACATAATTTATAAGTACGTGTATTGGACTTTATGCACCGAGGTCGATAAGTTTAGACATTAATGTTTTTTTTTTAATAATTGCTGTGTAAGGTATAATATACAATTGTACAAACTATTATATGGTTCATTTTTATAAACATGATAGCAAGATTTTTTTATAACAAATTAACTTGTTTTATTACCACTTTAACTTTGTATCGACGACCGGTTTCGGAATTATCACCTCTTCTTTAGGGTGAAATAGATATTATTAGAGAACCAGCTATTCGTGAAAAATCAAGGAATTTAACATGACTCTCCAAGAAAAAAAAGAGTTCCTTTAATCCACCCATTTCAAATATAGAATAATGCCTGCTGAAATACATTATAGCTACATTATTAGGTAGGTAGGGATTTGAAAAAGATTATTTTTTAACTTTAATAATTTTCATTTAACGTCAGATCAAAACATGAAAAGTTCACACTCGTACGGACGTCTGTACCAAAGGAAATTATTTTTAGTTAATAATGGGCAAATATATATGTGTTAAAGTGAAGGTTGAGGCATGACTAGAAGGGGGGGGGGATTAGTAAATGAGTGGGGGGAAGAGACAGATGGTGTGGGAATGGGAACATATTTAAAATAGGACTGTATATTAGATATATTTGATGTATATTATTAATTTTACTCTCATTATTATTTTAGGATTTCTTAATGTCTGTTAAATTTTATTTATTTTAATTTCATTTGGAACACAAACAAAATATTTACAGAAACATATTTAAAGTATTATCAAATAAAAAGATCAGTGTTAATATTTAAAATTAATGTGATCGCAGCATACATTATAAAATTGTAATTAACTAAGTATAATGCACAAAGGCTGCACTACGCGCAACATTGTGCCTACGTAATTGACACCTGATGCACACAACAATAATGACATGGTGGCCAAACAAATAAAATATAATTATCAAAAACCGCGTCGCAGGCAAATGACACAAAATTATTTTTATTTTTCATTGTATTATGTTTTTTTTTAATGCATATTATATTTATGTAAAAAAGTCATCAGATATAGCTGTTTGTATCATATTTTTAAAGGAATTGAGTGAATTTGGAGAAGATATCGATGTTGTGAAATTTGCCAAAAGTTGTTAAATAAAAGAATAGCATCTGCCTGGATCCATTAGGGGAATGTTGTGAGACTGAATAATGTGGACTAGGGGAAGGAAAAGGAAAAAAAAAACAGGTTATGTAGTAGCTGAGTATTCAGATCTTCAAACAATTTCAAGCGACTATTTTGAGATTCCAAATATTAGTCTCTTACCAAGGTGATACTGAATTAACCTTTCCGTTACTGAAAGTCAAAATCAAACCTACGATCCGAAGCGGGGTGACGTAATTACCCCTTTTGATATTGCTTATTAAAGCCTGATTCACACCAACGTCCGGTTCCGCTCAGTGCCGATATTGTTTCGCAAGAAAACTTATTGATATGGTATGAATATCGATCAAGGAGTATGTGCCAAGACAAAGTTGTGTGGCAGTATATCCTTCTGCCCACCCTTGTGATATTTAACTACTTATTTAGTTAAATAATTATTTTGAAGTGTAAAAATACTAACATCGCAGATTTTTTTTATCAAAAACCATTTTTTTATGACTAAATAATATTTTCATTAATTATTAAAAATATTATTTAGTGATAAAAAAAATGGTTAAAAAAAAAAAATCTGCGTTGTAAGTATTTTTACACTTCAAAATAATTATTTAACTAAATAAGTAGTTAAATATCACAAGCGTTGGCAGAAGGATATACTGCCACACAAATTTTTCTTGGCATAAATTCTTTGATTGATATTCATACCATATCAATAAGTTTTCTTGCGGAACAATATCGGCACTGAGCGGAACCGGACGTTGGTGTGAATCAGGCTTAAAGCGTTTTCACGACATAATCGTAGGTAATTTGTTTTGGTAATAATTAGGGGAAGTATATACATAATATTTCAGTAATCTTTATCTAAGATATCGTAAAAAAACTCGTTCGGGATTAAATTATAACCCCCCTTCGGAATGGGAGTGTCAATATTCCGCCCGGGAGAGATTAGATTTTATGTATTACATGTAAAAGTTTAAAAACATATTTACGCTGGGTTGTGCCAAGAAGCGCTTTGCCGCGAAAGTCGTCATCCAAATTTGTGGAAGTCCAAGAATTAAGCGGTTTGATAAAGTATGCAATCAATAAAATTATCAGAATATTTACAAAACTTGATGTGTTTATACTTGAAATAATTTAATTTCCTGCCAGAGTGGCCGTCAGGAGTCCATTAATATGATGTGATCAAATCACGCTCATTGATGATGTCATCAAAGCTTCTGGTTCAGTGCATAGATTCGACACACAGATATCTTAATATACAGATTTATCAATTGTACAATGATTTTGATGAATGATTGTCGAATTTGTGGCAAAAATTAACAACGCTTTTTTACAGAATCGTATTTTATGATGGAAATATCCTCCATATTTCTGTTATACAATGAAATCATTGTGACAAGTTTATAAAAAAGATTACAGAGTTATGAATAGTTATTATATTGAATCAGTTAACCTGTGTTTTTATTTTTTATAGTGAATACCGCACAAGAGTCCCAACTGTTCCAAACCGTCTAGAGCCAGTGAGATTATGGCATCCCCAATTCGTGTATGTTGTGAGGCTGAATTTAGTGAGGGGGAGAAGGAGACGGGGAAGAAGAAGGTTTGGAAGTATCTGGCTATTCAGATCTGGTCACCAAATACGGCTAAAGCCATTCCAAGCAACGTTTCGATTCTGAATGGTGGTATTTCACCAGGGCGATACTTAGAGTATCCACCGCTCTGGAACATGCCGCAAATAAACTTTATATTATTTAAATGTATTATGACACATATTCATTAAATAAAAGTTATTGGCGCACGCCGGGTTCGAGCCCGCGACCTTTAGATTCATAGTCTAGCGTCTTACCACTCGACCATGGAGGCCGTGACGTGAACTTCGGAGTGAGAACTTTTCGATTTGAATTTATTAAATTGAAGAAAAAATCTTTTCAAATCCCCACCTACCTAATAGAGTACCTACCTATAATGTTTTTTTAACACATATTATTCCATATTTGAAATGGGTGGATTAAAAGAACTAATATTTATTTCTTGGCAACTAGTAAGGCAAATTTGGGTAAATATACATACTTCATAAGATTGATATCTCGTATTTACTTTTTTACAGATGTCGCGCACGGACGTGCAGTGACAGTGTTCAGATTTTGATAAACTGTAGGATAACGTTGTAGATACGTTTGCTGTTGTATTGGTGAAAAATATTATTTTTGTTTTTTTTTTATTAATTGCAATAAAACATTATGAAAAACAGATATATTGAAAAACAAAATTATAATTTATTCACAGTCCCCCTCACTAGGGATGATACAGGAGGCGGACTGTAGTTTGCTGCGTTGATAAGAGCGATGTTTGTAATAATGTATTATATATATATATTTTATATGAATACCGCCCAAGAGTCTCAACTGCTCCCAACCGTCTAGAGCCAGCGAGACTATGGCATCCCCAAATAGGGTATGTTGTAAGGCTAAAGGCAGTGGGGAGGGGAAGGAGATTTGGAAGAGGAAGGTTGGGAAGTACCTGGCTATTCAGATCTGGTCACCAAACACGGCTAAAGCCATTTCAAGCAACGTTTCGATTCTGAATGGTGGTCTTTCACCAGGGCGATACTTGGAGTATCTACCACTCTGGAACGTACCGCAAAGACACTTTATTTTATTTTATATATATAAATAAAATAGAATAAATATATTCATATATATATATATATATACATACTATATCCAAATATCTTTATAGATATAACATGGAGGAAGTCATAGTAACACCTGCCAATATTACAATATTATAGCATAATATATAAATAAGGATACAAGCCATTTGACAAGATTACATAAGTGCAGTGGTAAAAACAGTTACAGGCAATTAGTTTGCTCAAGGTAATGTTTGAGCATTGATCGTGCATATTATAATTATATGTGTACCCACATTTCAGTGGAAAGGAATAAACGATGGAAATATTTTTTAAAAATTACCATAAAATTTGAAAATGCAGTGTATGAAATCAAAATTGTGGCTACAATAATATATTCGCACCTTTCCATTAATGTTCAACTATTTTCTTGTCTAACTACATTCGACACACGCCTCGTGTCGTCTGGATGAAATTAATCACATTCACACATCGTCACATTGTATTTTGACGTTACATGACGTATTAGATTCACTTGATCGTGCCACATCTTCCCCGACTTCATATTCCATTCAATTGAGCGTCATATGTATTCTCCTTGCACTCCTTTCACCGTCCACCCGCTCTACGTGTGTTTTTTTTATGTGACCGCACAAAAGTTCTAACTATTCGAAGCCAGTGGGACTATGGCATCCGCAATTTGGGGTTCAATTCTGAGGCTGAAGAATGTGGCGAAGGAGAGGCGATGGGAAAGAGAAATATTATTAAGTACCTAGCTATTCAGATCTAGTCACTAAATACGGCTAATGCCATTTCAAGCAATGTTTCGGTTCTGAATGACGTTCTTTCACCAAGGCGATACTAAGAATATTAAGCATTTTAAAAGTTTGCATAATACCATACATTCTTTATTGATCGTTTAGTTGGTCGAGCGGTACAAATCGTCGGGTTCCCACTCAGGCTTTGCGGGTTTACACCTCTGCTAGGTAAGACTTCCATCATTGTATTAGCAACATTTTCTTCTTATAATCATGGTAGTAGGAGAAACTCAAATTTACTCGTAACCCAAAAATTTTCTGCTGTGTTTTGTACCTGCTCTTTTAACCCTTATTCTACCCACCTACTCACTACTCGATTCTAAACTATTTTGTAGTTAAGTCATCAAGACAATACGTCACCCAAAATCATTACTGTAGTTTCTAATTCATGAGTTCCTTAATCGTCAAATTTTTTTATTTAACAAAGATCTCATAAAAATTGAACATACAAAGAGATGAATGATAAAAAAAAAAATATTGCAGATACATGCATAATGTAAAAAAGAAACTAAACATTTATGTACACCTCACATATAGACAAGGTATTCTATATCCGAAGGAGTTATATGAGTACAAACTGAAGTAGTGTGACGCATTAAATATGATATAATAACGCAAATAATGTTAGCAATGAAAAACAAAAAAGATAAGATTTAAGAGGGGTTCATTCTTATAAACATGTCATGTGATAATCGTTTAATTGGCAAGTGTAAAAATGTGTGAAAAAATATATTTTATTCAATAGTATGTAGATGGTTATGTACCTAACGGTCACTCTTGTACGTACATCAAGAGATAGTGACAGAACTCTTTATACTCGTATATGCATTTAAATATATCTAAGGTAGATGCAGCTGAATTGAATAGTTCCTTGAATTAACAATATAGATTTTGAATGAGGTAATTCTGACTTTAGGTGTGTTAAACGTCACATGATGCCTCGCACGAATGTATGGTACTTACTTGGGGCAAACAAGTTGATCTCCTTTTATGGGTTATAAATACCTCCAGAAATCAACTTATGAAAATGTTTACCCAAAAACATCTTCCGGCGGGCTTGCAGGGTGTGAAAATCTAATACCCTAATAAAATAAACTCTCTAAACTGCACCTATTTGTACCAACTGCAATTAAGTTCGCAGTCGCAATACCCATTGTAATTATGACTTCCATTGTCATTGCTAAAAATCTATTTCTATTGTTTTCCTGTTAGTAATTATTTGCAAAGATTATTAGCTGTACAGATGTAACTTATTGTTCTCGGGTAAGAATGACCTTTTTAAACATCTCAACTTTCTAAAAATATATTCCTTTAAATACTATGTCCTTAGTATTACAACAGGTTTTTGTCTCACTTCAAATCATAGGGTACAGACGTACTCCTAATTTTATACTGTTGTAAAGTGTTGGTAAATAAAATACATGTAGTACTATGTATGCACTACTGACTTTAAATTCACAAACCCGAACCAACAAGAATGAGATCCTGAAAGATTATTGCCAGTAAAGATATTCAGTAATATCAAGTTCTTAATGGGGATTACTTGGAGGTTAGGACTTGAAAAAGGCACATACTCATCATAATATATGATGAAATTGAATTAAATTAAACCTTTCTCATTTAGAAGACCGTAGGAACAAATTTAATCTAACTTGTGTCTTCAAAATTATTGATTGCATTTTTAAATCACCTACTTTACTACAACTCATCCCTTCAATAGCCCCTCCCGAAAACTCAGAAATAATGAGCTGCTCTTCCTCAATCAACCCTCAACTAATTATGGAGACTATTCTTCACTGTCGTGAATATGTGCACTAGTCAACTCAAATCAAAACCTTTATTTCTTTTCTGCCCACACAATTTTTATCTGTCATTAAGGTAGGTACTAAATACATATTTTAATTGTTGTTTTAATGACTTATGTTATGACCAGGTCTTGACTTGTCACTTCTCATTTATTATTTATTTATTTTTAAAGACATACGATACATTCGCAGATTACGTATAACCAACCCCTTCTTGCTCAGGATTTTTTTTATCCAGTTAAGACCTTTTCCGTAAGAACTCACTAATGTAAGCTTAAATTCAGTAAAATAAATTGAACCAACAGATGGTGATAGTAATAAGGCCTATGAGGCGCAGTACTAGTCAGATATACTCGTATATTATGAAGGGTATTTGTATAAGCCCCAACTAGTTAGAGGATTACGAAATAATCCATAAAATCAACAAAATAAATCGAATAACCTGACCTTATTTTAAAAACCCCTACTGCCATCGTAACAAGCGGAAGATGTTGCTTGCGCAATGATGGAGGATTAGCTAGCAGAGGAATTGAACCCACGACGCCCGGGTGGGAATCCGACGCGTTTGTCCACTCAGCTACTAACCGGTCATGTATACTATGTCTCTGTCTTTGCTTGATTCATATACCATCCTAAACTGTTCGTGTAAATTGGACATTAGTCCGTTAATAAATAAATAAATCGGCTAAACGGACCCAGAACTAAATCGTAACTCCAGAATCAAGAATAACGGATACGTAACAGCTGTTTCGGTGCACAGCCTATCTGCTTTATAGTTGAGATGAGAGAATATGTAGTATCCACTCGTACGTAAGAAATAGGAACTAAAAACTAGAGATGGTCGATATTCCTGTCCCGGTTAAAAGGAACCGGTTCCAAGCCAGTCACTGGAACCGCCGATATTATTTCTCTGAGGAACCGGTTATTTTTGGAACCGGCTCCTAATTTTCGCAAATAAAAATATCCTTTATCCTTTGTCCGTTTTTCATTTTTTTATGGTGAAGAACCAGTTCCAGTTCTTTTCGTTTTGGAAATTGCTAGCACCCCCCCCCCCTACCCCCCCCACATGAAATATTTTTTTGACAAGGAACCAGTTCCAGCTCTTTTCGTTTTCAGAATTTATCTAGGAACCCCTTCCCCCATGAAGGTTTTTTTGGAGGTGTAATTTTTTTTTCCCATATAATAAAACAATTTTCTTGGGAGGAACTTTTCTGGCACCAGGAACTGGATAAATAATTGGTTCCTCGCCAGTCACCGATAACTGGAACCGCAGGTGTACCCAATTCTGATATCGGCCATCTCTACTAGAAACAGGCGTCATTGTCCTATTGTGCCGAAATTTCGGGCCTGTAAAAAGCGGTCTATTACGAAACGTTGGATGGCTCCGTGGCTTGGTGGCTCCGTGGCCCGGCGGATAGCGACCTCGTGTTGCAATCACACGGCCAGGGTTCGATGTTCCGTTAGCACTGCGGCACTGTTAGCAGCGGCAGTGTAGCTTGCTTTGTTGCCTGCTGCCTGCTGGTGGCTTGACTCACTTGGCTGACTCGGTTCGCATTGGAGCGGAGTGCGGTTAGCTGTACTGCTATCTGGGAGGATGGCTTACGGAACTTCGTATTATTATAATAATATGTACTTATATGTTGTAACGTAGAGTCTTCGCCATAGATAAGTCACGTATGACATCCTTAACGGCCCTCCATACTAGCCACCAAATTCAAAAAAAAGCATTGCGCAATTCATGGTTCAATCGAAGCTACAAATAGCGAAAAAAACAGATCTGAAAAACCCTACTATACACACATTTTTCTTTTAATTTCTACGTTCTAATCTCTAATTAATATTCACCAAATACCCTTATCTGCCTTTCCGTACCTGAAAGTAAGGTGTCGTAGTTACCCCATTTGACCTTGCTTTTTAAAGCGTTTTCATTACATAATTTTAGGTATAATCTCCTATGCGACGAATTCCACATCTGGGAAACAAATAATCCGATGTCGTTGATATATTTAGCACGTCAATATCATACTATAAGTATACCTTGGTACAGTTTTATCTGGTAGAGCTAAACTAATTGTTGAAACTATTTAACTCTTGACCTGTTATTCAATATTATTTTTTCTTCTCTTTTACAATATTTTTTTACCTGTTATTCAATTTTGTTTTTTTTATTATTTTCTTTTACAATCTTTCTTTGCACTGTTCGTGAGTTTAATTGTTTGAAAAAAATGATAATATTTGTGTAAAAAATCCTTTTAACGAGCATAAATAAATAAATAATAATTTGGTAATACTTAGAGAGAAATATATTGATAATATTTCAGTAATCTTTATCTAACATATCGCACTAAACTCTCGTTAGGGGTTACATTAGAACCCCCCTTTGGAATATAAGCATTCCGCTCTGAAAAGAGGTGCAAATTTAAAAAAACATGTGCACTAAATACAATTTTGTTTGTCCCCGCCGGGTTTCGAACCAAACTGTTTCCCCTGCCAAGATCGCTTTGCCGCGGAAGTCATCATCAAAACTTGTGGAAGTCCAAGAAATAACAGGTTTGATTAAGGGTCAGCACCCAAAAATACACGCTTTTTGGCTTTCTAATAAAGCAATACTACAAATGATTTTTCTGTTTATATTAGACGGGTAGTTAGGGAAATATGTAAGGTTTCCAGTGAATACAATTTTTAAACAGTAATCTTTTAAATTATTCATGAAATGCATTCTGGAGTTTTAGGTAAAACGTTCGAAATGGGCTGCGCTGATTTTCAAACTGCACCTTTTACTGACATTTTAGTATGTTTTTTCATAAAATTGAAAAGATTACAGCTTAATTTTTTTTATTCACTAGAAACCTTAAACATATTCCTAAATGCCCATGTAGAATTTACGGACAAATCATATGCAGTATTGTTTGTATCAGAATGCTACGAAATGACGTTTAGCGCCATTTTGGATGGTGAGCCTTAAGTGTGCAATTAATATAATTATCGAATATTTCCAAATCTTGATGTGTTTGTACTCGAAATAATTTAATTTCCTGTTCTATGGCCGTCAGGAGTCAATTAATTTAATGTTATGAAACCACGCTGTTAATGTAGTATTAAAAACATCTAATATTACCTAATTCAGTAGGCTAAGATTTATTTATATTGTAAGGTATTAAGGGATCAATGACGCAAGTTGCTCGGAGCATTTTCCATTGAAATACCGGTAGAACAAGGAGAGTATTCCCAACTGACTTCTATACTTTAAAGATTGCAATCTGTTTTTTTTTTAAATCTATTTATATATAATATAGTCTAACAAACGCATCGCTCGAATCTGCAAGTGTTTTTTTCAATAGTGAAAAACAATGCTTTTCTTTATTTTCTAATTTTTTTTATATTTGCAAAGGTGTCAAAACTCTATCTGTTCTCAGACGCCAATCGGGGTCCCAATTGTCCGGAGCCAGTGGAATTATAGGTCCCCCAATTTGGGCATGTTGTGAGGTTGAATAGAGTGGTGAAAGAGAGATAGAAAATATGAAGGTTTGGAAGTACCAGGCTATTCAGATATGGTCAACAAACACGGCTAAACCCATTTCAAGCAACGTTTCGATTCTTAATGGTGGTCTTTCACCAGGGCGATACCTAGAATATCTACCACTCTGGAACGTGCTGCAAATATGCTATAAATATATTAGTCAAATGTGAAATGATGCATGTCAATTAAATCAATTTTATTTGCGCACGTCGGGATTTGAACCCGTGTCCTCTAGATTCGTAGTCGAGCGTCTTAGCCACTCGACCACGGAGGCCGTTTTATACTACGCCAAACCACAATATGTACTTTTTTCTTAACTATTTTCCATTTAGATTTTACGTAACGTAAAACGATCCTAAAGTGATAACTTCTAAAAAGTACTCTTTAAAAAATAGCAATTATTGTTAATAGATTTTAATAGTTTTTTAAGATTAGTACATGGATGTTTTTTTGTCACTATCCTTCTAGTAAAAAACACTCCTGGTTAGCGGGTTTTTTTATTTAATGAACACGATTAGTAATCTCCCCTCCTCTGTATCACCCATAGTCACATTAACTTCTATTCTTCCTCGCTTTCTCTTCCATTACTTCATTATGCATCCTATGAGCGGACTCAATCCCCCCAACGTCATAGATTTTGCACTGAAAGATGTCGACAAGATTCGAATGAATATTTCGAAATGAATAGTAATTAACTAATTATCTTAACACGTAATGACGTCCATCACTACCGCGGACAGAGATAAATCTTTATCAGAAGACAATGGAGTCCTGCCAGAGATAAGCCAATGCTTCGAACGCTTTGTTTTATCTGTCTATCGTATTTGTCACAATGTTGATTGATCGCACATTACTTGCATATCTTTATGTCACGTCTCCGATGGGGTGGGAAGAGAAGGCGCAGCGACACAAACTAAGGATTGTATGTATCGGTGCATAAGTTCACTCCTCCGAGAGTGATGTCCTTGCCAAACGTTACTGAGAAACAGCTGTTTGTCTTCTTTATACATGCTTATTGTTTTTATTTATTTTGTTTTGCAAAAACAGTTTAAAAAAGTGAAAAAAACACACACAAAAAATGGTAATCATAATTATAGACTTAATAAAGTTAAAACTGAATAGTTAGTTCTTGCTTAAACTTGTAGCTCATGTGAAAAATATCAAAAATTCCTGCAAGGCAATTAATTAATCTATTCAGTCTTCCCAGGGGCATCACCATTGGTAAGTTTGTTCTGCACCTGGGAAGAAATAGAAGCTTGTGTTGGCGGCCTCGCGAGAAATGATCAGGGGCATTAAATCCAATTTCCGCCAGGATATCAGGTATTAATAATAAACAGTTCAAGAGTTTACGAGCTAAAAGCAGTAATGCTATTTCCCTCCAAGAACTAAGGCTGCAGATATATGCGGCTATAATTTATAAGTCATCAGTCCTAAAACTAAATTACAGTAACAAGGTACCAAGGAGAAAAATTTAAAAAAAAACTTTTTGAAAATTAAGTTATGTATGGAAAAATATTTGTCTAAAAAATTTTTCCCAACCTACCTAAATTTACGATCAATCACTTTCTTCTGGTTTTTACGTCGTAAAGCGTGAGAGAGAAAGACATAACACTAGTTATCACATAATTTTGCACCAGTTTTAGGTATGTAAGCATGTTATCCGTTTCCAGCGTCACCGGCGACTCCGCCCACTACGTTTTGTTATGCGACATAACTCAACGGTTTTTGAGGTTACATCCTATATTTTTGTTAATAACAATACTGTGAAAACGTGGTTATACAAATAAACAAAACATTATGTCAACACGTTCTATGAATGGATGTAAAAAGGTGTGTCCATAAAAACCCTAGCCACGCCTGAGTCAGGAAAAAAACAACAATCCTGACTATACTGTTTCGCAAAGCTATCCCTCCTGATATATTATTGCTCTGAGTTTGAAACTGTTAATTCACGGTGGAACTCCATTTAAATGATTTAATATTTTTACTTTATTCCACTCTTTTTTTATTAGGACCTGACCGGTTTTTTCTTATTTCAGCCAAATCGGAAGAAAAATTGAAATAAATGATATTAATAATTTTCAAATGAAGAATGCCGATTTTATATAAGGTCTCGGTGGCTGAATTGGCAAAAGCGTTATTTCCGGATAGAGTAGAGGTTCCGAGTTCGAGTCTCGGTCGCGACTGTCATATGTTTTCTGTTTCATATTTACGTTAAGGATTATTGATATTATTTAAATTATTAATAAAAAAATGGTATTATTAAATTATTGTAAATATTGACGTTTTTAAATTCAAGCATGTGCGTTCGGATGCACTTCGGAGAAAAACATTCGAATCTGTCACTTTTTGCTATTACTCATATTTCAATATTGTTTATATTTAACAATCGGAAATACGTGAACATTATTCCTGTTAGGAAAAACTGTTAGTTAATGCATTTTTGTAGATGTATTAACTCCCCCCACCAAATTAGTTTTACTAGTTTAAATCTGGTTTGAATTTCGCACAACCCCCTCGGGACAAGTGTCCCGTTTTAGGGATGAAAACTCTGGTCACAGCATACATACCACAATACATCGTTTAACGATTTTAATTCGAGGCCATCAGTCAAAGGGCATTTCTCAGGAATATTCGTTTTGTTTTCAAGGATTTCCGGCATCGTTTGAATAGGTAGGCACCTACCTAATGACCTTATTTTAGTATAGGGCAATACACTATTTTGTAAGCATACATATTTCTGTGACACTTTAAGACGATTACCTTTAGCCCTTTAGGAAAAGGTTAACTAACTTAATAATCTTTTTATATTTTTTTTAATCGTATTTTTTGCGTAGAAATACTCGCTTCGCCTTTATGTACGCAGTCGAACTTCTTCACCAAACTGAGAAAATAATATTATAACATCAATCGCGTAATAAAAAAAAACATTTTCCTAAAAATGTTAAATAAACACATGGGCACAAACCACATGCGTTATAATATACCTTCACCGGAAAGGCAAAAGGGCTAAAGGTCCCTTTAAAAATAGTGTTTAAATACATACAAATATTATTGATTAAAGATATATGATGTGGTAAAAACGCTTTAATTAGCAAGGTCTAGTGGGATAATTTTGTCACCCCCGTACGCTTATTTTTTACTGTCAGATCAAAAAGTGAGGTATATTTCCTTCCCCCTTTTCTCACTTAGTTCTTGTTGGAAGGGATGAAATGTAAAATCCGTTGATATTTCATTCTACATCTATAAAAAACCATATTCGTAAACTTGATCACACCACCCGCTGCGGACTATTTAGTGCGTACCGCATGGACCACTACGCTTCGAAGGCCATCATTCATTACGTATTGCATAACAATGTTACAAGATATGCGGCCGTCTATCCTCCCTGTATCAGTGGTGTATGAAAGACGGTTGTGTGTAGATAAAAAAAATGTGTGTATGGATTTCAAAGAAGAACTATTAATGTTAATGCCTTGAATCCGTTTTTATGGACTTGATTGTTAACCTTTAGGAGACATCTCTAGCAGAATGGTGCTAATGGTGCCAGGGGTACTAAACTTTAATTCAAAATCAATAAAGTTAAGTTACTTCGGAGGTGAAACCATATTCTTTGGTAAACACTTCAAACCCTCGTTGATTTAACGGTTTTTTGGCGACACGTCACAGAATGTTGCCCGGAGCCGGAGGACAATTGCATACCCGAAAGGGTAATATTGTGAGGAGGATGAAAATGGTAATAGAAAGGAGAAGGGAAGAGGTAGGATTGCAAACATAAGGTTTGAGAACACATCCTTACGTATTTACATAAAAAAAATTAAAATGCCACTTATTGGAGAGGTGTAAATCTGATCAAAGATTTATTGTATTTTTTTCTAGGTTCGCGTGTCTCGCTCCTATCTAAGGTTTGACAGCATCTTGGCCACATGGACACTTCAGCCCGGAATAAAGATACGGTCTTTCCACTCTCCTTCCTTGACGTGTTTCTTGCATTTTGTCTTTGACCTGGTAAGTAAATTAACGCAGGTTCGATCCCCGGTTCCGCCTCGCCCTTTTAAACAAGAAGTGATGAATTTATACTGTATACTAAAAATAACAACAGCTGTTAATAGACCACCATTCAGAATCTAAACGTCGCTTGAAACCGCGACATTTGCCGTGGTTAGTGATCAGATCTGAATAACTAGGTACATTCCGACCTCCCTCTCCCCCATCTCCATCCCCTGACGGCCAGCATGGTCGAGTGGTAAGACGCTCGACTACGAATCCAGAGATCGCGGAATAAAATTTAATTGATATATAATAAAATATAGTATATTTGCGGCACGTTCCAGAGTGGTAGATACTTTAAGTATCGCCCCGGTGAAAGACAACCATTCAGAATTGAAACGTTGCTTGAAATGTCTTTAGCCGTGTTTAGTGACCAGATCTGAATAGCCAGGTACTTTCCAACCTTTCCCTTTCTCATCTCCTTCCTCTCCCCTTTACCTTCAGCCTCACAACATGCCCCTATCGGGGATGCCATAGTCTCACTGGCTCTAGACGGTTGGGAGCAGTTGAGACTCTTGTGCGGTATTCACGTAAAAAAAAAAATCACAACATACCCTTATTAGTGATGCCATTGTACCACTGGCACCAAACATTTTTTTATAAATTGTACTTTTTTTTTTGTTCATTTTCTAGATTCTTATTTATCATTAAGTGATGAATCATTAATTTTAAGTTACTGACTCTAATTCATGTTCCTTATTCCAATAGAACGGCGCTATGCGCCTTACTTTGTTACCTCACGTGGGTGGAAAAATGCATTTATGTGACTATTGAATTTAAATTCAGGAGTTTACGTGGGGAAAAAATATGTTTCTACAAACCCTACAAAAATTGCATGAATTTGCCGGATCATCAGAGCGTCCTCTCCTTCTCGACACAGCACTATGGCATATATACATAAGTCTGTATGTGGCACGATAGTTCTAAAACCAGCATTACTTACCACTGCCTCGAATCCAACGGCTACGCGTGGAGAAAGCAATGTGAAGTCGCTCTTCACTGTGGGAACCGTCCGCTCCCAGTAACGCATTGCACCTCCCCGTCTCCCCTGGCCTCTCAACCTCTCTCTCGGCGTTCAGCGTGCATCCTGCGTGACTCCATTCACAGTGGAGAGATCTAAACACACTTTCTTCTTAGGAGCAAGGAACTCCTGTGGACTTTTAACTGTGCATACGTATGCAGCGGAAGACTCGGCCATCTCGCGGAATCTCATACCGATCCTGAATACGTCTTGTCAATGTTATTACCTTGAAGTAACAATATTTGGAGGGAGAGCTAATTATTTTCACCCAACCTACACAAACTTGCGATAAATCACTTTCTCCGGGTTTTTACGTGTTACACCATGAGAAAGAAAGAGACAGCAAATTGCATAGACCGCTTCTATATACTGTCGCAATGATCTTAAGCTCCTGGTTCACCGCGGGACTCCACCCACATTTTTTTATTATGCCACTAAAATTGACACAACTAAACGGTTTTTTAGGTTATATGCTATATTTTTGTTGATAAAAATACTGTGAAAAAGTGGCTATACTAATAAATAAAAACATTATGTCGATATGTGATATGAATGGATGTATAAATACCGTGGCCTTAGTCTTAGCCACGCCCAGGTGCGCCGAGTCAGGTTAAAATCATCAAAAACAAGTAAAAAAACTGACTTCACTGCCTTGGATATATACTACTCTATGCACCTTGGAGTGAAAATATATATGGAGAGGTGCCTTTGCGGAAGAGTGTAGTCAGTGTTGTTGATTTTATACTGACTCGGATAGAAAGAGACAAAGATATGTTAAAGGTAGTTGGATAGCCTATTAGTAATCGCCCACATGGAATTCGGATATTTTTAATAAACATATTTGAACCAATGACGTTACATATATGGACACGTTATAGCCATAGAATATTAACACAAAAGATGGCAAGCAAAACACACACGTTACCTGTAAATTCATCATTCAAATATCGGTCATGTATGACAAAGATAGACATTCATAGAATATATGTGTATGAACGAAACAGATCCGAAGTTCAGACCGCGTTCCATACTTGCTTGAAATGACCTCAAGCGACGCGTGACCGTTTAGTACTAAATCGGCTTAAACACCGATCACACCAACTAGCGTAATTATTGCTTGCCACTTTGAGAGCGCTACAACGTGTCTATATATATATAAATATATATATATATATATATATATATATATATATATATATATATATATATATATATATATATATATATATATATATGTATATATTTATGTAACGTCATTGATTTGACCACATTAAACAAAACATAATCAATACACCATTAAAATGATTTATAAAGTTAAAATATCACACAGACACTAATAACAGAAGGTTTGCCTAAATAATTATGGAAGTTTATTGTTGATTTTATGTCTTACTATCATTAAAAATGTGAAAATCCTAAAGATCGGTCAAAAATATATAAAACTGTTGAAATACCTCTGAAAAGTTACGTTTAATCTTATCTTAATTTAATTTTAATCTTTGTTTGGTCTGATTTAAACATTCACGCATAGCACATATCACCATCATGTTTGATTTATTTGTATAACCACTGCAAGTATTTTAATCAACACAAACATGGGAAATAACCTCAAAATCCGTTGACGTAAGTTATACGACTCGATGATGTGAAGTTAGCGCGGACGGGGAACATTCTTACATACTTAGAAGTGCTGCAATATTATATGAAGATTTTTTGAAGTCTCTTTCTCTCTCGTGGTATGTGACGCGAAAACCCGGAGAAAGTGATCTATCGCAAGTTTGTATAGGTTGGGTAAAAATATTTAGCTATACCTCCTTATATCGTTACTCCAATGTTATTACATATCAACTGTGTTTAGTTCAAAAGCATAATCCCACATTTTTGCAGAGATTTAGAAATTTCAGCTTATTATGTAATATGTGTATATATTATACGGTCATATTGTTATTATTTTATATTTTTAATTATTTATTTAAAAGAAAGACAATCATTCCCGTGTTACGAATAACCTGAAAATATTTGAAAAGCTCATAATAAGCGGAAGATGTTGCTTGCGCAATGATGAAGGACTTAGCCAGCAGAGGAATTGAACCCACGACGCCCGGGTGGGAATCCGACGCGCTTGTCCACTTAGCTACCAACCGGTCGACACCTGTTATGCTTAACACCTGATCTTAATTTGATCAAACGCTGAAACAGGCGGGTAACCGGTGATTGGCGGGGAGATTATTTGAAGCGGTTGCGATAGATAAAAAAACGTAATCGTTGGTTAAAACAGAGGTTCCCAAACTTTTTTGTCCCGTAGACCACTTGCCAATTTTTTCTGTTTTGTGTAGACCCCCTGCTTTCCTAATATTGTTTTTTTTTAGCGTTGGGAAAAACTTCAAAGTTTTGTGAACACTTCAGGAACTGCTAGTTGTTTGAAATAAACCCTTCGCGATGAACACTTCAATTGAAGTTAAACTTGCCAAAAAATAGTACTAGTCGGTAGAGATCTCAAAGATTTGAAATCGAAAAGTACTAGCAAATCGACAAAAAATTATTATAATTAAAATAATTAGGGAATTAATGTCTATTATAAGAGAGTATTAGGTAAGGTCCACTATCTGTGAGGTGGATTATTACATTTGCGGGAAGCCAACATTTTGGTGACGGCCTGCCTAAATGGAATCTACTCTCGTGGACCCCCATTTGCGTCTCATGCACCCCCAATTTTTTTTCACGGGGTCGATATAGACCACTTTGGGAATCACTGGGTTAAAATAACAAAAATAACAAATAACAAGTTATTCATTTTAGGTGGAAGTTACTCGTATAAGTATTGTATTCGCAACCTGACACACTACTCAGACAGATGCATTGCTTGCATACAGAATCTTACGAATATTCAGTTTCCAAGTAAATTCCAGTGAAATATAAGAAAAATGCCATTTTTAATATAGAAAAAACTGGAAAACTTTTCGAGTGAATGTAAAAATATTAATAATTTATACGTATCGCAATCAGAGTTGACCCAAATACAGTTTTAACAGAGATGCATTGCTTGCATACAGCATGGTTCAAGCTTGTCATTCAGCTTCATTCAAAGAAAATTCAAGTGAAATAGAAAAAAAGCTTCGATTTAATATAATAAAAAATATAAATAGTGTAAAATCAAATATGTATTATTTTCGAAAATAAAGGTTCCAACACTTGTTGTCCCCTTCTCGCTAAAAACAATAAGCACGCATAAACAAGACAGGAGGCTGTTTATAAGTGACGTTTGGCAAGGACATCGCAAGTGAATACATGTGCACCAATACATATAATCCTATGTTTGTGTTGTTTGTGAAAGACAAACAAAACGTTACTTGAAATGACTTTGGTTTTATTTAGTGACTAGATCTGTAGACCCTTATACTTTTCAACCTTTCTTTTATACACCTCTTTCCTTTCTCACAACATTCCACAAATCGGGGATACCATAGTCCCACCGGCTCCAGGCAGTTAAAACGATTTAAAATACAACAACAAAAATGGTCAATAAGAAATCAATAAAACGTGATGTTAACGATTGATTGTACGGCTTACAAATTATACGGTTTTATAATCAGATTTTTCATATGCTTTTCAGTGCACATTAAGGAATCAAAAGTCAAATTTCACTCGTAATTCTGAGACCCACAACTAATTTTAATATTAGGATGATTTTTATAGCGCCGTTTTCGTGATAATTTAATATCCTCAAGAGCGCTAAAATACCTACCACAAAGGACAATGTAAAATCTAATAATGGCATTTATGTTAGTTTTATTTTCATTATTTCCCAGTAAACTGTACGTACTGCGCACTCGCGAAGTTTGCACATGGCCATGTGAGTAATTATTATTGTGCTTAGTGCCAGCTTGTTTTATGCGACAGCACTCAAGGTCCCGCAGCTCGAAGCCAGTGGGACCATGTCACCAAGGATTGTGAGAAGGAATTAAATAGAAATTTGTTGAAATGTACCTGTCTATTAGAAAACAAAAACCAAAATCATTATCAAATATCCATAACCATTGACGACCTCCATGGTCGAGTGGTAAGACACTCGACTACGAATCCAAAGATCGCGGGTTCACCCGGCGTTCACCAATAGCTTTTATTTGATTAATACGTGTCATAACACATTTAATTGATATAAAAATAATTTAAAAAAACTATATTTGCGACACGTTCCAGAGTGGTAGATACTAGATACTCTAAGTATCGCCCTGGTGAAAGACCACCATTCAGAATCGAAACGTTGTCCTAAATGGATTTAGCCGTGTTTGGTGACCAGATCTGAATAGCCAGGTACTTCCCAACCTTCCTCTTCCCCATCTCCTTCCCCTCCCCACTACCTTCAGCCTCACAACATACCATATTTGGGGATGCCATAGTCTCACTGGCTCTAGATGGTTGGAAGCAGTTGTGACTCTTGTGCGGTATTCATATTAATTAAATATATATATGTAGCAACCTGTCTTTCCAAGTTATATGTATAAGGAACTACCTTCCTCTATGGAACAAAGTTAAAATATTTGTTTAATAGTAAATACCGCACCAGAGTGCAACTACTCTCAACCATCTGGAGCCAGTGGTACTTGACATCGCCAATTGGAGTATGTTATGATGCTGAAGGTATGTACGAGTATATATGGGGAAGAGGAAGGTTAGGAGGTGCCTTGATATATTCAGATCTGGTATTTCACCAGGGCGAAACTTAGAGTAACTACCACTTTGTTTAATTTGTAAATAGTTTCAGATCTCATTAGGAAAAAAAAAATTTTTTCTCATTTTATTTGCACTTTACCGAGTTTCGAGAGCACGCGACTTGTGGGTCCAGAGGCAAAACCTTTACCGTACAGCTACAGAGCTTATCAACATCTTCGTTTAATCAGCCACTTTACCATCGTAAAAAATATTAATAACAATGAAACAATGAAATGAAAATTAAAACACATAGAAAAGAAAAAAAAAGCAATCTTGATGCCACTGGGACCTCCCGCTTGTTGGGTGAACGCGTTTACCAACTATACTGTATCACCTCGTGTCCAATCCGTGATTATTTCTCAATTACATAATTTCCTTTTTTTATTTGATCAATTTCTTTGATTCAATTATTGACCGAAAACTAGAGATGGTCGATATCAGAATTGGGTGTACCTGCGGTCCCAGTTACCGATGACCGGCGAGGAACCGGTTATTTATCCAGTTCTTTTTGGAACCGGTTCCTGGAACCAGAAAAGTTCCACGAAGGAGATTTTTTCGAAAAGTACTAGTAAATCGACAAAAGTTCCTCGCCAAAAAAAGTACTAGTAGGTAGAGATTTGAAAACGAAAAGAACTGGAACTGATCCTCGCCCAAAAACACACGAAAAGAACGGCGAAAGGATATCGATATTTTTATTTGCGAAATTTTGGAACCGGTTCCTCGGAGAAATAATAGCGACGGTTCCAGTGACCGGCTAGGAACCGGTTTCTTTTAACCGATTATCCATCTCTACCGAAGACAAGACAATAAAAAAACAAGACAAAAAATCAGATTAATTCTGGAACTTAATTTTTTTTTAGATATGTTCTAGTTCGTAATAAGTTTCTAGGAAGTTTGAAGTCACATTCAAATAGTGCATTACGCTCATTAAATAACAATCAGCCTTACAATTGCTACGCCCCCCGCTTATACCGTATATGAATCGTATATCAGGTTTTATTACAAACATAAATGTTGCAGTGCGAGATCCGAGCAACTTACCATAAGGCCGAAAAAGTCATAGAATATAAATGTCACTCAAACTCGAAAACTTGCACCGTGTGCGCCGAGATTCTGTGGAAAGACGGAATTTAAAAACTATTCACGAGAATTCACGCTGTAAAATTGTAATATTCGACTTGAATTACACTTAACCTGGAAATAGCTCTAACCGGTATTTTTAACCCACTGCCAACTAGCCCCGGAAAAGGGAACATCATGCATTTTTACGCCTTGGAAAAAAATAAATTATTAATTCCTTTTTTTAATGTGGATCTATGAGCTACTTTTTTGCAAACTGCCTAAAAACACACTTATTTACTAGCGCAATATTAAACAATGTTTGGCAATAGCCTTCATAGCGAAGTGGTCTAAATCGTACATCTGATTGTGTGAACCTCAGAGCAATAATATACCAGGAGGGATACCTTGTGTAGTCAGGATTGTTGATTTTCCCTGACTCGGATGTAGCTAGGGCTAGGGCTAGGGTATTTGTTTTTATACAATAGAAATTGATTATTTATTTATTAACTTGTTGTTGGTTACATTATTTTTTTACATTACCTACCTCACTAGTTCATAAGAACCTGTTCTGAGGTAAGTGACAGTGAGTACAAGTAGAATAATATTTAAAAAAATGATGATATTTGTTACACAATGCTAGATGATGCAACAGATACTGACCGTAAAACTCTCTTGATACCATATAAGATACATTGACAGTAGGTAAAGTTGCAAGGCACTAAATCCTATAATTAAAGACAGTGTATACGATACAAATATACATACATTTTACATCGTAACAATCCTACAATTGTTCATAGTGAAAACATTACATTTTATACTTAAAGAAAAAAAAAAAACAAAACAAAAAATGCTAATTTTAAAGTAGTATATAATAATAGTGGACTTAAAAGAATTATGGTGCAGTATTTATATAATATCGTGTTATTATGTAAGATGAATGTAATTTTTTAGGGTCGAGCATACTCGCATATATGCAAATTACGGACAACTCTCGACCCGAAGACAACGCTTATAAAATTACACCATAAAGTCCGCCACTAGTAAAATGTCTGAAAAATTAATGCCAAACAATCGGGGGTAGAAAAAACCCCTTTCTCATCACTCTAGCGTTAAGAGTAAAAAAAACATTTATCAAACCCTCTTCCTGCGCTGCAGTGTTAGAAATCGCCATCACATAAAAAGTTGCCCAATCAACAAGTGGGAGAGGGCATGAGAGTGGGAGGGAAGCCTGAGTTCCTCTCCGCCCGAGCAACAGCCACCATCATTCGCACTATTATTATTATTATTGTAGAGAGAAGAAGGTCGTAGGAGTGCTGGGTAGGAACCTAATCTAGGATCATAGAACTGTCGAGTTTATAAAACAACTAGCCAAAAGAGGAACTAACGAACGAAACGAACAGAGTCAAGTCAGCCTTTTAGAAGCCGAGCGTATTGTACAGATACTCTGATAGTGTTTTTTTATTAATTTAATTTGATCAAATTTAATATTATTAT
Organism: Drusus annulatus; assembly: GCA_022651775.1. Lineage (NCBI taxonomy): Eukaryota > Metazoa > Arthropoda > Insecta > Trichoptera > Limnephilidae > Drusus > Drusus annulatus. Next base: position 890,435 of record JAGWCC010000221.1, on the reverse strand, counting down.
TATTGTTATGAAGTTCTGCCAGGCTTAATATTTATTTTTAGTAACAGCTGTTTCGACGTTCAAGGCCATCATCAAACTGCGGTTGAGTTAGGTTGTCAAAGCTGAAACCGCGTTTCACCAAATAATAAAATGGAAAATGTGGATATCCGGAAAGAATGGAAGACTGATTGATGTAAGCGTAATGAATAGGATCAAGAAAGGGACGCTTAGATGTTTTGGGCATGTAGATCGAATGTGAAAACAATATATGATGCGAAAGAGAATAAAAGAAGAAGTAGTCGGGGACGCCCGAGGAAGACATGGCACGATCAAGTGAATCAAATACTTGAATCGGGCCATGTGAAGAGTCAGAATAACAGAAGAGTGTGTATGAGACGATGTATAAATGTGAACGAAGGAGTGTGTGCCAAGACAGAATTGTATGGCGGTCCGTCCTCTCTGCCTACCCCTGCGGGGAAACGTCGTGATGTTTAATTAGTTAGTTAAAATGGAGTTCTAAAAATTTAACACGAAAACTATAATAGTGCACAACTGCTGACGCTGAATCACAAGTGCGCCCCAGCGCTAAATTTGGCAGCCACCTTTAGTTTGGAGCTCCTAGATACCTAAAAAGATTGTCAGCGCAGAAGCTATCCGTTTGATAGATTCCCTTATTTAACGGACGCATTGCAGTATTTAAAATACATTAGATTGAAATACTGTACTTGTGCTACCGGTATTTTAATTGAAGATGCTCCGAAGGACTAGTGTTTTTTTTTTCTTTCGTTTATTTTCTAGTGGTTGAATAATTTAAAGCCACTGACTAACTCTTGTTCCTTATAGCAATAGACTTACTTTGTTACCTCGTGTGGGCAGGAGAATACATTTACGTGACTATTTTTAATTTTATGTCATGAGTTTACGTAGGAAAAAAGGTTTGCTGTCAATTGATAGGTGCAAAGCCGGGAGACACGCCGTACCCGTGCCCAGCATTTGTGACACCGAGTTTGCACTGATAACATCAATATCAAAAGTAGCAACGCCCCATACTGCAGAGGTAAGTATGTCTATCTGTATCCGTGTAAATACAAAAACATTGGGTACAGATCTAAATACATACTTTTCTATGCAGTCGGGGGCGTCACTTATAATAATAATTATATTTGCATATAGCGCCGTTTTTGTGAAAAATCACCTCAAGGGCGTTGTACAGATCTTATTTTCTATTATTAGATATTAATTCCTAGTTTAAAGAGAAAATATATAGGAAAATACTTCCCTGGCAGGTCCCATCAGATAGACACACTTATTCTTAAAAATATAATTTTGTTTTTTTTTTCGATTTAGGGCATGGGAGCGAAATGAAAAATGGACTTTCTGAATTTGTCGTACAGTACAGGATTTGGTTAAAATTTGTATATCTGAAGGTGATTCGTCGAGAGACAGATTATGTTGAGATTCTTCTAATGAATTACTATTATACTAACGTAGATAATTTGGATTAAAACAAAATTCCAAAAAAATGTTTGTTCCTCTTTTGACCGTCTGCACAGATAACCTTTTTTATAAATATTTAATAACGTTTTTAAAATTATTTTATAGCCTTGTTAATCGCCCTTGAAGTGATATTTCATTTTTTTAAATTGCGCTATGTAAAATATACGAGAAGTATTATCTTACGGATAAAATCATTTCAAGCAACTTTGTGATTCTGAATGATGGTCTTTAACCAGGGCGGTACTGCGAGTATCTACCTTTTTCAAACAAGACCACAGTACACAGATCTGTAGTTATTTGATCGTTTTTTGACAAGTACTTTTCCATGGCGATGTACTTCTCGTTTGTATTATTTCGTGGACTCTGGGTAGGTACTGGCCTGGGTACCATAGACTAAGTCAGCAGCGACTTCTACGGTCTCTGGTAGGTTGGGTAGGTAGGTACGGAGTGGATAGTTTGGGAGCCGGTAGGTGGTTGACTGAGCTAGGGCTGACACGTGTTGCGCTCTATTCTTTTTGTTTCCGCGTGTCTATGGCCTCTGGAATGGAACTGGCGAGCGTAGGGACTATTTTAGACTAGGGATGGCCGAGATGCAATCGACATTGATGCACTTTTGTAAAATGTTAACTGAAACACGATACGCAGTGAATAATTGGAATGGAATTACCAGTCAGTAATCACCTCCAGCAAAATAATTATTAACTACTAACAAATGAGTTGCTCAAGTAAGAAAAGTACATTTTTGTGGAAAAAAATACAACCATATAGTTATAAACATAGACATAAAATACAAGACACGGCATATTTATACAAATCTTACGAAAAATGTAGCATCACTGTACCGTCTTGTTTTACGTTTCACTCGCGTATGAAAAGGATAGCCATTCAAAGAATATGTGTGAACGGAAGAGATAGCCATATAAAGCGTGTCTCGAAGGTATGTCTCGTGGACTTGGTTTAGTGCAACCAGGCGCGTTGTCTCAGTAACGTATCTGCATTGTTCAATTCATCTAAGGTTATGAACCAGTCGATCGCGACAGAACGTATCTAAATATTCACATTTTTTGTACTTTTATTTTTGGCACGTATGGTAATGTACTTTTCCATTCTTGAAGTCACGAGGAAAACTGCTATTTTTGCATGTAGTGATAATAATAACATCGATTTATATAGCGCACTTCACCACAATTGCGATTTACACTTAATAACCTAAACTATTATAACTATGTAAAAATAATATATAAGAGATATGTATGCAAATTATCTGAAATTATGATTGGTATCATAAATCATGAAAAAATTAGTTTTATAATGTTATCACCAAACAGAAAGATATTGTGACAAAATGACATCATGATAAAAACAGTTGATTTGAGTTGTTATTCATATTGCAGTTAACCACAACATGAATATGTCGCATTTCTGTTGTTAAAAAAAACTCAATATCGATTGATCTATGGGCTCAAATATGTTGAATATTTATAAAATTCGATACATAGAGAGCTCGACTATTTTTATATGAAAAAGTCGATCCGACAACAGACAAGTTGGACACCCCTGATCTAGAGAACGTCGTCACCGATTATTTTATTCAGAACGTAATTTTAAATAAACACGCGGACATCTGTTATTTTCAAAAATACCACGTATTTTTGGACGGTAAATCTGTGAAATAAATTAAAAGTAAAATAGTTTTTGAAGTTCTGTTGACACACGATTTTATTATGCGATAAACAAAATAAGGAAAAATTGTAGAGTTATAGAACTGAATGCATTGAGATTTGAAAAAAATATTATTGAAAAGGTGTATGTGCAGTAAAATCATTTAATGCCGTTTTAAAAATATGGTTATCCGAAAATAGTGCAAAGCTGATGTGAGAGTAATGAATAGAATTAAGAAATGAACGCTTAGACGCTTAATAAACGCTTTAGACTTGTAGAGATGGACAAAAAATAGAGTATAAATAAAACTGATAAACTTTGTTTATTACCACTTAATTATTCAATATTATGTCTACCGGTTTCGGAAGTGCCCTTCCATCATCAGGACAATATTAAATATATATATATATATATATATATATATATATATATATATATATATATATAATATTGTCCTGATGATGGAAAGGGCATAGAATTTATATATATATATATATATATATATATATATATATATATATATATATATATAAATCTTGATTTGTAAATAAAACAGATAAACTTTCTTTACGACCACTTTATTATTCAATATTATGTCTACCGGTTTCGGAAGTACCCTTCCATCATCAGGAAAATATTAAAATTCACCAAAAATACAAAATGCTGAGATATATTTACATATAAAGGAGTTGGAATGGGAAGGAGAAGGGGTAATTGAGGGGATTATGGGAATAACAGAGCGGCTTATTATTCCCATAATCCCTTTCCTCCCCATCCCAACTCCTAAATATGTATATATATATATATGCGCATTATGAATTTTAGGTTAATTTCAATATTGTCCTGATGATGGAAGGGTATTTCTATGTAGACATAATATTGAATAATAAGGTATTAAAAAAAAAAATATATATATATATATATATATATATATATATATATATATATATATATATATCTGTATTATTTATAAATATGGCAAGCCACAAAGTAAATGCTTACCCTATACTTCGACTAGATAAAACAAAAGTTCTCCGCCACAATTAACACAAAACTTTAAAATGCCGATTGTGTGTGTGCCATCACTAGTGTCGTAAGTGGCACACGGACCGGGGGTCATCGCCCCGGGAGAGCCATCGGGAGAGGGGCGGAAGAGAGGGGCAGAAGGGGAGCGGGGCGGGAAGGGGGAGTTGGGAGGGGGAGGAGAGACCCCCCCCACAGGTCACCCCTGTCCCCGCGGTCCCGTCGCGCCAGCCCCTGATAGAAAAGAATGAAGACTATGGAATATGGAAATTATGCATTCAAGGCATACGGTGCAAGCACAAAAATATGAACGTCACTGTTGGACAAACGACCCGGTGTATTGTTTGCATCCCGGATTGATGATTATTCCCAAACGTTTATAAATATGGGTGTGGGTGTTGATTCCTTCATTTGCTTCCCGTTTCAATGACCGAGTTGGTTTCAATCTAATTCTAGTTAGTTCAAATGATCACCCAGTCTAACTTAATGTAATTCATAATGGGGTATTTTCACAAATGGGGGACACTGTTAAAAACGCGTGTAATAATCAAATTTATAACTGCTGACGGCTTCCATGGTCGAGTGGTAAGACGTTCGACTACTAATCCAAAGGTCGCGAGTTCAAACCCGGCGTGCGCCAATAACTTTTATTTACTTAATATGTGTCATAACACATTAAATTCATATAAAAATAGTAAAAAAGTATATTTGAAGCACGTTCCAGAGTGGTAGATACTCTAACTATCGCCCTGGTGAAAGACCACCATTAAGAATCGAAACGTTGCTTGAAATGGCTTTAGCTGTGTTTGGTGACCAGATCTGAATAGCCAGGTACTTCCTAATCTGCCTCTTCCCAGAGTTATATGACTGTCCGTCCTCTCTGCCTACAACTGTGGGGAAACGGCGTGATGGTTAGTTAGTTAGTTAGCCTTGTTGAAAGACCTCCATTCAGAATCGAAACGTTGCTTGAAATGGCTTTAGCCGTGTTTGGTGATTAGATCTGAATAGCCAGGTACTTCCCAACCTGCCTCTTCCCAATCTCCTTCCACTCCCCAGTACCTTCAGCCTCACAACATACCCTATTTGGGGTATGGGGTCTCACTGGCTCTGGACGGTTGGGAGCAGTTGAGACTCTTGTGCGGTATTCTTATAAAAAAATAAAATTAAAAATCCACTTATTTAAAAATAATTTGAATAGTCATAAATTTGTTTTATTAAATCATAAAAATGGAATTCCAGCACGAATTAGTAGTTACAAAATTAGAGCTTATTTTTCTGATTCTGATTGTCTCACCAAAAACATAGCATTTTCATATGTTCATAAATAATTATTTATTTTAAAAACGCTCCGAAATCGCTAATTCCAAAACGGTCCGAATTTGACTGTGACGTAGGTAACGCTATTGCTTGCTAACACAACTGTCGTCGAGACCCGGAACTGCCCACGAACGTAGGTCGGTGTGACGTCACAGACGCCTTCCACACGCACATTATCGAACAGTACTTCCCAACCTTCATCTTCCTCATCTCCTTCTCCTCCCCGCTACCTTCAGCCTCACAACATACCCCAATTGAGGATGCCATCGTCCCACTGGCTCTAGACGCTTGGGAGCAGTCGGGACTCTTGTGCGGTATTCACTATTAAATAAAAGATCGTTTTGACGGAAAATCAAAAAAGGCATAATTTAAATCGTACAGAATAATTTTCTTGATTTTTTCAAGAATAAAATAGTTAAGTGAAAAACCGTGAATGTACCATATTGGATAGAAATACCCACAGAACAATCTGTGGGTATACCGAATGTTTGATAAGTTAACTTGACGACCGCCGTAGCATAGGGGTAAGTGCCTTCTAACAAAGTTCCTGATAAATAAAACATAAATCAGCAGGAAGGTACCAAATTAACAATATTACGTTTTTTTTCAAATATGTTTCTTATGAAAAGCGGTAACTGCATGTAGTTGCACTGACCATGACAGTTCAGACAAAAGTACGCAAATTTCATGACACGAGAGCTCACAGTTCGTGAGTTTAGACATAAAATAGATTTTATTTATAGTAAAGGCTATTTATAAATACGCTTCATTCTGAAAGGGTTGCGGCACGTAACCGTCTCTGCCTAACTGCCTACCCCGCGGAGATAGTGCAATGATGTCATCAATCATCGTTGGGTCCACCCAGGAAGTGGTGGCATCTAACGGGTGTTATCATCTGTCTAACAGATGCTGTATTACACTCTCCTGTATAGTACTCACTCGCTAAAAACAGATCATAAACTCATAAGACCGAGAGTTTTAATTATTTTGGGGATTATTTTGCCTAAATATTGTTTATTTTTATGAGTTGCTCGTTCCGCGCAACAGTTCAAAGTAGATGTGGTAGATATCAGAATTGGGTGTACCTGCGGTTCCAGTTACCGGTGACCGGCGAGTTCTTTTTGTAACCGGTTCCTAGTGCCAGAAAAATTCCATGAAAGAGATTTTTTTTCGAAAGTACTAGAAAATCGACAAAAGTTCCTCGCCAAAAACAAGTACTAGTCGGTAGAGATATAAAAACGAAAAGAACTGGAACTGAAACTAGTTGGAACTCGCCCAAAAAAAAACACGAAAAGAACGGACATCTCTAGTTCAAAGTGCCCGGATGCAATTGATTAAATGAGGAAGCGAGTGGGACAATAGGATGAGAAAGGTACCTGACTATTCATATCTGGTCTCTAAACATCTTTCCCCAACTGCCAGATCCAGTAAAATTCTCCATTTGGGAACGTTGGAACTGCATCAGCTTTGGTTGATGTTGGGAGACTGGAGGAAGGGGCCAGGGAAAGGGGAAAGAGAACGGTAAGAGAAAGGTTCGTAAGTACCTGGCTATTCAAAACTAGTCACAAAGCAAAGCCGAAACATTTTTCACATCTGAATTCGATACGATTTTGATCTCTCACCCTGTTATACCCCTCGGGACTTACTGCTCAAAGCCAGAATGACCACGGTACGCCTAATTTGCAAGCTGAAGGAATCGAGAGAGGGGAAAGAGGATGGTTGGGAAGAACCTGGCTTAACATATCTGGTCACCCAACAGAAAAACGTTTCGATGCTTTTTTGTAACGATTCAAAAAATATCTACCATTCTGGAGCGAAGTCAATAAATGCCTACTGCATTTCACTTTCTTTAAATTCTATTATTTGAAAAACCTATAAAAATTGTACATATTTTATTGGATTTGAAACCCCAACCTTTGAGTTAACAGCCAGGGAGTGTACCTCTCTGAAGGTCTCATAAATTTCTAGGAGTAAATAGCTATAACGCGAGAATTCGACATGTTAGAATCAGGGTTATACCGAGTTATGAACCCGCGATCTCTATCTCCAGAGGCGAGTATCTACTGCTATTTGTTTTTTTGTAAATATTGCGCAAGGGGCCCAACCGCCTGGAGCCAGTAGGACGATGTCATCCCAAATTGGGGTATGTTGTGAAAATGAAGGTAGTGCGGTGGGGAAGGATACGGCGAAGAGGGAAGTTGGAAAGCACCTGGATATTCATATCCGGTGACCAGACACGGCTAAAGCCATTTCAAGCCATTTCTCAGTATCGCCCCTGGGGAAAGTATAAGTAAAGTATACCATGGACGCCCGAGAAAGACATGGCACGATCAAGTAAATCAAATCCTTGAATCGGGTCATGTGAAGAGTCAAAATAACAGAAGAGTATGCATGAGACGATGTATGAATGTGAATGAAGCAAGGAGTGTGTGCCGGGACAGAGTTATATGGCTGTCTGTCCTCTCTGCCTACCCCTGTGGAGAAACAGCGTGATGGTTAGTTAGTTAGTTAGACCTTGTGAAAGACCACCATTCAGAATCGAAACGCTGCTTGAAATGACTTTAGCCGTGTTTGGTGACCAGATCTGAATAGCTAGGTACTTTCCAACCTTCCTCTTCCTCTTCCCCATCTCCTTCCCCTCCCCACTACCTTCAGCCTCAAAACATACCCCAATTGGGGATGCCATAGTCTCACTGGCTCTACACAATCTAGACGGTTGGGAGCAGTTAGGACTTTTGTACGGTATTCGCTATAAAAAGAAAAAATGATTTAAAAACTTTTTTTTTTTAAAGCACCCTTTTGATTCTAAATAGTGGTATTTAAAATCAAGCGCCCTTTGAGGTGATTTTCCCACAAAAACGGCGCTATAAAAGTTATCCATTTATTATTATTATTATTTCACCAGGGCGATACTTAGAGTATCTACCGTATAGAGTTCTGCCACGAAGATGGTTTTTTTTTTTCAATATAATTTTTTCTCTCGATGGAACTAATCTAGTTTGAATCGTCCGCCCCTTCCGGGTCAATAAATCTGGGTATTTGGGCCAGGAAGTGATTTTATTCACCAGGGAGAAAACGCCCCTAAATACGCCCATCCAATTGCTACAACACGACTGTTCTGCATAGTGAACTCGTCTGTGTTGATGTTCAACACGAATAACATGGTAAAAGTAATCAATACAATTATATTCAATGCATTGTTTACGATTGACTCCCAGCGTTTTGACATTTTTTTCATTCCACAACATGGTTATAGACGTCCGCGTACGACAAATCCGTGTTCCACATCTTTAGAAACCCGATGGTTTAGAGGTGAACAAGTTGTCAAACCAATTTTGAAGAGCTGAATCGTTATTAGAGGAAATTTCTTAAACTAACTAATCATTACACCGTTTCTCCACAGAGGTAGGCAGAGATGATGGATCGCCATACAACTCTTTCTAGGCACACACTCCATGTTTAGTTCACATTCATTCATCGTCTCATACATACTCTTCTGTTATTCTGACTCTTGACATGGCTCGTCTCAAATATTTGATTCGTTTGATTGTTCCATGTCTTCCTCGGGCGTCCCCGACATCTTCCTCCATTCACTTTCGCGTTGTACATTCTTATCACACTTTTTTCTTCGTTCATTCGCTCTACAAGACCAAACCATCTAAGCGTCCATTTCTTAATTTTGTTCATTACAATTACACCAGTCTTGCATTATTGCCGGATATCCACATTTTCAACGTGGTCATCATCGATTTAATTTCTACAGGATTCAGTCTGCTTTCATCCTTCCTCTGAAAACTTTATGCCTAACTGCCATTCATCAGGGTTGGTATGAATACTTCATTGTGGACTGTTAGCTTCGCTTTTTTTAATATTTATTTGGACAACACAGTCTAGTCACATAATCTTTGTTCTTTATACATTTTTTTTACCTATTATAACTGTTGTATTTTTTCGTTTATTATGCTTTTTTAATTACCTTGAATTTACGTTTTGCTTTTGTCCTCTTTAGATATTGTTAAGTAACTGCATAAGGAGATGATTTAAATAGATAAATAAATAAAAAAAAGAGGAGATTTTTTATATTCGAGTAATATCGTCCTGGTGAAAAACCACGATTCAGAATCGAAACGTTGTTACGTGAAATGGCTTTTGATGATTACATCTAAATAGCCAGGTACTTCCCAACCTTTCTCTTCCCCATCTCTTTCCTCTCCCAACTGCCTTCACCCTTACAACATACTCCTATTAAGAATACCATAGTCCCACTGGCTCCAGACGGTCAGGAACAGTTGGGACTCTTGTGCGGTATTCACTATAAAAGTGATAATAATATTAAATTTGATCAAATTCCCTTTTTCATAATATCTTTTTTATCTGGTAGAGCTAAACTAATTAACTCTGGAAATGTTATTCAAGATTATTTTTTCCTTTTCTTATACAATATTTTTTAACCTGCTATTCAATATTATTTTATTTTAGAATATTTTTGCACTGTTTATGAGTTTATTGTTTTAATTGTTTGTTTTTTTTTTTAATATTTATGTAAAAAGCTTTTAACGGGCGTAAACCAAAAAATAAATTACATGGAGTTCTACAAATTTGATAAAAATAACTATAAATAAATTATTATCCCTCCTGTTTAAATAATTCCATAACCGAATGTGATTTACCCTTCGAGTGATACGCGTCTGTGCTGTGTGCTTAGAGTGTCTGTGAGCCGTCATCCCGACAGAGATAAATGTTATTTTATCTAGAGGTCTGCGTCGCGGGCAAAGTTCAATCTGGAATAATAACAATTTTAGTATCAGATGACTAAATGTGTGAAGGGTATTTAGTATCAGCTCGCCAGAGCCAGACACGAGCAGAACCCTGCACAATGCAGACATTGCAGACAGGGTGATCTTAGTTAGAATATCTCTGCATCATAATCACTCATTCCCCGCCTTACTTCGCCACCGACTAGCCAGCTTCTGGGGCAGGACACGGAATTCAAACCTGAATTTGGAACCTAAAAAACCGTTTAGTTGTGTCAAGTTTAGTGGCATAATAAAAAATGTGGGTGGAGTCCCGCGGTGACCCAGAGCCCAAGATCATCGTGACAGTACAAAGAAGCGCTGCATTATATTTGTTGTCTCTTTCTCTCTCGTGGCGTACGACGTAAAAACCCGGAGAAAGTGATTTATCGCAAGTTTGTATAGGTTGGGTAAAAATAATTAGCTCTCTCTCCTTACATTGTTACTCCAAGTATTGTAATTTATAATAAGAAAAAATCAGTTGCATGCATTTTACCGGGTGGTTTCGCCCCCTGAATCCTCTCCAAAGTCCACTTTAAGAATACAAGACGATGAAAAATGCTGACACTGGATTCTGATAGTAGATATCTATTGGTGAACGAGAAATGAGACCGTTGCTGACATGCAGTAGTGACCAGGAGAATAATGTAACCGGAGTCAGCCTCCTGCCCTGCGAGTTGCAGAATATCAGTAAGGCCCATGGAATTGTGACCTCTCAAATCCATTACCTTCAGCCTCACAATATAGCCCAATTGGGAATGCCATTGTCTCACTGGTTCTAGGCGTTTGGGAGCAGTTGTAATTCTTGTGCGGTATTCACATAAATAAATAAAACATTTAATACCCTTACATCAGCCTTGCATTCTTTCCGGATATCTACATTTTTAACACGTCCATGGATGTTTTTTATCGCACATACGCCTCGGGGATCTCATTTCCACAGTATTCTGTCTATTTTCATTCGTCCTCTGCCATTTCCATGTCTCACTGCCATACATCAGGGTTGGTATAAGCACTCCATTGGGGACTGCTAGCTTCGCTTCTTTAGACATTTTTTTATTACTTCAGTCGGGCCATGTGAAGAGTCAGAACAGAAGACTATGTATGAATGTGAATAAAGCAAGGAGTGTGTGCCAATACAGAGTTGTATGGCGGTCCGTCCTATCTGCCTACCCCTGCGAAGAGACAGCGTGGTGGTAAGTTAGTTTTTAAATAAAACATACTCACCCAATCTAAAAAATCTATCTTTTTCATTTTAACACTCCCGTGTCGAATGGGAGTACTAATGTAACCTCGAACGAGAGTTTTGTACGAAATCTTAGATAAATATTACTGAAATATTAGGAATAATATATGTTACTACTACACTCTAATTATTATAAAAAACAAATAACCTAAGATTATGTCATGAAAACGCTTTAATAAGCAAGATAAATAATGGTGTAACGTAACTACGTCACCCCTATTTGGATGGTACGTTTGATTTTTATTTGTAGGTATGTAAAAGTCAATCGATTCTGTTTTAATAACAGAATATAATTTGTGTGTATTGTTTTTTTTAATCTTAGTATGGAAATATCACAGACATTAAAATTGATATTTGTTTAAGTACTGGATTAAGGCTGATTCACACCAACGTCCGGTTCCGCTCAGTGCCGATATTGTTCCGCAAGAGAGCTTATTGATATGGTATGAATATCGATCTAGGAGTATGTGCCAAGACAAAGTTGTGTGGCAGTATATCCTTCTGCCCACCTTTGTGATATTTAACTACTTATTTAGTTAAATAATTATTTTGAAGTGTAAATATACTTACAACGCAGATTTTTTTTTAAACCATTTTCTTATCAATAGATAATGTTTTTAATAATTAATAATTAATAAAAATATTATTTAGTGATAAAAAAATGGTTTTAAAAAAAAAAAATCTGCGATGTTAGTGTTTTTACAATTAAAAATAATTATTTTCACTAACTAAGTAGTTAAATATCACAAGGTTGGCAGAAGGATATACCGCCACAACTTTGTCTTCGATTGATATTCATACCATATCAATAAACTCTTGCGGAACAATATAAAACTGGATTTTATAGTTTCTAATCCTCAGAACTCGTTTCATTTGAATCAATGTGATTGCTACAATGGCCTAAGTAATATACAAAAAATAATCAATCATATCAAAAACATATTACTTATAAATCCATATAAATTAATTCGTGTGAAAGTGTTATAGATGATTTAAATAATCATCATCACTATGCTTAAATTAAATTCACATAATTTCAAGTTAATAATATTATGTACCTATAATGGTAAATTTAGAGTGGCCGGGATGTGAACTCCCGACCTTTTGATTTGAATGCGTGAACGGTGCCCCATCTGTCATCTGGTCTGAAGGCTGTTGATGAGAACCTCTACCACCTTAACTGTATAGAATTAATCTTGAAATATAAAACGGTAAGATTTCGCCGGATATTTACATAATTAAGACAATAATAGTCTCAACAAATTATATTATATTGTACAGGTATCAGCGGGGGGCGTTTCTCGAACAGCGAAAGAGATTTAACGAAAAATCTTTCAAAAAAATATAAATATACATTTCGACTAGCGTTGTGACCGCTACGTGCGAACTACTACAAAGAACTACTTCATTTTGCGGCAGTTCAAACTTCACTCATTTTTCATTGAACAAGATACTTCAGACTACAAAGCTACAAAGAACTAATTTATTTTGCGGCAGTTCAGTTGCGAAGTTGAACTTTCTACAAAGAAGTACTTAATTTTAAGTGCTTCAATTAAAGTTCGCATTTAAAGACTACTAAAGAACTATTGATTGAAAGAACCAAAGATTTGACACAGAACTGGTTCTTCCTTTCCTTTTTTGCTCTTTTTAGAGATTTTTTTGTTGATTTGCTAGTACTTTTCGATTTCAAATCTCTACCTACTTATGTTTTTTTTTTCGAATAGGAATTTTTGTCGATTTGCTAGTATTTTTTGGCGAGTTCGACTTCAATTGAAGTGTTCACTGCGAAGGGTTCATTTTAAAGAACTAGCAGTTCGTGAAGTATTCACAAAACTTTGAAGTTTTTTTCCAATGCTAATATCGACTGTGTTTAGGTCAAAGGCGTTATTACATATTTTTTTTAAAAGCAAACATAGGCCTGGTTGTTTGAACCACTGTGACATTTTACTCTGTCGCAAATCAATGATAAGCGTCATTGAGAAATGTTTACTGTTACCACTTCAAATAATCGCCCCCGTCTAACACCGATTCTCGGCCTGTTTCAATATTTGATTAAATTATGATCAGGTGTCAAGCATAACAATACTATTTGGATAATTTGTATAGCGCCGTTTTTGTGAAAAATCGCCTCAAGAGCGCTAGCATGACTGTTATGTTATTACTAAGTTTTAATCACTCAGTTCGAGTACTGTACTTAGTTTACTATTGCCTACTCCATTGTTTCTACCCTAGGTCCGATAGCACGGGCAACTACCATTAAATATATGTATTTGTTAATGTAAATATTTTAGTGGTAAGTCACTAGTTATAAGTATTAAACATAAGTTGATATTAAATCTTAGTTTTCATATTATGTTAATTATGTTGTAAAGCTCCCTTGGGGTGATATTTCTGTCACGAAAACGGCGCTGAATAAATCAGCCGATTATTATTATTAAATTTCCTTGCGAAAAATGTAGAATAACGCCTTTTAACTAAACACAGTCGATATACTCGTATACTTATGGGTGCTTTTAAAATTATACGTTTTATTTGAATGGGGTACCTTTTAGTTTTATAATTTATTTAACAATCATTATAAAATAATAATAGTTTTATTAGTGTGAAAAAACGCAAGACCCCCGAAAACGTCAACCTGCCTACAATTCACGTAAGGAGTTTTTTAGCGCGACAAAATTTTTGCCATCGAAAGATTGAAACTTACTTTTTTTGAGATTTCAATATATAGTTATAAAAAAATAACGAAACTGTTTATTTTTTTTACTTGCAAAGTGAATAAATTAAAGTTAATTTAATAATTTAATCAATCTTTTTTTCTTCTGGTCAATGGAGAATTAGTCGACAGCTCATGAATTACCTCCCAGGATACATATAAAGTGAATAAAAAGTTAACTGTAAAATATCGTATTTGAATATGGAGTTAACTTTATCTGCCGTTGAAATAATGACACGGAATAATATTTCGCCAGGTGTCGATGTTTATGTTATTATGAAAACGAGGTTTTAACAGAATTTCTTTGCCGCTTGTCTGTGCATTAGCATTTTAAAAAGAGGACAATAAAAACTAGCAGCATTTAAGATTTCATATACCCACACACTATAGATCTACAAACTTACATGTGCAGTCGGGATGACGTTGCTGGAGATATTGTGGATATGTAAGCATTTCAATGTTATTTTTTTCCGACAAAATTAGTTTTATAAAGCTATGTACTTCGCTATAAGGGTAGGTATATATATATATGAATATAACGCACTATCCTAGGGTTCAAAATCGTAAAAATAATAATACAGATAACTACATACTGGTATTACTAATATTATTCATATAAACAACGTGCACTAGCTAAAATCGACAATTTCACTGTCAGATTAAAATTAATTTCATTATATAAAATATCAAAGGCGCCCCAGTGTGACGATACATTCTCTTTCCAAAGAGGGGTTATAATGTAACCCCAAACAAGAGTTTTGTGCGGTATCTTAGATAAAAATTACTGAAATAATATGAACATACTTTTCTCTAAGTATTACCAAAAACATATTACCTAAGGTTATGTCATAAAAATGCCTTAATGAGTAAGATCAAATGGGGTAACCACATCACCCCTCCCCTCGAATCGTAAGTTCGATTTTTACTTTCAGTTACGGAAATGTAAAAAAAAAATTGCAAGGAGTTTTATAAAGATCAAAAACAAAGAGCAAAAAAAATTTTTTTAATAAAAGATTGTTTTTTTTGTAGCATTAAGCTATTTTAAAATACATGCAAGAGGATCGTTAGCAAATTTGTATTAAAACAAAAAAAAATAACAGTTAGTAGAGATAAAGGAACCTCGCCCAACATCTAGCTTAATCTACATTCAAACATATTCCGCTGTTATTCCGTCTCATGACATAATCTGACTCAATAATATGATTCACTTTATAGTGCCATTTATATGTATTTATAATATTTTGTAAAATAGTAGAAAATACAACAAAACTATTCATACAACCTTGTGATCTAGTTCCATACGCGATATTACAAACATAATCCGAGCGAATTGGCCGTTATTTGACTCATAATAGCTGTACTATAAATAACCGTCGCGAGTACCTCCAGGAGGTACATAGTCCGAGTAGAATGATTCCGATTTCCCACAAGAAACTGGTTTTGATGGGAGATTTAATGGCAGATAAACGAATGGGCTGAAGACTGGGAAGGAAACAGTCGCAGAGGAAGTGCTTCCGCTAACGGGACCGTCAGGATCGATTATTTATCAACTGTTAATCGATTATTATTATTGCTACACTGTAAAGTTGATAATTGTGTACAAAAATAAAACTCTTGTATACAGAGATTGCGCCGTGTGGAAAATTAAATTAACTGTATTAATATATTAAATTTTACTTACATTGCTTCGTTATATGTATGCAAGAATTGAAAGGTGCGGGCTTGGGCGCGAACATTAAAAATCTAAAATAATGTTTCCTGTTGTATGCTGATGATTCGGTGCTGATTTCTGATAGTAAGGAAGATCTACAGCTCCTCGTGTCTAGGATGAACCAAGTATGCATTCAGAATGAGTTGATAATGAATGTAAGTAAGTCCGAAGTCATGGTGTTTGAAAGAAAGAGGACGACAATCGCGTGCAATACAGTTGTGAATGATGAATGCTTGAAGCAAGTGGATGAGTTTATGTCTTTGGCAAGTTCGTTTACGAGAAATGGAAAGGCTGAGTAAGGATATTGAAAGAAGGACAAATCCAGGAAACTTCATTAATAGAGAACTGAACGATTTTGGCGCAAATAAAAAACTGTTCAAAGAAGCGAAGCTAGCAGTCCAAAATGGAGTGCTTATACCAACCCTGATGTGTGGCAGTGAGGATGGATGAAAGTAGACCGACTGTTGTTGAAATGAGATCCCTAAGGCGTATGTGCGGAAATGTGTGTTTTCTTTTAAATTACAACATTAAATGATATTATAGTATTTTGATGAAGATTTAAAATGACATTAGTGTGTGACAGTAGCTTTGCCTTCTTAAAAACCGTGAAATCCATCGAAACAATTGTAACGGCCGCCCAGCCAGCACGGTATGCGGAATGCCGAGGGCACTGTACTTTGGGGACCAGAAACACGTGCTTCGAGGGTGGGATTTTGTCGTGTGATAATAAATAATATTAACATTGTGTTAATTAATATTGTTTAAATAAACAATGCTTCTACGCTATTCTTAGATTGAACAAAGAAAGTCTGGCGTAAGATAGACGTTTCCAGTCTTCGAAGTATTGCATTGAATGTGATTTTATTCTTATAATCTTATCACTGTATATTATACACTGTGGGAGGTATATTATTACATTGGAAGAACACTCCATGATAAGTAAAATATAACTTGTTGCTACCGGAGAAAAAAGGCGGGATGTCATTTGTATTGCCAGGAAAAAATGTTAGTTCCATTTCAAATATATAAAGTCTGCTAAAATACATTATAGTTAAGTACTTTATTAGGTAGGTAGGGATTTGAAAAGATTATTTTTTAAATTTAATAATTTCCACTTTCATCAAAGTTCACACTCATACGTACGTACTCCCAAAGATAATTATTTATATATTTAAATAGTACCAATAGTTAAAACACAAATATGAAACGGAAAAAGCCAGAAAATAAAAAAAGATAATGGTCACAACCGAAACTCGAACTCGAATCCTCTACTCTAGCCATCAGGACCTCATTAGAAAGTGACGTTTTAATTGATCTAATATTTTTATTGAAAATTATGAACATTATTTTAATTTTTTTCCGATTTTTGGCACCCATCTTTGTATTATTTAAATATTTAAAGTTATTTCCAATTTCAACAATTATTTAAAATATAAGATAGTTTGTTTGAGTAAAGCCCACTTGGGGTGAAATATCGCTAAATTGTACTGATAAATCTGTGAAAAGTGCAAAAATAATGAGTAGTGACACGTGCAAATTTAATTCGATCTCCTTTCATGTGTGATATAAAATACTATCACTCTATCCTCTACAAAAATTGTTCAGCAAACGAAACAAACCAGCTTAACGAATTATTTTTGACTTACGGGAACATTTTTATCATTTTTGCATCTATCATTCTTGCTTCTTCAATACACAAAACCACTATTTTTCGATACAAGGCAGTAGAAGTCAAATAAAAAAATGAAAGTAAAAATTACCTAAATTTTAAATTTTTGTGATATAGTGATTGTGTCCTGTCAGAAGTGACCTGCCAGGTATGTTGCTGTATATTTATATAAACTAGGAATTAATTAATAACCCATTTTTTCATAAAATCATGTCAATAATCAAGATGCAACAAGTCCAATAGAATTTCTGTTGAAACCATGAAAACTTTTCAGACTCTCATTCCTTATTCATTAGAAGATTTTCATCATTATCTGTTCCTCACTACGAAAAATTTTAAAATACCTCTGATTTACTATATTTTAATTTTGCTCTCATGCCCTAAAAAATATATATATATATGAATGTATTGTATGTGTAAAAATCAGCTAAATTTTAAGTTATTATGATATAGTGATTGTGTCCTGCCAGGTAAGTACGTTGCTGTATATTTATATAAACTAGGAATTAATATTAAGTAGAAATTAAAATTTGTACAGCGCCCTTGAGGTGATTTTACAAGCTATCCAAATGTTATTATTATCATTAGAATAATCGTATGAAAGCTAGACGCCATGCTAGAGCATAGTTGTGTTGGCCAAGAACTGAACCCTGATCATCCTATCTGCTCATGTGTGACATTTGCCCACTTTATGGGTTCAGCGAACTCCAACTAGGATGTGGCGGCCCCTATCTGCATCCCCACCCACCTCAGCATCCTCAACTCCTGTCGGTAAATTCAACCACCCAACAAAAAGACGCAATCCATCACTGGCACTGCCCCTGTTGTGAAACCACAGAGGTTTTGATTTTTTACCTTTGGTGACGTGGGACGAAACTGGGATAGTAGGTTTGAATGCAGGGGACGTGGGTTCTGTAAAGATTTATTTTAGAGTTGACGGTTGATGATTTTTTTCCACTTGATAATCTGAAGGGGTAGACAAAGGAGATAATTTAATACACAATTCAGTTTAATGGCCTCGATAAATAGATAAAATTCTCTGATTGAACATTGTCAGTTTGTTTTGGTAGCTTTGAGGTTATTGTATCGATGAATTTGATATATTTTTTTAACAAAACTCCATTAATGGACGCTGTTGGCGCAAGTAAGAAATTGTCGAAGCGAAGCTAGCAGTCCACAATGTAGTGCTTTTACCAACCCTGATGTATGGCAGTGAGGCATGTAACTGGCAGAAGAAGGATGAAAGTAGACTGAATGCTGTGGAAATGAGATCTTTGAGACGTATGTGCAGTAAAACCATGGATGACCGTATTAAAAATGTGGATATCCGGAAAGAATGCAAGACTGATGTGAGCGTAATGAATAGGATCAAGAAAGGGACGCTTAAATGGTTTGGGCATGTAGAGCGAATGAACGATGAAAGGAGTGTGAAAAGAATATATGATGCGAAAGTGAATGGAAGAAGAAGTCGAGGACGCCCGAGAAAGACATGGCACGATCAAGTAAATCAAATACTTGAATCGGGTCATGTGAAGAGTCAGAATAACAGAAGAGTATGTATGAGATGATGTATGAATGTAAATGAAGCAAGGAGTGTGTGCCAAGACAGAGTTATATGGCGGTCCGTCCTCTCTGCCTACCCCTGCAGGGAATCGGCGTGATGGTTAGTTAGTTAGTTAACATAAATATGATAGCTTCATTTTGGAAAATGTCGTGAGGCTGCAGGAATGCGTGATAGGTTAGCAGAAGGTCACCAAAACAAGCTATAGCCATTTCAAGCAACATTCTAAATGGTGGACGCTAAACCAGGGCAATACTCGCCAGACTTCCACTTGGGGACGAGCTGCAAAAATACAATATTTTGTAGTACCGTACTTTGACGCAAAATTTACCGTTTTTTCTCAATTCATAAGTATATTTCCTCGATAAAATAAGCTCAAATTTGGGTTCGACGACCTCCGTGGTCGAGTGGTTAATACCCTCGACTACGAATACAGAGGTCGCGAATTAAAATCTCGACGAGCACAATTTTTAAAATTTAATTAAGATGAGTTAACTCATATAAAAAAAAACTCTATTGGAGGCACGTTCTCAAGGCGTATCACTGTTTAGCGACTTATGTATTTACAGATATTTTTTTTATTTTTTTATATTGAATGCCACACAAGAATCCCAACTGCTCCCAACCGTCTAGAGCCATTGAGACTATGGCATCCCCAATTCAGGAATGTTGTGAGGCTTAAGGTAGAGAAGGAGAAGACGGGGAAGACAAAGGTTAAGAACTACCTGGCTATTCAGATCTGGTCACCAAACACTTTTAATTATTGCTTTTCGTTTAAAATATCGATTCTGAACGGTGGTTTTCACCAGGGCGATACTTAGACTATCTACCACTCGGGAACGTGCCGCAAATATACTTAGTTGGTAAGTAATATCGTCGATAAGTTGTTTTGTAAAATGGGATGCTGGATGCGGCCGTGAGATGAAGTTGACGATCCACCTTTGCTACTAATGATTGCCTGTCACAAGTACAATTTAACGTTTTTAAATTTACACCAAAAAACATCCCAAATGGTGGTACGTACTTGGGATAAATCGGCATCTTAGAATAATATGTTGGGAGGCAGGAGGAGACCAGCATTTTTATCTAGCCAATGTCAGCCACAAATATTGCTAAAAGCTAGTCTTTTTCTATTGTAAATAACGCATAAGAGTCTCAACTGTTCCCAACCATCTGTAGCCAGTACGACTAAGGCATCCCCAATTGGGGTATGTTGTGAGGCTGAAGTTAGTGGTGAGAGGAAAGTGGTGGGGAAGATGAAGGTTGAAAAGTAACTGGCTATTGAGATCTGGTCACCGAATACGGCTAAAGCCATTTCAAGCAAATTTTCGATTCTGAATGGTGGTCTTTCACTAGGGTGACAGTATCTATCACTCTGGAACGTGGCACAAATACACTGTGAGTAAATTATTTTTTATGAATCAAATGTGAAATAACACATGTAAATAAAATGCAATTTATTTGCGCACGCCGGGATTTGAACCTCCGACCTCTGGATTCCTAGTCGAGAGTTTTAACCACTCGACCACGGAGGGCGTCAGACGAATGGAGGCCGTATCAATGCGAATTGTGCGCTTATCCTTTCGAAACATGAATTTCCTACAAAGACAAAAAAATAGTTTTGTCAGTTCGAGTGTTAACAAGTTATACAAATAGGGAAAAAGGCAAATAAGCTTTCGAATTGGCGGAAACAGCTCGAACAAAAATGGCCTCCGCTCTCTTAATACCTTAACATTGACAGCCTGGATCAAAGATAATACAAATTATGACATGAGAATATATGAAAACATAGACAATCTTTCCAACATGTTGATCTTAACTTTCAAAAAGGGAGAAAGGAGCCCGACGCAAAATACAATATCGTCGCCGGAAAGGCAAAAGGGCTGAAGCGCCATTTTGGAAAGATTACACCAAAGCACTTTCATGGATTGGATTTTGAAAAAAAAACTTAGATAACTCAACGATATTTTTTTTTGATTTTATGGATTCTTTCGTAATCCTCTGCTAACTAGCTGGGGCTTATACAAATACCCCTCATAATGTCTATCTAACTAGTACTTCGGCTCATTAGGCCTTATTAGTATCACCATCTGATGGTTGCATTTAATTGACTGAATTTGAGTTTACATTAGTGAGTTCTTAGGGAAAAGTCTTAACTGGATAAAAAAAACCCTAAGTGGTAACTCAATGCTGTCATTGAATTACCTGAAGCGACAAAAATCTAAAAAAGCTCCAAACGTGTGTCGCTTGAGTCAAGCCTTCTTAAAAACTGATCAAAACTGCATATTTAACTCATTTTTAACCAAAGTTTGTCTTTCCAGCGAAGAAATAAACATTATGCCACGGTTTCTGTGTAAGAAACTAGAGTTAATCCAAGATGGCCATTTCTCCTAGAAATCGAACCTAAGTACTCTCATGAGCCCAGCTCATCGGTCGGTAGATGATATCCTACGAAAATGGTAAATTATAAAATTCTAAGTCGACTAGAAACCTGTTCCGGTCCAACGCACAAAGGCATCCTTACTTTCTCCAATTAACTTCTCGTTCCCTGTCCTTGGCTCTGACGAAATATCCATCCACCACCCACTACCCACATACTTACTCTATCTAGCCTCTCGTCTCTCGTCTCTTGGCTCTCGTCTCTCCTCCACGTGTCCGGGTTGAACTCTGCGTTGTGCCGACAGAGGACGGAGGATGTCTAAAGGGCGACTGATAAAGAATGGGAAAGAAAGGAGACTTGTATTACTGTAGGACCGTAGCGAAGAGAACTGATATGCTTGAAAAATAGAAGTAAATCCATTTCGTTAAAATGTTATTTCTTTTGTTTGACTGTTAGTAGTTCACCTGCGAGTTTAAAATTAAAATGTGTACTTTCTCACTCGTCTGGAAAATATTTTTCTGTAAATTAGTTGATACCCGTCAAAAATCACGCCAAGAAAAAATATTAGTTCCCATTTGAAAAATAGAATGATTTCGGTTAAAATACATTGTGTGTAGTTAATCTGATTAAAACCTGCATATTTGACTAATTTTTGACCAAAGCGTCGCTTAAGCTCTTTTGCCTTTACAGCGTTGATATACGCACTTTTTAGTAATTATATTATAAAGGCGGGCTTTGTGGCAATTTTTTCAATGATCTTAGATTAAAGGCAAGAATAAAGTGAAGTACTTGTGGTATTTTTTTCTACAATGGAGAAGGGAAAGGAAAGGAGCTAATTGTCAGGTGTACAGTATCGAATTGACAGATAGATTGGTGGGTATTTTTTTTCAACTAGGTTTCATATTGTATGTCATGTTCACAGTAAACTATTTTAATTCAATTGGGAGGGCAATAAACTGTACTTAAATTATGGGTAAGTACTTCATAAGGTAGGTAAGGATTTGATTTTTATTTTATTTTTTAAAGGTTAAAAGTTCACACCCGTACGTACGTACGTACTCACAAAGGAAATTATTTATAGGCTTCTGCGCAGCCCCGCCTTATACATTTAATGTTTTTCTGCCCATACGAATGCAGATTTGTGCCGAAATCGGTTGGTATGCTCATGTGAATAAAGTTTAGTGATCTACACGGCTTCAATTTTATGTTTGGTTTATTTTTTTTATTAACAGGGGTAAAATATCCACTGCAACAACATACGCCTTAGAACTAAATGATTTCTACATAATGTCTGACTTATCTTTC
This sequence comes from Drusus annulatus, assembly GCA_022651775.1. Lineage (NCBI taxonomy): Eukaryota > Metazoa > Arthropoda > Insecta > Trichoptera > Limnephilidae > Drusus > Drusus annulatus. The sequence goes on along the minus strand of JAGWCC010000221.1, from coordinate 867,579 downwards.
CAAAAATATGACCTTTGAAGCTAATACCCCAATCTAAATGCCCCTATAAACAAGTACGATGACACCGTAGTCATCAAAATTTTACTAAAAAATAAATAAATCAAGTGTGTCGGAATAATGCATCGGACCGAGGTAGGTGGCAAGGGGGGAAGATACTTGGTTTTGAGCCAAGGGTCGGGGATTCAAAAGTTGACAAAGTCCTAACAATTTTGATTAAATTGTTTTTGATTAGTATGTCAATGATAATTACATCGCTAATTATTACTATCGATAATTACAGAAACGAAACATTTCTTGAAATGGTTTTAACCATTTATAAATTATAAATAAAACAGATAAACTTTTTTTATAACCACTTTTATTATTCAATATTATGTCGACCGGTTTCGGAAGCACCCTTCCATCGTCAGGACAACATTAAATTGTAATTATAATAAAATTTTAAATTTTTAATATTGTCCTGTTGATGAAAGGGTGCTTCCAAAACCAGTCGACATAATATTGAATAATAAAAGTGGTCATAAACAAAGTTTATCTGCTTTTATTTATAAATATGGTAAACCACAAAGTAAATGCTTTTTTTCGAATATTTACAAACTAAATTACATAGTCAGGTACTTCGTAACCTTCCTCTTACCCCATATAGGTATTAATAATAATATTTGGACGATTTGTATGGCGCCGTTTTTGTGAAAAATCTCCTCAAGGGCGCTGTACAGATCTTACTTTCTATCATTACATATTAATTTCTAGTTTAAATAAGAAAATATACAGGAACATACTTACCTGGCGGGTCCCATCAGATAGACACAATTATTAACTTAAAATTATGACTATTATTTTAACATATATATATATTTATTTTTTTTCCGATTTAGGGCATGGGAGCGAAATCAAAAGAATGGACTTTCTGAATTTTTCATACAGTACAGGAATTTTAAAGAAGTAATTTGTGAAATATCCTACTTATTTGGCGAAAATAACAAGAAAGACTAAAACACGTCAGGCAGCTGCGAAAGCGCCACGACATTCTATCTCAGAAATTATTTTCTCCGTTAACCTTTTGCAGGGTCGCAAAAAAATGTTATTGTTATTTTCTTTCTAGCAAACTCCTGAATCCTAACTTTTTATGTTTTTGAAGACCTCACAGCAAGAGTCGATTTGAAAAGCCAGGTACCTCTCAATGTTTTACTTCCCCTTTAACTTCCCTCCCAACTCCTCCCACCTCTTAAAGTTCCTCAAATGGCAGAGTTAGATTTGATCTGACCTAAAAAAGTAAGAATGTTCTAGAATGTCGATTTGGATTTGACTTCGATGAATGACCGTCATTGAAGCAAACAGTTGAATTTAATTGAAGCAAACAAGAAAAACCGTAAATTAAGTTACTCTTTCTTTCCATGAATAAGATTTTACACTTACATAATATTGATTCAAATTACTAGTTAAAATTTTCTGATCATTTTGGCTTCATGACTTAATACTTTACGTGACTGCAGTCTGTTGGGTGAATATTGCCAAGAAGAAGAGGAATCATCATTATGGTCCAAAATCTTGAAAAAGTTTTCAAAAATCATTAATAACTTTACAAAAACACATTTTGTGCAATTTTTACCACCCTCATAGATATACTCTAAACATTTTTATACAAATGTTCACTTCAAATCAGCATAGGTACAGATCTATAATCCTATGGTAATCCTAGGTATTTACAGTGAGAGACATTTCTACTGTAGATAGATAGACATTGTTGATCTAAAAAAAATGAGTTTGACTTGTGGATTACAAAATTTGTTCTGTTGTTCATTGGTACATCTTTTGGCCGCTTGATAATCGCATACATACTACAAGTATATGTGTTTTGTTTTTATTTTTAGTGACGTTTTAAATACGTTTCGGCGTTCAAGGCCATTATCAAACTGTGGCTAAGTATTTGTGGAAACGACTTGTTAAAATGATTTCAGTCCAGTGTTTAATAACTAAATTCAGCAAAAACCGAATTATCTTGATACTCTATTCTATGAGGTACTTAAATTTAAAATCTATTTCCCCCCATTAAATGATCCCAAACTATTATTAGTATTATTACTTTACTAAAGGCAGGTTTTAAAAAATAAATATATGTATAATAGCAGACATTAATAACAATATTAAATATAATCAAATTAAATTATAAAAATATTAACGGAGTTCTATAAATTAAACACAAAAACCAAATGTAAAATATACATTTTTTCGTAGAAAGCAATCACTTTGTGGTTTGACATATTTAATAAAAATTAAATAATAAATTTGTGAAAGACCACAGATTTTATTTTATTTTTTATGACCGACCGCTTTCGCTTAGCCTAAGCATCATCAGGGCACAAAATTAAACTAAACAGAAAATACAAAGTGTGCGGTTATATATACATACAGAGGGAGAACACAATTTAAAATAAAATAAGAGAACAGTGAGAAACAATAGAATAATATTTAAAATTATAACGAAGGAACAGAGAGAAAGACAGTTTATCATTTCTAATTTTGAAACTGTCAATTCGTGGTGGAACTCCATTTTAATGATTTTAATAATACCAAATTTTTTACTTTATTCCACTATTTTGTTATTTAAGTCCTGACCGGTTTCACATTATGACGGGCATATTCAGACTGGTTCAATTTCAAGTAAATCTATGGTTTATATATTATTAGTGTGTCCGGAATGGACGCTTATTGAGTCTCATAGTGAACATCTGTAAATAAAAAAAGTGGAATAAAGTAAAATAAATGGTATTATCAAAATCATTAAAGAGAGTTTAGTTTAATGTTGCACCCTGATGATGCTTAAGCTAAGCGAAACCGTCGGTCATAAAAAATAAATAAAAATCTGTGGTCTTATACAAAATTTATTATTTAATCTTCATTAAAATAGATTTATTAAACAACCTTTAAAACTTATTTACTCTATGACTTCAGTTACTCATGTGATGGGGTAACATTTTAGCCATGCGTCCAACTCGAGTATTCCTGATTAGGTTGGCAGAGGCGCGGCATTCCTACGGCCCTACCTACCATTGCAACAAAAACCCAACCGTCAAATAATGTGTTTTCTAAAACGCAGAAAGCAGAGAGATCCATTGTGAATGACGAGACCGAACTGTGAACAGTCTGAACATCGGCGAGTGGTGAGCTGGTCGAGAGAGCTAGCCTGGGCGGGATCATTGACTCCTGGCGCACATACCTAGCCAATAGTAACTAGTCACTAGTCACTAGTCGCCAGTAACTATGGCAACTGAGATAGAGCTATTCAGTGCAACGCAAAAAGCCGTTCCGCTACATCTGATACTTCTTGTAATAATGTTATTTCCTCGGCTATCTGTAAAAATTACGGTAATTTGGGCATTTTAGAGGTAGTAGTGATGGCTGCATTCGAAATATTTTATAATCGAATAATATTTCGAATATTATTCGATTATAATTTGGTCGGACTACTCGCACATTAAATTTCACCAGGTCAGCTTAGTTAGATACTAACATATACTCTAGGACCTAGGTAATGAATTGGCAATTCACTAATAAGCTTGGTTTTTTTTAAGAGTCCTAACTGCGCGGAGCCATTAAAATCTTGTTAACCTTTACGTGACTGGAAGAGTACCTGAATACCCTTTTTGGTTTTCAACATAGATTTTTTTAATGTTCCAGTAAGTCCAACCGGCTTAAACTTCCAGACTTCTCTACAATGGTGAAAATGAACAATTGAACATAACCGTTTGATATGTGGAGGGTGGTATGTTAGCAGAAAACGCAAAAGTATAATTTACTATTTCTGATGACTGAAAGAGTACCCGGGTACCCTCATGTGTTTTATATGAATTTTTGAAGATGTCCGTATATATTAATAATTTTATCTTATTTTAAATGATAAATATGATGTACTGTTGTGTTCAAAGTACATCACCTGTATCCCTAATACTATTTTTAATCACATATTTAATTCAAAAAACCCAAGATAAGGTGGTACTGGGTGAAATTCCTATCTACTTCCCCAAGTATTGAACTGAGTGGAAATATATTCGTCATGAAAGTGGTCCAGCAAACTTCAGCAAATGATATAGTGTAAAAAAACCTTAATTTAATTTTTAAAAAGGGGAACTGGCAGAGGAAAGATGAAAGTAGACTGAATGCTGTGGAAATGAGATCTTTGGGACGAATGTGCGGTAAAACCGTGTATGACTGTATTAAATGTGTAGATATCCGGAAAGAATGCAAGGCTGATTTGAGCGTAAGGAATAGGATCAAGAGAGGGACGCTTAGATGGTTTGGGCATGTAGAGCGCATGAACGAAGAAAGGAGTGTGAAAAGAATATATGATGCGAAAGTGAATGGAAGAAGAAGTCGAGGACGCCCGAAAAAGACATGGCACGATCAAGTAAATCAAATACTTGAATCGGGTCATGTGAAGAGTCAGAATAACAGAAGAGTATGCATGTGAATGAAGCAAGGAGTGTGTGCCAAGACAGAGTTGTATGGCGGTCCGTCCTCTCTGCCTACCCCTGCGGGGAAACGGCGTGGTGGTTAGTTGTAGTTTTCTTCAGTCACATAAAGGGGATAAAATGTATTTGGATAATTTGTACAGCGCAGTTTTTTGTGAAAAATCACCTCAAGGTTGTTAACCCTGTTTGGGCAATGGTGTGTGGCTGAAAAAAGATGAGATGGAAAAGGGGAGGAGGCAGATTGCAAAGCATCTATATAAATATTCTGATCAGCGATCACTCTGCAGGGCGGTACTGATAGTTTTATTTTATTTTCAAAGTGAATACTTCACCTCTCAACAATCTGGAACCAGTGGGACTATAACATCTCCAATTGGGGTATTTTGTGAGGTTGGCAGTGGGGAGGGAATGGAAGGTCGAGAAGTACCTGGCTATTTAAATCCGGTCACTAAACAAAGCTAAGGAATCTCGAGCGATTTTTAGATTCTGAATGATGGCCTTTCACCAAGGCGATACTAGTATCTACTACTCTGGAACGTGGCGCAAATATGTCATTTATTATTAAACATTAATTAAATGTGAATAACAAATATTAATTGAATGAATTTAGTTTGCGCACGCCAGGATTTGAACCCCTAACCTCTGGATTCGCAATTTGCAAGCGTCTTAACCATTCGACCACGGAGACTAGATAGTATTTTCCACTCTACACAATAACGACGAAGGCGTAAATATAATGATACATATTCCAAGGTGGTAGATATCCTTAGCATCGCCCTGGTGAAAGAGCACCACTCATAATCGAAACGATGCTTGAAATGGCTTTAGCCGTGTTCGATGACCAGATCTTAATAGCCAGGTACTTCCCAACCTTCCCCTTCACATCTCATTTCCCTCCCCCACTACCTTCAGCCTCACAACATGCCCCAATTGGGATGCCATAGCCCCACTGGCTCTAGACGGTTGGAGGCAGTTGATACTCTGGTGCGGTATTCACTATATACTTCCCTGGCAGGTCACTTTAGATAAAAATATTCCAAAGATCTTTCGATTGTGAAAACTTTGCGATTGTTTTTCTTACTAATCGTACTAATTTATTCTAATTAACTAAATCCTAACTTATTGGCTATTAAGGCTAAAAAACATTATGTTAATTTAACGTTCATCACTAAAGTTATCACTTAATCATATCCAAATACTAACTTTTCCTTTACTTTTATTTATTGTATGAATTTAATTCAATTCAATCCATGAATTTTTTTAGATGGTGATAGATACTCTAAGTATTGCGCTGGTGAAAGACCACCATTCAAAATCGAAACGTTGCTTTGAAATGGCTTTTTACCTCGTGTTTTTGACCAGATCTGAATAGCCAGGTACTTTCCAACCTTCCTCTTCCTCATTTCCTTTCCATCCCTACTACCTTCGTCCTCACAACATGCCTCAGTTGGGGATGCCATAGTCTCACTGGCTATAAGCAGTTGAAAGCAGTTGGGAAAATTAAGAAGTCGTCTCCAATTTATGTTTTCATAAATAAACTTACGCTATGGACCCTGAGCGTCTGAACGTGCGCTAAGGCAGGTGATTAGTATTTACGTAGTTATTAGGAATGTAGATGATTAGACAGTTACGGCGCCTCAGCAACACTCTGTCCGGAGCGGCATGCTGAAATCAAGCCTAAACAAGAGTGACCATGCCAACAGCACAGAACACTTGCGCATGAAATAGGCAGCGAGCTTCACACCTAAATAGCTGCGTAGCTTCTAACTTTAAGTGTTCGGTTTGCAATAAAATAGCAAAATAAATGCAACAAAGTTTAGGATTTAGGTATGAGAGTAGGTACATCGTGCAAATAACAATGTCCTCCCCCACTACATTCAATCTCACAACATGCCCTGATTGGGGATGTCATGGTCCCACTGGCTCTAGACGGTTGAAAGCTGTTGCGACTCTTGTGCGGTATTGACTTAAAAAATATATTAACATTTTTTATATTATATTCATAATATATTAATTTTTTTATTATATTTTTTTAAAGTTATATTTAGATATCTGCATGTTGTTTTTGCATACTGTACTGGCATTTTTTTTTAAATAGCAGTACATGCTCATAACACAAGACTAACTGAAAACCATGGTCTTATAATTCCCAGATATCCGAATAAATATGGTCGAAAAACCTTAGAATACTATGTTCCCAAAATATACAACTTGTTACCATAGTCATAAAATACAAGACACGTTATATTCATACAAATCGAACGATAAATATGACACGGTCTGGATTCAAGTTTCAAGGCTCATAACGCTTATGAAAAGGATAGCATTACTAAACAGAATGTGTGTGTACGGATGAGATAGCTATATGAACGTCCCGCGTTACTGTTATAATCTCTCTTCCCCGACGAACTTACTGAGCGACTAGCAAAGTAGAGTACGACATACGGAAACGATTGTCTTCCACACACCTATGTATATCGGCATTCGCTATCTCACATTATTTCGGTTGGAGAGCTCCCGTTTTCCCGTGACAGCTTGTCTGTCGAACGAATGTTTGTGTGATACTGAACGCAGTAAATCTCAGGTATGTCTCTCAGACTCAGTTCAGTGCATTCACGTGCGTTGTCTCAGTAACTTATCTATACTATTTGATTAATTTAAGTTAAAGTTGATCCATTTTTTTCAAAAGTAAAAAATCTAAGAACACACAAAAACGTGGCTAACCTTTCCAGTTGTCAAAAACAAACCACTAATCCAAAATGGCTGATAATGCTAACATATGATAAACATATGTGTACCAACATAAAAAATAAAATAAAAAACCGATAATCGAATGTACATAGCCCGCGAAAATTCAAAATTCACCTTTTCTTTTGAACAGGCCTCGTATTTCGTAACTTTTGAAATAATAAAAGAAAATGTGTATAAATCCCAAATTGGGCATAATTAAATTCATTTAAAAAAAATGCCATCCTTTTTTAAACTGACTTTGTTTCGATTCGTAACACTGATTTCGAAATAGCTATTTCGTATACGGCCATCGCTAGCCAATTCCTGCCTTGTGGTGAATGCTGGATACAGCCTGTCGAGTGGCGGGTACTCGGTTCTCGCCGCGTTTAGACACGGTTATTTCGTACAAGTTCCTGCACTCGGGAACGATGAAGCAATCTGATGAGATGCCATTAAAGTTTGGGATCTTCCGTTACGTCCGTGGGTAGCCCGATTTTTTAACCACTCAACGATTTATTTTCACACCGAGAGAGGGCCAGGAAGTGAAACGGCCATTGAACGCCATTGAATGTAAAATGTTATTTTAATTTTCTACAAGCCCTCCTTACGATATTTAAAGTAATTATTTTGTTAAGATTCACTGTTCCGCAGTCGAGCAGTTAAGATCCTCGACTGTGAATCCAAAGGTGACGGGATCGAATCCCGGAAGGGGAAAATATATTTCCAAAACAAAAATGTGTTAAAATTTGACATGAAGCACCTCAGAGCAATAATATACGAGAGGGAGCGCTGCTGTAGTCTGTTTCGATGAGTTGCCGGATTCGGCTAGACCTGGACGTGGCTAGGACTAGGGCTAGGGTATTTATTCACCCATTATTCACACATGTCGACAAAATGTTTTTGTTTATTCGTATAACCACTTTTCACAGTATTGTTATAAACGAAAATATAGCATGTAACCTAAAAAACCGTTGAGTTATGTCAATTTATGTCGCATATCAAAACGCATGGGCGGAGCAACGGAGACGCGGGACACGAAGAACATTCTTACAACACTTTAAAGCGGTATGATAATTTAGGAAATTTTGTTTATTCGCATAACCACTTTTTCAGAGTATTGTTATCGACAAAAATATAGCATATAACCTAAAAAACTATTTAGTTGTGTCAAGTTTAGTGGCATAATAAAAAATGTGGACGGAGTCCCACGGTGACCCGGGAGCCCAAGATCATCGTGACAGTGCATAGAAGCGGTGTATTATACTTGTTGTCTCTTTCTCTCTCATGGTGTACGACGTAAAAACTCGGAGAAAGTGATTTATCGCAAGTTTGTATAGGTTGGGTAAAAATAATTAGCTCTCTCTCCATATATTGTTACTCCAAGATAAGCCATTTGAAATCCTTCGACATTGCTGGGAACAGAAATGTGTCCGTTCCGATTGATGACTTTACAATAGTACCGACTTTCCCCTGGTGGAAGGTTTTTTATATCGTAATACAATATAGTCAACTACCGACGCATTCTATACAAAAACACTAATACAATAGATTAGCCACTGTTGCCGTTTTTAGAACTAAACTTAGGTACTTTACCTAAGTATTTCCTAACGAAGTTTCTTTTCGTTTAGTTGTACCAGTCTAAAGTGGATGGTTAGATAAATCAGAGCTAGCCTCGAATAAACTAACACTGCCATAATGTGTAGAAAATAAGGCTTCTTTTTGTATTTTTTTATTATCTGATGCTGCGCGTAGAGAAATGGGTAAGACAAGGGTTGGAAGGTACGTAGCTACATACATGGCCTGTTCAAAAGAAAAGGTGGATTTTGAATTTTCGTGGGCTGTGTACATTCGATTATCGTGACTAGGGTTTTCTTTGACAACTGGAAAGGTTAGTCACGTTTTTGTATGTTCTTCGATTTTTTACTTTTTGAAAAAATGGATCGAAGAATAAAATCCATGATTTGTTTTTCCACAACTCCAGGACGCTCATCGTCATTAACATCTTCTCGGCCTTCTGTAAAGCGCTTTTAACACTTATAAACACTTTTTTGAGACAAAGTAGACTCGCCGAATGCCACAGTCAACATTTTAAGTGCGCTGGAGCACTTTATTACATTTTTAACGCAAAATTTAATACATATTCTTTGATTCATTTTTTCAAAAGTAAAAAATCGAAGAACACACAAAAACGTGACTAACCTTTCCAGTTGTCAAAAACAAACCACTAATCCAAAATGGCTGATAATGCTAACATATGATAAACATATGTGTACCAACATAACAACAACAAAAAATCGATAATCGAATGTACACAGCCCGTGAAAATTCAAAATTCACCTTTTCTTTTGAACAGGCCTCGTAGATAACTTCAATAAATATAGTAAAAACCATTGCAAGCAACTTTTTTTATTCTGGATAACTGTCTCTCATTAGTCATTACATACAAAAAAAAAATACTCTGAACAACATAGTATTATGCTACCAGACCACGGTCTCCAAAGACATCCAATTAAGACATTTTATTTTTATTCCCATCGTCATATGGCATCCCCAACTGGAGTATGTTGGGAGGTTGAAGGAAGTGTTGGGAGGGGAAGGAGATGGGAAGAGGAAGGTTAGAAAATAGATGGTTATTCAAATCTGGTCACCAAACACGACTAAAGCCATTTCAAGAGACGTTTCAATTCTTAATTGTGATCTTTTACCAGGGCGATACTTGAAGTATCTACCACTCTGGAACGTGCCGCAAATAATATTAATAATATTTGGATAATTTGCAAAGCGCGTTTTTGTGAAAAATCATCTCAAGGGCGCTGTATAAATCTTAATTTCTAGTTCATATTGATTCCTAGTTTATATAAATACACAGCAACATACTTACCTGGCAGGTCACTTCTGGCAGGACACAATCACTATATTTATTTATTTATAAATTAACGGACTAAAATCTAATTACAAATAAGACATATAAAACACGAAATGGAAAAAAGAGCAACAGAGAAGGAATAGCACATACATAATAATAAATGATGCGATGACAAAAATAGAACAAAATAAACATAAGAGAGAACATTCAAGCCATGGTCTAGTCAAAGTTTTGGTAGAGTCGTAAAGAATGACAAAAATCATTCAGACTGCTACCAAAAATGTCAAGACCATGGCTTGAGTTAACAAGTCTTGACATTCTGGACATTGGAGAATTATACCCATAATTAGTATTGTGATGACTGAGGAACAGCAATTCATTGTTTCTGAGTCTAGTTGTCAAGTTTGAGTTATAGTTCTAAGTTTAGTCTACGGCAAGGAATGTTGAACTGGATAAGTTGCAACAGAGAAGGTGAGTCAATAAAACAATTAATAATTTTGTAAATGAAAATTAAATCAAAGTCTCTCCTGCGCTTTTCTAATGAAGACATGTTCAATAATCGTTCAATTTCATCATAATATATATATATATGAATAATCTCCTCTTTAGCTGAGTTTTACATATATTTTTAGTTTTATTTTAATGAACCATACATTATTTTATAATAATTAAATGCGTTACAATACGTATTAATAATAAAATAAAAATATTTGCAGACGACGAGTTTGAATCCGCGACCTCTAGATTCGTAGTCTTGACCACGTAGGCCGTCAAAGAAGTTCTCCTCTCGAGAAGAACCAAATCCAATCTTTATAAAATCCAACATATGGACAACTCTGGGAGGTGTCCGCTGGACAGGACATCTAGCAAGGACGGAAGAGAGCAGGACACCAAGGAGGCTTTGGAGAGAGACGCTAGAAGACCAGCAGAACTGAAGGCTTTTCTCAAGGATGATTTTCTCAACGTCATCGGCTATCGGAAGACTGATAGAACCCAAACGCTATCCAAATACTAAGTTTGGAGATCGCGCTGCAGGAGTATCGGGACCGAAGGCTTGGAATAAACTCCCTCCGGAACTAAGACGTATAACGAGCCCAACAGAATTTCGGTCCAAACTGAAAACTTACCTTTTCAGACTCTCAAATCCTTAAATTCATTAAAAGAATCTCAACATAATCTGTCTCTCGACGAATCACCTTTAGATATACAATTTTTACCAAATCCTGTACTGTACGATAAATTCAGAAAGTCCATTTTTTTATTTAACTCTCATTCCCTAAATCGGAAAAAAAAAGAAAAAAAAAATCAAAATCATTATTATAATTTTAAGTTAATAAGTGTGTCTATCTGATAGGACCTGCCAGGTAAGTATGTTCCTGTATATTTCTTATTTAAACTAGGAATTAATATGTAATAATAGAAAATAAAATCTGTAGAGCACCCTTGAGCTGATTATTCACAAAAACGGGGCTAAACAAATCATCCAAATATTATCATTATTATTATGATAAATATCCCTAAAGGTCCATTGAGGTGACTCTTTGTTGTTTATTTAACTGTCTTTTCATAATACAAAGAGTAACTTTTTTTTTAATTTTACAATAAATTTGATACTTGGTTTCATAATTTTTTAAAATCTACGTATTGTTTAGACTTATTTTCCGCCATTATGCATTGCAACAAAACAGGGGCGCACAGCCCGCGGGCCGCTAGCACTTTACGTGCGGCCCGCGACCGCATTTCAAAAAATAAATAATTAAAGAATACCGCACATGAGTTCCAACTGCTCCCAACCGTCTAGAGCCAGTGAGACTATGGCATCCCCAATCGGGGTATGTTGTTAGACTGAAGGTAGTGGGGAGGGGCAAGGCGATGGGGAAAAGGAAGGTTGGGAAGTACCTGGCTATTCAGATCTGTTCACCGAACCCGACTAAAGCCATTTCAAGCAACGTTTCGATTCTGAAAGGTGGTATTTCACTAGGGCGATACTTAGAGTATCTACCACTCTAGAACGTGCCGCGAATGTACTACGAGTATATGTTATTTTATATGAATTAAATGTGAATATTAATTACATTTATTAAAAAAATCGCACGCCGGGATTTGAATTCGTCTTACCACTCGACCAAGGAGGCCGTCACCTGAGTTACCTGAAGCGACAAAACGATATTTAAAAAACCTAAGCTTGTGTCGCTTGAGTCAAGCCTTCTCCCAAATGGTAAATATATTTTAGATGGCTGAAGGACCATCAAAGTCTTCGGAATCAAACAAGAGTCAGACTATTCTACGTAGAAAAAAAAACATGTTCAAAACTGTACATTAAATCATTTTTTACCAAAGCGTCGCTTAAGCCCTTTTGCTTGTCCAACGACGATATAGTAACAACCTTGGAGGACATGGAGACCTTTGCGAAACAGAGTAGTTAGGTCGGTTGACTTTATACTGACTCGATAGAAAGAGACAAATATATATTAAAGGATGTTGGACAGCCCATTAGTTACCGCCCACATGGAATTCAAATATTTTTAATAAACATATTTGAACACATTAAACAAAACAATATCAATACACCATTAAAATGATTGATAAAGTCAAAATATCACACAAACACTAATAACAGAAGGTTTGCCTAAATAATGATGGAAGTTTTTTCATTGATTTTATGTCTTTATATCATTAAAAATGTGAAAAGTTTGGTCAAAAATATTTAAAACTGTTGAAATATCTCTGAAAAGTGATGTTTTATAATCTTAATTTGGTCTTATTTGAGCATTCACGCATAGCACATATCACCATTATGTTTGATTTATTTGTATAACCACTGCAAGTCTTTTAATCAACAAAAATATAGTAAATAACCTCAAAATCCGTTGACGTAAGTTATGCGACTCGATGATGTGAAGTTGCTCAGACGGAGAACATACTTAGAAGTGCTGCTATATTATGTAACGACTTTTCTTATCTCTTTCTCTCTCACGGTATACGACGTAAAAACACGGAGAAAGTGATTTATCGCAAATTTGTAAAAATATTAGCCATACCCTTAGATGAATTAAATAATGTAGATACGTACTGAGACCGAGTCCTCGAGACATATCTGAGATTTACCATGTTTAGTATTATAACAGTAGCGTGAGACGTTCATCTTTTAAATCACACATATCATTTTACTTATTTACTACATCTAGATCGATCCCCCCTCATATTCTTCCTTTTCCTCAACCCTTTAAACATACTGCTATGAAAATTTTAAAATTATGTTTCTTATTTTTTATTTGATTTGTATCTCTTTTATTTAATATCTTAATTTCTTGTTTGATTTTTAAAATTAGATTCACTTACAGTATCAGTTCACCTGTATATACAAACACTTAAGTGGAAACCTATAAATGGTCATATTAATACTACTTATATAATATTTTACCTAGTCTGTATGTAAACTGTTGGTCTACCAAACAAATAAAATAAAATAAAATAAAATAAAATAAAATAAAATAAAATAAAATAAAATAAAATAAAATAAAATAAAAATAAAAAATAAAAATAAAATAAAATAAAATAAAATAAAAATAAAATAAAATAAAATAAAATAAAATAAAATAAAATAAAATAAAATAAAATAAAAATAAAATAAAATAAAATAAAATAAAATAAAATAAAATAAAATAAAATAAAATAAAATAAAATAAAATAAAATAAAATAAAATAAAATAAAATAAAATAAAATAAAATAAAAAAATAAAATAAAAAAATAAAAAAAAAAATAAAATAAAATAAAATAAAAAAAAAAAAAAATAAAAATAAAATAAAATAAAAATAAAATAAAATAAAATAAAATAAAATAGCTATCTCATCCATACACACATATTATTTGAATGGCTATCCTTTTCATAAGCGGGTGAAACGGAAAACAAGGCAGTACCAGTGGTGCTACATTTTTCGTAAGATTTGTGTGAATATGACGTGTCTTGTATTTTACGTCTATGGCTTTACCTCCTTATATCGTTGTTGCAAGGTTTACACCCCTGCTTTAAAACTTCATTATTTAAAATCCACGAAAGTCCGACCGCAAACGGTCGCCAGCAAAAAGACGCTGCGGTGGAGGTGCGTCCAAACATTTATCCGCCATTTGCCTGCCACTTCCGGCCGGCGACAGGCCCATTGTTAGCGCCAGTGGCGGCAGGCAAAACGGAACATTGCCAATGCGCGTGGCGAAGCAAATGGATTCTCGCAGGACACAATGGCCGCGCTCTTACGCAAGGCGGCGGCCTGAATGCACCCGCCTCGGTACGCTGTACAATCGATGCTAACGGCCTCTGGAGTGCGGTGGTTGTGGTTGCTGATGTGGGCTTCTAAAATGTGTCGATTAAATCCTCAGAGCAATAATATACAAGAGAGAGCGCTGCTGTAGTCAGTTTTTATGAGGTTTGCCGGACTCGGCCAGACCTGGGCGTGGCTAGAACTAGGGGTAGGGTATTTATAAATCCATTCATAGCACATGTCGACATAATGTTTTTGTTTATTCGTATGACCACTTTTTTACAATATTGTTATAAACAAAAATATAGCATGTAACCTAATAAACCGTTGAGTTATGTTAATTTATTTCGCGTATCAAAACGTGTGGGCTTTATTTTTACTTTATAGCGGTGTGATAATTTGGGAGATTTTGTTGTCTCTTTCTTTCTCATGGTGTACGACGTAAAAACCCGGAGAAAGTGATTTATCCTAAATTCGTATAGGTTAGGTAAAAAGAATTAGCTCCCTCTCCATATATTGTTACTTCAAGATTAAATCCCATTAAGATGACATGACGTTTTCCGAGGGTGCACTCGGGATGCAAGTAATGTATATTTCAGATTGATATAAACCGACCCTTACCACAGGGGTCGCTCAAGTCGTTCAAGCCCGGCGTGCGCGAGTAAATTATTATTATTTTTTTTTTTAAGAGAAAACATAGATACAGACTAATTCCTATAAAAAAATAGTATGTAATCACTAAAGAATTCGCTTACATCCCGACTATGTATCACGGATTGACATTAATAGCAGATAAATAAATCTTAAACAGACAATTTTTAGACAAATTTAAGGGAAAAATATTTAATCAAAGATTGAGTTATGCAGAAAAAATATATAAAGTTCAGTGCCTAAACAGAGTAGCAGCTAAATAACCCTTACAAATATTTTTAGAAGAATTTAAAGGAAAGAAAAAAATAGGTAAATAAAAAGGTGCTACACAGAGAAACGATAAAAAAAATGAAAATGTAAAAAGTATATTTGCGGCACGTTTCAGAGTGGTAGATACTCTAAGTATCGCCCTGGTGAAAGACTACCACTCAGAATCGAAACGTTGCTTGAAATGACTTTAGCCGTGTTTGGTGACCAGATCTGAATAGCCAGGTACTTCCCAACCTTCCTCTTCCCAATCTCCTTCCCCTCCCTACTACCTTCAGCCTCACAACATACTCTATTTGGAGATGCCATAGTCTCACTGGCTCTAGACGGTTGGGAGCAGTTGAGACTCTTGTGCGGTATTCATATAAAAAAAAATATATACATAATACATTATTACAAACATCGTTCTTACCAACGCAGCAAACTACAGTCCAGGTACTTCCCAACCTTTTTAGGTGTTAGACTTTTTGCGCATCTTACTATGTCAACTTTTTGGACAGTCTTGCAGTGTTCTTACACTACAGATTGACACATGCCCTGATGATGGATTCTGCGATTTGATACAAAATCTGAATAAATAATCAAGTCGCATCACGACTTCATCTGAATACATCCCATAAGCCAAACTTTACAATACCGTCATAAAATAAGGTTGTGAAAATCTTAAAATCATACGTAAATTAGAATTAAAGCTTCATTTTTAAATTAATTATAGAAACAATATCAATAATTTTCAACGAAATATGAGACAGAAGAACATAAAAAAAAAAAAAAAAGATTAGGTTTCTATCGAGACTTGAACTCGGAACCTCCACACTATCCGGAAGTAACGTCTCTGCCAATTGAGCTACCGAAACCCTTTTAGATCAGGCCCCACAACTTGGAATAACCTCCCTTTACATTTGCGAAAGATCGACAGCTCAACTGAGCTCAGAGTAAAACTCAAGACTCACCTTTTAATTAGCATACCCACAATAACGTTAATTTGCTTCACTAGAGTTTTGATCTCTCAGTCCGAGTGCTATACTTAGTTTACTATTGCTTACTCCATTTTTTTCCACCCGAGGTCCGACAGCACGGGCAACAACCATAACATATATTTGTTAATTAGTTGTAAGTATTAGGCATATGTTAGTATTAAGTCTTAGTTTTAATATTATGTTTTAAAGCGCCCTTGAGGTGATATCTCTGTCACGAAAACGGCGCTATAAAAATCAGTATTATAATTTTTATTTTGTAATTTTTTATCAATATTAATAAATTATCAAAGAAATATGGAATTGATAAAAATGACAGTATTTAAAAGTGTTCCGATAGCTCGATTGATAGAGACGTTACCCCATGATAGAATACAGGTTCAATGTTTGAGTCTCGATCGCAACCTAATATTTTTATTTTCTTCTGTTTTATATTTCAATATTGTTTTTAAAAATCATATCCCAAACGATTCGTGCAAGTCTTCGAACGACGAGCAACGCTCCCAAACCAGGTAAAGGTATTCTGATGTAGACAGTGGCGTGCACGGAGTTTTTGAGCAGGGTAGGCAGTTGAAAAAACACCGGATTGATTGATAATAGAGATAGGTACCAACAAATGTCACTGATTACTGTTGGATATCTTCTGTAAAAGCACTGCCTTAGACACTAACAAAGATATTAGCACAAACGACCCACTTGCACGACTAACAGTTCACAGCATACATATTTTGTGTAGTCTAGTGAACATATTGATATTGTTTTCAAAAATCATATCCCAAACGATTCGTGCAAGTCTTCGAGCGACGAGCAACGCTCCCAAACCAGATAAAGGTATACTGATATAGGCAGTGGCGCGCACGGAGTTTTTAAGCAGGGTAGGGAGTTGAAAAAACACCGGATCGATTGATAATAGAGGATAGGTACCAAAAAATGTCACTTATTGCTAGTGGACTTGTTCTGAAAAAGCACTGCCTTAGACACTAACAAAGATACTAGCACAAACGAGCTACTTGCACTCCCAACAACTCACAGCATACATATTTTGTGTAGTCTAGTGAATATAGAATAATCTACTCTGACGTTGGCGGCGTTTGAGCATGTGTAGTTACTGATTTTGACACGTTATATAAGGAAGGTCGGTGGAGCGCTCGCGGCGGTGCGATTAGCTAAATTTAGCGCTTATTTTTTAAAGAATAGATTTATTGTTTGCAATAATTTAATAGTATTAATCCAATATTATAAATATTTGTACGCGAGTACAGCAGGGTAGGCAGTGCTTATGTGCCTATATGGAGTGCACGCCTCTGGGTGTAGGCATGTCGGATGCACTCCCACGTTAAGTCCCTGCCCGACAGATTAAAGATCTACCCACTTAGGATTATGCCATCCTGATAACTTTAATCAGTTGATTATCTTCGCCGACGCATTTGTTTCAATCCCATCGACATAGATTACGCAAGGTAGAAAAGTGATTTGATATCTTTTTAATTTGTTTTATAATTTAATATTAAATCAAATTTTCTGCTGGTTTGATGATGACATCGCTTTTTTCGCGAGACAGTGTGTACGTGGCCTGGCTACAATTTGATAATGGTTTAAAAAATTATAGTTAAAAATTTGATAAAAATTTTAAAATTGTTAAATGAATATTTATTTTAAAAAATTGAAGTTTTGTTTCAAGGGCGGCATAAATTCATTATATGTACTGAAAATAAGAATTGTGTATTTTGGAATGTTACGTACTCACATCACAATCTACATTATATTGTTTAATTATAAAATAAATGAGAATTTCTACAAACTCACTACAAAAGCCATCAATATTTTTTGCAATATCCGTAAGTTTGGTAGGTAATCAAACAATACTGCCGTCATCAACAGACCAATTTCACTGCTAGCTTCATCAAATCTTTTTTCGAAATATATCGAACTAAGAAAATAAGGCAGACTTACTTTAAACAAGTTTAATTCGTATTTCAAAGCTTCAGTAACCTGGAAAACTAAACAAACCCATGTTCGTAAATTTAATGAGTCCAGATACTACAAACAAACTCCTATAATAAAATCGAAATATATGCAACAAAAACAATATGGCGGCATGGCGTCTTGTGTTAACATTTTGGAAGGTAAATGGACATTTAAGCTCATGATGAAAATGACAGTAAAATCTATACACGAGCATCTTAGTCACTCGACCACGGAGGCCGTCATTGAGTTGTGAATAGCTCGGGATGTTTTAAACTCTATCGACCCGTTTCAGCTTTTTGATCGTCGATTTGGCGACCGTCAAATCTAACGAAATTTGAGCCACTCAAACCAAAACGCCTTTAACATCAAAAATCTAAGTCCTGCCGAGTCAATACCACGCGCAAACCAGTAGGACGCCTCGATCCATTTAAAACTAGTCGAGACGAGCGCGGTCCATTGAGATGCCATCTCCTCGCTCGGGTTGGATGTTTACCAACTCCGCCAACCTACTCTCGGCTAACGGTACCGGGAGATGACAACACAGTCTCACCAGCGGCGAGCAGCATCCCGGCCGAGGGGAATCCAGCCCGGCCGGTACAGTTGTTACTCCGTGGACCATTCATCTCGCGTACCGGTTGCGAAACTCCTCATACGTATTACCTGGGAGGGGTATGGAACCTTGGATATTAGAATTAGTACTGTATCAAAATATAACTAGCAGTTGGAAATAACAGCTGGATGCCGTCAACGTCAAACGCAATTGATGAAAATTTGCGCCAGCATTTGGATATCAATAGCTACATACGAATATGATTCAACGAAACGCAGCCTTAACACTCAATGAGTATGTACCTATTGTTTTAGCTTTAGCGCCAAATAAACAAAAAGGTATAAAAGTGTATACTCCGTGAACGATATGTGTATACCTCCCTACTAGAGGTCTTTGTGGATTTTCCTATCGCAGCGCCAATCTACCGATCATATATGTGTTATAAAATAACACCCCCAACTTCACCAACGGTCCAACTGTTTCAAATCTCCCTACAGGGATTATTATTACTAAAATCAATTATTGTCAACGATAACGGCGGTTGCATTGTTTCGGATTGTCGTCGATAGTTTTGATAATGGTCTTACCGCTTTTTATAAATATGAGTATTTTAAAAACAGTATCATTGTGTTATTTCAAAGCTTTGAAGATCATGGTGGAAATGATGTAGCGAGCTAAAAAACCGACACAGATATTCAGAAATATAAGCTGTGCAACTTTCACGAAGACAGAACTGACCAGTGTGTTGCTGCTTCAGAAATTCAGCCTAGCCAATAAAGTTGGTCCACGGACCATTCACCTTGTGTAAGAAGCCTTTAAGAAAATTAAGCTTCAAACCTTTTGAGTGTTTTTTGTATTTCTATATCGACGACACAAAGTGATACATATCCAGTAAAAAAATAAACAATTAGAAAAGCAAAATTAATTACTTTGTAGTGTTTTATTCATAATATTCTGAGACTAGGTTCCCTTTTGAATATCACCTAAAAATAGCGCTTACATACATGTGACAGGCCCGGCCCTGAGCCAAACGGCGCCTGGCGCATGATATATTTATTGCGCCTTTTATCAAAGCCTAAATTTAAACACCTACATTTTCTAAAAACTTTTTTAAAGTTGTTAAATAGCTTTTTGTATAATTTTGCTAATATGTACCTTCGCTATTTTCCACGTCGACACATACGTATACAAAAATTATCACTTTCATTCAAAATTTTATCACTGTTAGCACCCGTTTTTGGTAGATCCTCTGAAACTAGCTTAATATAAACTAACAGATCCGATAAATAACATTTTTAAAGTGTGTGTTTTTTCTGTTAAATTTGCAGGCTACTCTTTAAAAAAAAAATAAAGAATAAATTCCCGGGTTACGAATAACCTGACAATATTTGAAAAACTTCTACTGCCATCGTAAGAAGCGGAAGATGTTGCTTGTGCAATGATGGAGGACTTAGCCAGCAGATGAATTGAACCCATGACGCCCGGGTGGGAATCCAACGCGTTTGTCCACTCAGCTACCGACCGATCAAAAAATCTTATGATTCCTTTATTTTCAAAAATAAATTAGCGCCTTCGCAATTTGCTGCCGTAGAAGACAAGTTTCCAATGGCTATTTTATTCCATTACAGTTTTTTTCTGCAAAGTGTGAATATTGTAATGTTGTCTTAAATATGGAAAGGAATGAGATTGATAACACAATAATTCAGCTCTTTACAAAAGACTTTGCTCGTATTTTGAAGGGTAGAGTAAATTATGTATAATGGTGGATGAGGGTTCTCTCTTCGTTTGAGTAAATAGATAACCCACGTTCGAATAGAAAGAAAACAGGTAAATAGTTTTTGGTAAAGGTAAAGTCGCCAATAGGATAGGGAAAACATTGTACGTTGGCTTAAGAAGGAGAAGGAACGGCTCATTACCCCAAAGGTCAATCGAATATTTATATTAATTTTCAACCTATCATGCTAAGTATAAATGTTACAAGTAAAAAAAAACTGATATTAACTGAAATGTTTATTTTTCAACTGGTTATGAGAGTACAAGCCTTATACCAATGGAAAAAGGCTATGTCGAACGTGCGTTTTTTTTTGCCATAAATGTATAAATTAATAAAATTCAAAAAGCTCGCCATCCACAGGTTTACAAACCCATTAATAGAACCACACCGGTAAATGGTACATTCTCAACGTATTCCGTACCACCACACGTGTGCCGCTTCACTTGGACTGTACCGAAGAGTAACCTGTACTTTCTTCGGATTGTATCAAGATTTATCGCTCGAGGAACTTTTAATTGGTTTTATATTTAGGTGACCAAGTTTTTTTAACGGACGGGTTTGGTATTGTAATTTGCGCCGCAGGCGGATCTCGTCCCAGCGCGGGATATATCCCTTCAACTCCATCACCATCACCATCACCATCGCGTTTAAATCATTAATCCGTGCAAGACACACTTAAATTAAATCGCTTTTTATTGTAACTGCCCACATTCAAATATTGTCAGTCGGTAAAAGCTAGTGTATTCACTTATTATAACTTATCTTCCTATTGTATTAGCTAAGTCATTCTAAAGCATTAGTAGGAAATAATTGAAATTAGCTTTACTATATATTACTAAAGGCATTGTGTAAAACAAAGAAAATAAAAAAAATAATTGCACTCAGTTTATGTTTGGCATTCTGTTAAACGTAAATCATTTTTTCATCTGGATTTTTTTATCTCAGGAAGCGTGACTTTTGAACAATGTGACCTGTTATCGATTTTTCATAAATATCCTGATTTTTTTTTTAATATGTAATAATTTTTGTAATTTTACACAATTCAATTCAGTCGTTAAATTTCATTGAGTACTTTTTATTAGAAGAATTTATATAATTTTATAATTAAACCTTTAACTAAACATGGTTTACTACTGCACAGGAGTGCGATGACAATGAATAGGGGTAGAGCGGGTGTTTTTACAGAAATGCTCCGCTTTTATACCTGCATGGTTAAACCAAAAGTATCAGAGTCCAAACATGTGGTCTATGGAATAATAATACATGTTTTAAAAGACATTTTAGAAAGCGATGTTAGGATATAATTTATGAGACAGAAATACATTAAGGGATGCAATTAGGATACAATAGAATATTGGTAAGAATGCTCAGTGACATGGGCAAGTTGCACGTGTGCTAAACTAGTTGACCCATTACAGTAGAGTGATGGTAAAATAATTGCATATTAAGATATTTTTTTTTCATAAAATATAATACTGATTATAAAAGTTAACCGTTTTAAAAACCAGATAAATTTGCCACCTTATTTCGATCAATCATTTTTTTCAATAGTAAATACGGGTTAGATTAGAATATTCCACAAATTAAAATCACGATTGTGTTTCATAATAATTAATTATGAATATTTACCAAACATTTTGATCGTGAGTACCGTCAATATTCGACGGCTTTGGTTGTTGAGTTGTCGATTTCAAAGTAGATTCAAAACACCCGTTACATTTGCATCTTATTATAGCAGCCTTCAAATGTGAATGCCTCTCATCCAGTTCATAATATTAGTTAAGAAAGTATGGGGATTAATTACATGATCTATTCGTGTGGTGTGCCATATCGAGATTAGGTACCCACTCGAGAAGCTTGGGAATCTAACGCATGGTCCTGCCACTGAGAACTCTCTTTCAGTTACATGCGTGCTTTATAAGAAAGAGGGAGAGAAAAGGGTTACAATTGAGCGGTACATATCATTGAGCTTGTTTGCACCGGTTCCAGCGAACCGGTCGTTAAAATTATACACCGGCCGGAAAAACGGCAAAAAAATCCCAAAACAGAGAAAAAATCTAAACAAAGTTAGCTACCACTTTTTCAGCCATGTCGAAATTGTAAAACCTTTTGATAATGTGTGGGTGATTGCATTCTCTTTCTTCAACCTGAGAAACCTCACATTCAAAGTTTAAAGTCAAACTTCAACCGGTCATTATATTAATATACACACCTTTTGTAAGTAATGAAAATATGAAAACAGAAGTTCCTACCTGTTTAAAAACACGCTTGTGGAGTTCTCTCATCTCTGCCTACTTCCGTAGAAGGACGACATGCTGGAGTATAGTCTTTTCCTTTCTGCACTCTGCAATAAAGAAAAAAATCATTAATTTATTATATCAGAATCTTAAACAAAGCGGAAAAACAGCAATGATTTATTCGGTCCTTTGCAGGTTTTTCGGTTTATTTTATTCATGTGGACGAAATACTAGGTGGAATGGATTGAAAATACAGTTGAAATTCAGGCAGCAGTACCACAAAGTAGAGCCTTCTTGTGATCGAGTGACTTCTTGAACTTCGTTCCCTTAAACGAGGACACTTATTCGAAATACGAAATGTGATCGTTCTTCTGCCACGGTTCCAACAAAACAAACAATAAGTTTATTTATTTATAAATTAACGGACTAAAGTCCAATTACAAAAATACATATAAAACACGAAATAGAAAAAAGATTAACAGAGAAGGAATAGCATATACACTAAAATAAATGAAGAGATGACAAAAATAAGGCAAAATAAACATAAGATAGAACATTCAAGCCATGGTCTAGTCATAGTTTTGGTAGAGTCGTAAAGAATGACAAAAATCATTTAGACTGCTACCAAAAATTTCAAGACCATGGCTTAAGTTAACAAGTCTTGACATTCTAGACATTGGAGAAATATATCCATAATTAGTATTGTGATGATTGAGGAACAGCAATTCATTGTTTCTGAGTCTAGTTGTCAAGTTTATAATACATGATTTGCATCACAGTTTTAATAAGGCAGTCGTCCAATCTGGAGTCCCACAAGGTAGTCACCTGGGTCTCAAGTTGTTGTTTCATCGACCTTAACCCAGGTTTTAAGGCAAAACAGGCTTCATTGTAATTTCCGTCGTAAGTAAAAAGGTACGTGAGCGCACCTACCGGCACTTCGCGGTACTTACCTTAGATAATATGTCTGGGAACAAAGATAAGATAAGCACTATGCGTAAGAGATTGACTTTGCTCAGCGAAACTAAAGAAGCCAGATAAAGGATGATCAATTCCGACTAAAATATTTAAAGTTATTCCCCCCGTAAGATACGTAAATGAATCTCAGTGAACTCTGATATCGTACGCATTTAAGTGACTACCTCTAATAACAGTTTATTATCTGGTCTATGAGAATCTTAGCATGCCGTTTTTTTAAATATATATTGGAATAAGGTGTGGGGCTATCTTGGAAGTACTTGAATATCACTGGATTACTAATTTGTTATTCTGAATCCCTTATCAATATCAAATTTTGTGTGAAGACGTGACAACATTTTGGCCACTAAACTTGACATTGCGTTATTTTAGAGTTTTCCAAGAATGTGTCTTATTTACGAATGATCTATTTAGGTCATTCTAAGTAATCTTTTGTTCACTATTGTTTCTGCTTTTCCAGCGTAGAACAAAATGGATTATATTATCACTATTCCAGTTTCACAAACAGGGACAGACTAGATAATACTATTTCCAAGGGCTAGTTTTATTGGGTCAACTAACTAACTAACCATCACGCTGTTTCTCTGCAGGGGTAGGCAGAGAGGGCGGACTGCCATACAACTCTGTCTTGGCACACACTCCTTGCTTCGTTCACATTCATACATACTCTTCTGTCATTCTGATTATTCACGTAACCCGATTCAAGTGTTTGATTCACTTGATCGTGCCATGTCTCCCTCAGGCGTCTCCGACTTCTTCTTTCATTCACTTTCGCATCATATATTCTTTTCACACTCCTTTCTTCTTTCATTCGCTCCACATGCCCAAACCATCAAAGCGTCCCTTTCTTGATCCTATTCATTACGCTCACATCAGCCTTGCATTCTTTCCGGATATCCGCATTTTTAACACGGTCATAGGTGGTTTTACCACACATACGTCTCAGGGATCTCATTTCCACAGCATTCAGCCTACTTTCATCCTTCCTCTAGCAGTTCCATGCCTCACTGCCATACATCAGGGTTGGTATAAGCACTCCATTGTGAAGCTTCGCTTCTTTGGACATTTTCTTATTAGCGCCAACAGCGTTCAGCCCTCCATTAATGAAGTTTCCTGCATTCACCCTTCTTTTAATATCCTATATCCCTCCTTGTTGGGTCAATAATACAGTTATTTTTATTAATTATTTTGCGATGACGCTGAAGGTATAGACACTAGATGATTTGCTTGTACTGACACATCCACTGCCTCCCATGTGGAAAAAAAATGCCAAATCACAGGATATCGAAAATCAACATAGAAAGCGTCTCAGGTGTCAGAGGCAGACCGAGGAAGAGGTGTACTGACTGTGTAGAAGAATATTGGAACAGGGTGGGAAGACCTGAGAACTGGAGAACAGCGCCTAGAATCCAACGAAAATCAGACGGCGAAGAATATTATATTGTGGAGGATGAGAAGTGTGTCTTTGCCCCGATTTTCTAAAATTCGTCTCACCAAAACATTTTTATTTCAGTAGAATTTTTAAGGCTACTTTCCTTTTAATTGGGTACTTTAAATTGAAATGACGGCTTTCCGAGATAGATAATTTAATTAAAAGAATTCAACAAAATATCAGAAATCTTAAAATCTTAAAAGATTATAAAATATTTAATATGCTCCTGAGAGATTATTAATATCGTATTACCTAACACCCTAAAATGTTCCTATACCTAAATCACTTCTACATTAATTTTTTAACATGCATTTAATACAATCCGAAGATTAATCAGGTAATTCATAGATTATCTAATTAATATCTCCGCCATTATGACATCAATATCACGCAGCAAGTGATTTCATAATAATACCGAAGTTTGGCAAGTCCGTATCACCGGCATCATAACATTTTAATATAGGTACTACGAGTATCGCATAATGCAGGAAATGCAGTGTGTGGCCTGGTGCATTATTTGTATTCATTATACCAGTTTCATGGTCAGGGTTAAGCAGCATACATACTACGCCCATTACGAAATTCGCTTCATACGTTATTTTATACGTGTCCGATGGAACGCCTCGATAATAATTTGCATAACGGTCTTGTGGCACTTTGTTAAAAGTATCGTATTTCAAGATAAAGATTTTTTAACTTTTGTATGTAATGGGTTGCGCTTTTTGTTTAGTGGTTTTTTTTAAGCGCTATATAAAATGAATTGCTCGTGATTTTAAGCTGTAATTTAATTTGTGTGAACTCAATACATGCACAATTTATTTACCAAATACATTGTGACAATTGAAAGAAATTATAAGTTTGTACTTAATTGTTTTAGTCAATATTTAAATTAATCAAAATGACCGAAATTTTTACGTATCTCGGTCAAAAAATACGTTTCTCGTAAAAATTGTGATAATATTGTTTTATATGTAAAAAAAAAACACTTGTCTAGTAGAAATATTGATATCTTTCAATTTAAAAAAATATTGTGTGAAATGACGAGTTTCACTTAAAAGGTACATAGATTTTTTAATCGTAAATTTATCGTAAAAATCAAGATTGACTTCTTGACATTTCTGAAAATAAAATTGAACGATAAGCTCCTTTTGCTGTTACCACGAGTTGTATTATTTAAAAATATGAATACCGCACAAGAGTCCCAACCGCCCGGAGCCAGTGGGACTATGGCATCCCGAATTGGCGTGTTTTGCGAGGTTGAAGGGGGCAAGGAGGGGAAAGGGATGAGCAGAGGAAGGGGGGGAAGTACCTGGCTATTCAGATATGGTCACCAAACACGGCTAAAGCCATTTCAAGCAACGTTTCGATTCTGCATGGTGTTCTTTCTCCAAGACAATGCTGATAGGGTCTACCAAAATTTTTCACTTACAACAGTAGATTATCTGATTGAAAAATGATTATTATCGCCATTATTTTATTTATTCTTAGATTATTGCCCATATTTGGCAAGTTTCTGGTTAATTTTCCCATATAACCGCATTTCATTTCACTTCTCATCCGTCTAACAATTCATTTTTTCCTGTGTAAACCTGCGTCTAATTGGCCTGTGGTCTTGCGGTTAGTGTTTTCTACCGCAGCAAGGAAGGCTTGAGACATCCTGCAGTCTAGGAATTCCAATAAGTACTATTGCAAAGGGTCAAATCACTTAGCCAATGGGTCTAACCGATGTCGTATTTATTGAAGCGGGGTATTTTATTCAGTAAGTATTGTGAATTTAATTTCTCTCCGACGTTTAGGGTAGAATAGGATATTAGTATAATACTCACTGGAGTTGGTAATCCAACCAGCTTACGTATAAATTATGCACCTGCCTACTGTTGTGTTCAGTTTTAAGTTGGCATCACTGGAATCGCTTAAGTTTGTGACCTCGGAGTAAGAATATATGGAGAGGCACCTTTGCGAAACAGTTTAGTCAGGTCGGTTGACTTTATACTGACTCGATAGAAAGAGACAAAGATATATTAAAGGATGTTGGACAGCCCATTAGTTACCGCCCACATGGAATTCAAATATTTTTAATGAACATATTTGAACACATTAAACAAAACAATATCAATACACCATTAAAAGGATTTATAAAGGCAAAATATCACACAAACACTAATAACAGAAGGTTTACCTAAATAATGATGGAAGCTTTTTGTTGATTTTATGTTCTTATATCATTAAAAATGTGAAAATTCTAAAGTTAGTTCAAAAATATTTAAAACTGTTGAAATACCTCTGAAAAGTAATGTTTTATGATCTTATTTTGGTCTTATTTGAACATTCACGCATAGCACATATCATCATCATGTTTGATTTATTTGTATAACCACTGCAAGTATTTTAACCAACACAAGTATAGGAAATGACCTCAAAATCCGTTGAGGTAAGTTATACGACTCGATGATGTGAAGTTAGCGCGGACGGAGAACATTCATACACACCCAGAAGTGTTGCAATGTTATGTGAAGACTCTTCTTGTCTCTTTCTCTCTCGTGGTATACGACGTAAAAACCCGGAGAAAGTGATTTATCGTAAATTTGTAAAGGTTGGGTTAAAATATTTAGCTCTCTCTCCATGTATATTCTTACTCCAAGGTTGTGACAATGGTACGGTACTCTGGTCCGTGACCCTGTCCATTTAAGAAGTCCAATAAAAGGTCTAATATACAAATTGCTTTTAATTTCTCTCATGACGTAGGTATATAATACAAAAAGAAAAGCATAATATTCAAACGATAGCGGATTGGACAAAGGTAAATTGAAAACGTATTTTTTATTTTTTCAAAAGATCAGAAGATTTTTTACTGTCTGGTGCCACACTGCAGATTTCAACTAGAAAAAACTTAATTGTTTTTTGTATAATTTGTTCGTACTCTATTGTGCCAACATAAGATATTATACTTTAAGGCCACGTGTATTAGTTTTTCCGTTGCCTTGGTACACCGAGCGGATCAAAGATGGCTATAGTCTTCAAAACCTCAGATGGTCATCCTTCGAGTTTGAGTCAGTGTTTCTACATCTTATGCTATGGTACCTCAATGCCATGGTACCACCCACTTCTCCCATTCTCTTATTTTCAATTCCTCACCAATCCCGTTTCTCCCGAAACATATAGCCCTCTAACATTGGGGGTGTAATTAAACCTCTGGCCGCCCTGCGAGAAGAAACCAAAGATAAATAAATACGGAGGACTCACCCCAAAAACCAGTCCAATAAAAACGGCCATAAAGACTCAAATTTCCCCCGACTGACCATTGAGTAGGTACCGCAGCGCTGCGCTTATGGGCAAACGGGTTATGTTATTTGGGACTTCCTTGTAACATTATTATTTGATACCGACGAAGAGGAGTGCCCGACTAAACGTAATAGCGGAACTGAGATGAAATTAATTATTTGATGTTTCCCAAGCATTAGCATTTTGTTCCATGCGAAGGTCTATAAACACAGCGTCCGATGGGTATTAGATATATGAAAAACAGTAAGCACACTTCAAAATCTCTCTGTCGTGTTTTATAAATAATCTTTCATCTTTCGCTAACAATGATTGGGTACGTTGTGAGTAATTACTTATTGCATGTTGGAATTAAGCCTCGTTAACAAAGGGAGATTTTTATTACTCTAGGGCACTCTAGACTGAAACTCCCGTTTGAATAAAATCTCTTATGGCCAAGTTGACGTTCGGATTAATTAATACCTGATGTTCGAATTCAAAAGTTCTTCGGGGTTTTATACGGATCTTTTATAATGTCATTAAGATTTTCACAAATCATTCGCTATCAAAACGAACCTTGAACTGGGTAGAGGGGCATGTACTAATTCCCATTTTTTCCTCATGTATATCTCTTCTTCTTTTACCTTTATCCTTATTAAAATATCGTCTCATACATACTATATTATTTGTAAAGTCGACTCTTGGCATGACCCGAATCAAGTATTTCATTCAATGGGTCTTGTCAAGTCTTTTTGGGATGCTCTTGACATGTTCTTACTGCATTCATATTTTCCTGGCATTGTTTTCTCCGTCCATCCGCTCAACATACCACACCGCGTCCATTTGACTAAAATGCATTTAAAGTGATATTCTTATTTTTAATTCACTCATACATCGTTTTACCACATTATATATATATATATATATATCTAGGTACACCACAAGAATCTGATTTATCCATGCTTTTGTCCTACCTCTGCCAGTTCCATTCGTCACAAACATCCTCTCCACATGTACTCCGTGCATCAGGTTTGGTACCGGAACTTCCTTGGGAACTGCCAGTCTCGCTTCCTTCGACAAGTTTGTTATTAGCGAATACTACTTTCAGTCCTCCGTCGATTGAATTTCCTGTATTCACTCTTCTGTCTATGTCCTATCAGCCCTTCCGCCACTCGCAAAAATACTGCCTAGGTGCAATGACTTATAAACTGAAAAGTTGAATAGGGGGGCTCAGAGATCGCTTGTACCTACACTTACATTTCCTGACCCTGCCTATTACAGAATTTCTAAACTATCCTTTTTAAAGCCATTATTTTTGGTCTTTTTCGTCAATGAACCATTTTGCAAATTATCTTCGTATAACCTTTTATTTTCGTGGCATCTTCTTTATCATATTATTTTCTTCTTTTACACTTCTTCGCGTACGAGTATCTCCTTTTCAAGTACTTGCATTCATCAATTAACCACTTTTCATGCATACTTGGTCATATCTTTTGAATTATTTTTCTAACAATCTACTCTTAAACGACTAAAATTCTTTTTTGTTTTTGTATTCAAATATTTTTAAATATTTATAGTTATTTAAACTGTAATGCCAATATTGGTTTCATTGCACCAATGAAACCCATATCGGCATCAACCCCTATTGGAGATGCCATAGTCTCATTGGCTCCAGACAGTTAGAGTAGTTGAGACTCTTATGCGGTATTAACGTAAAAAAAACTACTGTTATCATTTTATTTACATTCAAATTTTGTCGAAAAAATCTTACTAAATTTTTTGACTGTCCAAAACTTTTTTTTGTAACCATATCAATTATGCTTTTCTTTATTTATTTAAAATCAATTAATAATAATTCATCGATAAACCAATCTGTTCATACGTGTATCCTTGGGTTTTCATTCCATTGATCATCTTTGATAATATTTCTTCTTACACTTAACCTTTGAAGTCAATATTTTAAGTAGGTACCTACCTTCCTATGCTCTTGCAACATGACTTACATTGATCAAAGAACCATTCAATATACACATTTCGTTCATCTTTTGATTTTTATTCCATCCATTTCATATGTTATTTTCCTACATTTCTTTACGTGTGTTTTTTTTAAGTATGTAATATATTTACCATAGACATAAAATACAAGACACGTCATATTCATCCAAATTTTACGAAAAATTTAGAAGCACTAGTAACGTCTTGTATTCCGTTTCACCTGCTTATGAAAAGGATAGCCATTCAAAGAATATGTGTGTACGGATGAGATAGCTATATGAACGTCAAACGCTACTGTTATAATCGGGTATTGCGCCACTAGCTCTGGTTGTCTTTCACACACTTATGTATTGCTGCATTCGCTATCTCACACCGTTTTCGTGAACCTTTAAGCCTTGTGAATAATTGTATTTTAATAATAATTGATTTGTGGGTAATTGTAAATGGAAAGAAACTCCATGAGATATGTTTTTTACTCCCGAATAATGTTTACACCTCTCAAGGCATTTTTTCTCAGAAAGGAGCCTACAGCGACGCGTTTGTGATAGCTGGTGACAGCTTGTCTGTCGAACGAATGTTTGTGTGATACTAAACGCAGTAAATCTCAGGCATGTCTCGTGGACTCGGTTTAGTGCATCCACGCGCGTTATCTCAGTAAAGTATCTACATTATTTAATTAATCTAAAGTAACATGACTTACATCTACCAATAATTCTTCGTAAAAAGTTACTTCGTTGATCCTTAGACTTTTATTGCATATCTTTGACGATAAATTCTTCTTGTACGCTTCTTCACGTTTCTTCTGCCTACTTACGTTCTACCTACCTACCAACGTTCTTGCAACATGACCAGAACCGTAGAAAATTTGGGAGCCGCCTAACTGTTCCACCACTTCAGTCATTTCACACGGAGTTCTCAGCATCCTAGATACAGATACCAGATCTCTCGGCCCCGCGAGGGGAACGAAATCACAATAAAATCAAGAAAAAACGGTACGCTACATTGTTCGAGGGGGCTTCTCTTTCGCGCACAGACGCCGCGTGGGCGCGAGCGAGAGGGAGACGGCTGTCGGCGGCGGAGGCCGATTTACAGTTACGAAGTCGGAGGAAACCGACTGAGGAGCATTGTGTATTAAACTGATACTGAATAAGTCAACAGATAAAAAGAATCTTGGTAAATTTAACGTGTACACTAAAAAGTACACATCATTTAGCAGAAAATTGTCTTTTTTATGGAATGTTTTGATACTTTTTTTTATAAAGTGATGCAATTACTTCTTTTGTGGTTTGATGAAGAGGAGATGGTCCTCCGTTCTGTATGTAGGATTCGTTCGACGAGCATTTTGGACGAGCTCTGTTCGGATGTTCGGTATATATTTTTTGCATTATTGAATCTGGGAATAGAGTGGAATGTCTACTTTATTTTTTTTATGTCAAAATCCTTGGTATAATTGATTGAATTTAGCTACACACCATAGAAGTGTTAACTTTAATCGAAATGACGAACTGACAGACATCAAATAATGATGAAGTCAATTTTCGAATATACAATATAGATAAAATAAATAAACATAGTTATCGCAACCAGAGTTTCCCCGAACACAGTACTCACACAGATGCATTGCTAGGATACAACACGTTTCAAACTTATAGTAATAAAGATAGCACACTGGAAAACTTTTCGAAAATTACATAATATTTTCTAACACTTGTCACTTTCTGGCTAAAGCTGGCACAAACAAGACAAAATGCTGTTTCTTTTTGACATCATTCATTTTCAATTTTGGCAGGGACATCATTGTCGGAAGTGAATACATATGCACCAATACACACCATCATAAGTGTGTGTTTTTTGGGACTCTAATTGCGCTATATTTGGCACTCACCAGCGAATCATTTAATTTAGTATAGGAATTAAATCTTACTACCTGGAAGTCTAATGAAAAAATGTATAAAATTTACTGGATGACGCGAATGCACTATTTTTTGTCTAAAAATATGGGAAGATAATTATATAATGCTGATCGTGAGACCTAACTGTCGGAATTAAAAAATATATATATAGTGAATACCGCACAAGAGTCCCAACTGCTCCCAACCGTCTGGAGCCAGTGAGACTATGGCATCCCCAATCAGGGTATGTTGTGAGGATGAAGGTGGTTAGGAAGGGAAGTACCTGGCTATTCAGATCTGTTCACCAAACACGGCTAGAGCCATTTCAAGCAACATTTCTTTTCCGAATGGTGGTCTTTCAGCAGGGCCATACTATGAGTATCTACCACTCTGGGTATTCTCGATTTGATTTAGTTTTCTGATTATCAGGACGAAGATTAAATAACTCGTGGCTTAAATAAGGCAATAAAAAATAGTCGCCCATAAATTTAATCCGTACCAAAGAGCATAATGTATCCCCACACCTTACAATCCAGTTTATCAGCGATCTAGGTAAACATTGCCCAGGTAGCTACCTACCAGCCCAAGATGGCAAATTGGTACCGCCAGTGCTTACTTGATTAGTGATTTCCTGTCCGGCCATTCATCGCAGGAACATATGCCAGCGATGGCGAACCTTTGACACGCGCACAATGTTCATATTGACGGCCTCCACGGTCGAGTGGTAAGACGCTCGACTACGAATCCAAGGGTCGCGGGTTCGAACCCGGCGTGCGCCAATAACTTTTATTTTAATTAATATGTGTCTTAACACATTTAATTCGAATAAAAGGAATAAAAAGTATATTTGCGGCCAGAGTGGTAGATACTCTAAGTATCGCCCTGGTGAAAAACCACCATTCAGAATCGAAACGTTGTTTGAAATGGCTCTAGCCGTGTTTGGTGACCAGATCTGAATAGCCAGGTACTTACCAACCTTCCTATTCCCCATCTCCTCCCCCTCCCCACTACCTTCAGCCTCAAAACATATTCTATTTGGGGATGCCATAGTCTCACTGGCTCTAGACGGTTGGGAGCAGTTGAGACACTTGTGCGGTATTCATATGAAAAAAATTAATATATATATATACGAGTATATATTTCGTGTAATAATATCTCGCTTTTCGTCATTTTGCTCATGGGTCAAAGGTCACGGAAATTTTGTCTTCTGCTACTGCGTGCGGTGAATCTCTTCCTATATCTATCGCACAGCTTTGAATTTAATATTATTATTAAAACGAAGTTCTACAAATTATACACTAAAACTGTAAATAAATGATAATTGAACCATGAGAATATGATTTATGTATATTCGGTGCTTTTTGTTTATGTTTATGTCAATACCGCACAAGAGTACCAACTGCTAAGTCAGTGGGACTGTGACATCTCCAATTGGAGTATGTTGTGAGGTTGAAGGGAGTAGGGAAGGGAATGCGATGGGGAAGAGGAAGAAGATGGTTGGGAAGTACCTTGCGATTAAGATCACCTAACACGGATAAAGCCATTTCAAGAACTGTTTCAATTCTAAACGGTGGTCTTTCACCAGGATGATACTGAGGATATCTACCACTCAGAGAAATCTATTTGCAATGAAAGTGTATGACGCCTTTTTTTAATGATGAATACCGCACAAGAGTTTCAACTGCTCCCAACCGTTTGAAACCAGTGGGAATATGGCATCCCCAATTTAAGTATTTTGTAAGGCTGAAGGTGGTGGGGAAGGGAAGGAGTCGGGAAGAGGAAGGTTGGTAAGTAGTTGGTAAAACACGGCTAGAACCATTTCAAGCATAATTTCAATTTGGAAGGATGATCTTTCACCAGGGCGATTCTTAGAGTATCCACCACTCTGGAACGTGCCGCAAATATAGTATATATTAATATACATGAATTAAATGTGAATTAACACACATTTATTAAATACAAATTATTTGCGCATGGCGGGTTTCGAACCCGCGACCTCTAGATTATTAGTCGAGCGTCTTAATAATTCTACCACGAAGGCAGTCAAAATGTCACAACACCTACACACTTTTAATAAACATGTAATTTTAAAACAAAACGTAAGTACCTAATTATCTAGTTATATAGATTTTGACACGAAGAAGTGGGTTCGCCATCAATGCTATATTCTATAATATTAGCTGCATAGAGCGGTACCAACTGCCAACCCGGAGTAAACCTTGACACGAATATACAACCCTGTTAGCAGGGGCGGAATGGGAGAGGGCGCTGCGCCCCGGGTGCCTGGTACCGGGGGGTGTCACCAAGAAGAGGGCACTATCTATGAGAAATAAAAAATAAAGAAATTTTAAATACGATAATTCTTTTATAACGCATTGACGGCCTCCATGGTCGAGTGGTAAGACGCTCGACTACGAATCCAAAGGTCGCGGGTTCAAACCCGGCGTGCGCCAATAACTTTTATTGAATTAATATGTGTCATAACACATTTAATTCATATAAAAATAATAACAAGTATGTTTGCGGCACGTTCCAGAGTGGTAGATACTCTAAGTATCGCCCTGGTGAAAGACCACCATTCAGAATCGAAACGTTGCTTGAAATGGCTTAAGCCGTGTTTGGTGACCAGATCTGAATAGCCAGGTACTTCCCAACCACCTTCTTCCCGATCTCCTTCCCCTCCCCACTACCTCCAACCTCACAACATACCCAATTTGGGGATGCCATAGTCTCACTGGCTCTAGACGGTTGGGAGCAGTTGAGACTCTTGTGCGGTATTCATGTAAAAAAAAAAAAAAACGCAGAAAAATGTTCACCGGACAGTACTAAACAGCAGTTTTCGGGCCACCGTGCAAGTTGCGGATCCACTGATTGAATGCGCAACGGCCTTTACACCTTTACCGGCACCTTGGAGGACATGGAGAGGTACCTTTGCGAAACAGTGTAGTCAGGACGGTTGACTTTATACTGACTCGATAGAAAGAGACAAAGATATATTAAAAGATGTAGGATATACGAAATTCGGACATTTTTAATAAACAACATGTTTGAACACATTAAACAAAACAATATCAATCACACAAACACTAATAACAGAAGGTTTGGCTAAATAATGATGGAAGCTTTTTGTTGATTTTACGTCTTTATATTATTGAAAATGTGAAAATTCTAAAGATCGATCAAAAATATTTAAAACTGTTGAAATACCTCTGAAAAGTGATGTTTTATAATATTTGTTTGGTCTTATTTGAACATTCACGCATGGCACATATCACCATCATGTATTTTTATAACCACTGCAAGTTTTTTAATCACCACAAATTTAGGAAATAACCTCAAAATTCGTTGACGTAAGTTATGCGATTCCATGACGTGATAAGAGAACATCCTTACATACTTAGAAGTGCTGCAATATTATGTAACCACTTTTCTGGTCTCTTTCTCTCTCATGGTATATAACGTAAAAACCCGGAGAAAGTGATTTATCGCAAATTTGTATAGGTCGGGTAAAAATATTTAGCTCCCTCTCCATATATATTCTTACTCCAAGGCTGGCGCACTAACTACGTAAATATGTGCACACATGTTTAAAGAGCTGGTTATAACCTTAAATCAACGATAAGTCAGAAGAATAGACTGATAAACTTGGCACTGACCTACAAATTCTGTACAAAAAAGCTGTGAAAATTTCATGAAACCAGAGCTCACCGTTAGGTTCCTTGTAAAAATAAAATAAATTATATATGTTAGGTTTTCACATTTAATTCATATGAAATAATATACATATTATATTTGCGGCACGTTCCAGAGTGGTAGATACTCATAATATCGCCCTAGTGGAAGACCACCATTGTTTTGTGGCCAGATCTGAATGGCCAGGTACTTCCCAATCACCCTCTTCCCCATCTTATTTCCCTCCCCCTTACCTTCAGCTAGACAACATGCCCCAAATGGTAATACCACGGTCTCACTGGCTCTAGGCGGTTAACAGTAGTTGGGAAACGTAAACGTACTCACTTACAAACCTTCCTCTTCTCCATCTCCTTTCCCTCACCACTACCTTTAGCCTCACAACATAACCCAATTAGGGATGGTAATTGGGATCCTTGTGCGGTATTCACCATAAAAAAAATATATAAACACACCTACCAGGACTCCATAAAAACTAGAAGAAAAATGAAAAAAAGATAATACGCCATAGTTTTTTTTATTTTTATTTTTTTGTTGGGAGAGGGTTTCAAATATTTATGGGCCCGGGTGCCAGCATTCCTTAATCCACCCCTGTCTGTTACCAATACTTCTGTGCCATATTTCACTGCTAGGTAATCTAGGTATGCCTAACCTCTTCTCGATTCTGCACTCCGTGCCGATGGCTGGCCGATCAATTATCACGCGATCTTTCCACTGTCGTTAAACAGTGTGCTCCGCAGATTGACTGTCGACGGACGGGGAATTACTGCTTGAATGATGCGGACTATTAGATCGGACAGTGTCGTAGCGGTCACGTGGCAACTGGGGTAACGAGCAGTGCCAAAACACTCAAATGCAAATAAATATCTAGTAATAGAATTACGGAATGTTTTTTTTTCTCAAGTGAACTCCACACAGGAAGGAAATAATTTCCCCCGGGGCCTATGTCAGCTTTGGGGATCCTTTGTGGAGAGTCATTTTGAGGAGAGAAAGGAGCGAGCCTGGGTATTGAAGAAGCCTATGTTATAGGAGGGAGGAAACACAGAGGCCGGCAAATCGTTCCACAGCCGAGCTATCGAACATAAGAACGAGTCGTAAAAGCGACCCGTTCTTGTGTATCGATATTTACCGGTATTTCAATCTAAGATGCTCCGAGGAACTTGCGTCATTGATCCCTTCGGCACCGGTGCATAGTCGGGAAACTCGTCAAACGCGCGCCCAACATTTGTACACGGTTGACATTCGATACAGGAGAACGGGTCGCTTCTACTACTCTTACGTTCAAAAGCTCGGCTGTCGTACGATTTACCGTCTTCTGTGTTTCCTCCCTCCAAAACACGGGCTTTTTCAGCGGCGAAATTTATTTATTTATTTATTTATAAATTAACGGACTAAAGTCCAATTACAAAAATTCATATAAAACACGAAATATAAAAAAGAGTAACAGAGAAGGAATAGCATATAAATTGAAATAGATGAAGCGATGACAAAAATAAGGCAAAATAAACATAAGAGAGAACATTCAAGCCATGGTCTAGTCAAAGTTTTGGTAGAGTCGTAAAGCATGACGAAAATCATTTAGACTGCTACCAAAAATTTCAAGACCATGGCTTGAGTTAACAAGTCTTGAAATTCTGGACATTGGAGAATTACACCCGTAATTAGTATTGTGATGATTGAGGAACAGCAATTCATTGTTTCTGAGCCTACGGCAAGGAATGTTGAACTGGATAAGTCGCAACAGAGAAGGTGAACTTTTGATTTTAATTTTTTTTGGAATCGAGTTTTTCGATTTTGCTCATCGCTTATAATATCTGGCGGAGCGGTAAACTCTTTGAATCCGGATGCATAAGTAATTGGTTCAATTCCTGACTTGAACAAAAATAGTAATATTCTATTGTTAATATACGATACAGGTGAACGGGTTGCTCTTCGACTCTTATGTTCAACAGCTTTGACGAGCTCCATGGTCGAGTGGTAAGACGTTCGACTACGAATCCAAAGGACGCGGGTTCGAACCCGGCGTGCGCCAATAACTTTTATTCAATTAATTTGTGTCATAACACATTTAATTCGTATAAGCATAATAAAAAATATATTTGCGGCACGTTCCAGAGTGGTGGATACTTTAAATATCGCCCTGGTGAAAGATCACCATTCAGAATCGAAACGTCGCTTGAAATGGCTTTAGTCATGTTTGGTGACCAGATTTGAATAGCCGAGTACTTCCCAACCTTCCTCTTCCCATCGTCTTCCCCTCCCCACTACTTTCAGCCACACAACATACTCCAGTTGGTGATACCAGTCTCACTGGCTACAGACGGTTGGGAGCATTTAGGGCTCTTGTGCGGTATTCACTAAAAAAACTACCTATTAATTCAATGTACAATGCATACAAAAGGTGTGCAATTAATATCTGATTTTGACCTCCGTACAATCATGGTGAATTATTTACCGGTAGCGGGTGTTATGTCAATCGTGATGTAAATGTAGTCTTTCATTCTACATTAAGTGAATACAAATTAAACATAATAAAATTGTGCATTCTGGTCGTGCCTGACGTCATTCTCATAAGGAAATCTATAGCGTAGAAATGCATTTGAATCTGGTCTAATGGACGCCTTCTTAGAAAGGGGGAAGAACTGGGATTTTCAGCTCCAGGAAACATGAGATCATCACTGAAGCATGAGGTGCATAGATATGATCTGTGATGAGATAGATGCGAAATGCAAGGGGATGCATTTTTTGATGCGTTTTTAGCAGACATTACACCGCGCTCATGGTCACGAGTTTACATGCATGACAGCACATGGACAGTGCACAGAAACCGCAAACATTCCGGACGGCCTCCATGGTCGAGTAGTAAGAGGCTCGACTACGAATCCAAAAATCTCGGGTTCGAACCCGGCGTGCCCGAATAACTTATATGTAATTAATATGTGTCATAACACATTTAATTCATATAAAATAATACAAAGTGTATTTGCGGCACGTTCCAGAGTAATAGATACTCTAAGTTTCGCCCTGGTGAAAGACCACCATTCAGAATCGAAACGTTGCTTGAAATTGCTTTAGCCGTGTTTGGCGACAGATCTGAATAGGCAGGTACTTCCCAACCTTCATCTTCCCCATCTCCTCACTACCTTCAGCCTCACAACGTACCCCAATTGGGGATGCCATAGTCTCGCTGGCTCTAGACGGTTGGGAGCGGATGGGACTCGCTATTCACTATAAAAAATAAAATAAAAACAATACAAGTTTTCCAAGTGAAATCATGTTTCATGTTATAAATTAACAGCGCTTTGGTTCTTTCAACCTTTCGATAGCTGATGAGTGATGAGTGTGATGACGTTTCTAGTCTAAAAGTTATTTGTTGTGAAATGGTATTTTGAGGAATGCACAGATCGGGTTAGTATGGCAGGGCTATTTCGTTAATTACTTCAAACACCATTAAGCAAAACTGGAACCGCATGCTTTCAGGGCATTTGAGCCAGTGGAGATTTCTGATTTAACCAATAACAGCATTTTTAGATTATAGATAACAATGGCGACCTTTTTAATTAAGCTAGATAAAAATATAGAGCTGCAATTGCCCCCCAATGTGAATAAAACGTTGATAGTTGAACTTTGCATAATTGTATTATAAGAAAATCAATGGGGTATTTTCTCAATTTTTTCATTTCAGTAAAAATGAAGGAATTTAACTAACCATCACGCCGTTTCCCCGCAGGGGTAAGGAGAAGAGACGGACCGCCATACAACTCTATCTTGGCACACACTCCTTGCTTCATTCACATGCAACATCGTCTCGTACATACTCATTATTCCGACTTTTCACATGACCCGATTTAAATATTTGATTTACTTGATTGTGCCATGTCTTTCTCGGGCGTCTTCGACTTCTTATTCCATTCACTTTCGCATCATATATTCTTTTCACACTCCTTTCTTCGCTCATTCTCTCCACATGCCAAAACCATCTAAGCGTCCCTTTATTGATCCTATTCATTACGCTCACATCAGCCTTATTTTCATAAATAATTATCTATTTTCAAAAAGCTCTAGAATCGCTAATTCTTAAACGGTTTGAATGTTACTGTGACGTAGGTACCGCTACTGGTTGCTTACACAACTGTCATCGGGACCCGTAACTGTCTACAAACGTTGGCCGGTATGACGTCACAGACGCCTATCACACGAACATAAACGAATATTATATCGCTTTGGTGGCAAATCAAAATATTATAATTAAACCGCTGTCGAAAATGCATTCTTCAACGTAAATATAAAATATAAATATCACGATTTTCGTAACATTTTTCATGAATTAAAAAAAGTAAAAATACCCTATGGAAGACAATCTACACTTATAATCATGCTAAACAGCTGTGTGGAGATAGAAACAGTAAGTAGGCATTATGTGAAAAGGATTCATCGTGTACCTACCGCAAAATCATAAAATACAGCATCTTTTGCACGGTTCAGCATTTAATATAAAAAAGATCAAGTATAGATATGTAAATTACAAATCATATTTTCCCCAAGAATGCGCCTGCATACGGTTTAGCAAATACCGCTCGATAAAAATATGTTTGTTTTCCACATCTATCATTTCTTCCGCATAATATAAACTTTCCTCCAGTCATGCCGTTAGATTTAATCGCTAGAAATTGACCTAAGAAAAGTAATAGTAAGAAAATAAAACAATGCTAATAATATAAAGTATAAAAAACACGGAAACATAAAACAGCCGTAACCGTAATCGTTTGTAGTTGTCTGTTTTATTTTGGAATTAATCGTTTTATATACGAAGAATGCATGATAACTTTTTATTATGCTAACTAACTTTATTTTATTAGTTTCCTGTGTTAATCAAATAATTATATCGAAACGGACTGCACAGCTTTCCATATTGAAAAAAACAACATATTCTCTGCTGTAATGTCTAGTTCACAATGGGAGTAAGCAACTCCCGTCGTTTTTTTAGTCACACGACCATTGGCGACGAAGTAGGGTTAGCTGTTCACAGGGGAGTTCTGATACCAACTCTGGTAAGCCAATATACCAAGCCATACGGCAGTGGGGCATGAAGCTGGTAGAAGAAGGATGAAAGTAGACTGCAGTGAAAATGAGATCCCTGAGGTGTGTGCTTGAAGTAACAATATTATTGCTCTAAGGGTGTGTGCATGTGAAACACGAAGAAGACCGGACGAAAGAAGAAGTTGACACGTCACAGGAAGACACGGCATGATCAAGTAAATACATTATATTAGTATGACATGTCGGATTAAAAAATATATGATTTAACATGCCCGTTCCGAAGAGGTGTTCTAATGTCGACCCCAACGACAGTTTTTTTTACCAAAAACAAAATCTCAAAGATTACGAATATGTCATCAAAACGCGTATTAACTTATTAAAGCAAGATCAAATGGACTAACTAAGTCACCCCCTTTCGGATCATACGTTTTTTTTGTTTTTTTTAAAGAAAGACATACATTACCTGGTTACGAATAACCTGACAATATTTGAAAAACTTCTACTACCATCATAACAATCGAAAAATTTTGCTTGTGCAATGACGGAGGACTTAGCCAGTAGAGGAATCGAACCCACGACGCCCGGGTGGGAATCGCCGACGCACTCAACTACCGACCGGTCTGATTTTTACTTTGAGGTACGGAGAGATAGATGATGTGGTGAGACTCGAACCCGTTTATTGCTCGATCCACTAGACACATATCACAAATGAATTTCGTGACCTTAAAGTAACAATATATGGAGGGAGAGCTAATTATTTTTACCCAACCTACACAAATCACTTTCTCCAGGTTTTCACGCCGAGAGAAAAAGAAACAACAAATATAATACACCGCTTCTATGTACTGTAACGATGATCTTGGTCTCCTGGGTCACCGCGGGAATCCACCCACTTTTTTTTATTATGCCACTAAACTGGACACAACTAAACGGTTTTTTAGGTTATATGCTATAATTTTGTTGATAACAATACTGTGAAAAAGTGGTTATACGAATAAACAAAAACATTATGCGATATGTGCTATGAATGGATGTATAAATACCCTAGCCTTAGTCTTAGCCACGCCCAGGTCTGCCGAGTCCGGTAAAAATCACCAAAAACTGACTACACTGCCTTGGATAGATTCCACTCTATGTACTCTAAGGTCGTGACAGACGTTATACGCGTTCCGCACAAATAATTTTATATTATCTCCACGAAAACATTAACATTTATAATCGTAAGATTTTCTGTATTAGCACAAGCTACAGAGATTAAAAAAACACATAAAGTCCTTTGGTACCGAGAAGAAAATTACTCACATTTAAAAACGGCTTCCATCCAAGAATCGCTTGAATTCCCGGAAATAGGTTTTAATACTATTTGTTGGAAGGATAACGATGGTGGACATACATAATATGTTCGCTATTCCGGGAAACGGATGACGTCATGCGAGGAGGTCGCTAAATATAACATTTGGGTTACTCGTTCCACCCTAGTTCTGGCTGACCCAATTTCGCTTCTGTGCTCCTGGTGCCATCGTTCAGGCTTCATAATGAAAACATGCATTCAGACCATTCATACGGAGTGGGGGAGGGGTAAGATGAAAAGGAAAGAGCGGATACTAGTCAGGAGAGTCGCGATGCCTCGAAAACCAAATGGCGCCTTAGTAAAAATTGAGTTTTGCGAAGTAAAATACATTTTTGGAATGCACGGAATTTTCTTTTTAAAAATGTTCATTGACACGGATCGTATGATACGATTAATATATATAATTCCTTTACAATAAAACACTCATATATGTGATAATTTTTCTACTTATTGGGTAGATTACAAAATATCTAATCAACACAACGTATGAGCCTTTCACCATCTTAAACCCCCTCCAAAGGATGCCCCAATCTGTCACCCGTCTCCGTGGCACACATCACAGAAAGTCAAAGTCATTTATATAACATTACAACACGTGAAAATACACAAACCTAACTACTTTCTAATTTTACGAGTTGCAAATTCGTACGTTTTGCTTCATAGCATTCCGATTGACCACAGATCAAAGAACGGATAGATTCAAACCAAAGAAAATCCTTCGTCCCATTGAGCACGGCTTCTGATAGTTAAACTGGTGTCAAGTATGACCTGATACGTGCGTGATAAAAAATAATTGTCAGCATTGTTTCGATTCTTTGCTCAAACGTATCGGAACACTGTGACGAAACAAGTTTAACTTAATATAACGTGCAACCAATATCCAGAAAAAAACACATAAAATACAAAGATAGGTGTTATAAGTCAATTTTAAACGTTAATCACCGTTAACTATCCATTTGACAGGGGTTTGAAACGGATTGTTTTTTTCGGCTCTAAAAAGAATTTGCTTTTTTTAGAAGATTTCATTTACGAAAACATAATACTTTTACTATTCAAATTAGTACTGGGCGTTGACGATAATTCTAAAAAATGCCACCGTCGTTGTCGTTTGCAATTACTGTCAACTGTTGAATATAACCGTTGAAAATAACGCCGAAGTTGACACGACAATTTGATTTTAATAATAATAATCCCCTGTTGGAAGAGTTGAAACAGTTAGATCGTTAGAGACGACATGGGATTGCACCACCCTCCCTGAGATCTGGAATAAATGTATTAAAAATTTATTAAATATATTAAAGTTGAGGGTGCTGTTTATAACGCAACAGCTACATCTTACTTGCCCTTGCGACCGATAGATTAGCTTAACGCTATGCGCTACGTATCACCGTTTCGGATAGGAAAATCCACAAAGACATCTAGTAGGGAGGTATACAACCAAAAGCTCATTCCAAATTACGCATAATATCGTTCACGGAGTATACACTCTTACACCTTTTTGTTTATTTGGCGCTAAAGCTAAAACTATATGTACATAATCAGTGAGAGTTGAGTCTGCGTTGCGTTGAATAATACTCGTATGAAGCTA
The DNA here is from genome assembly GCA_022651775.1 of Drusus annulatus. Lineage (NCBI taxonomy): Eukaryota > Metazoa > Arthropoda > Insecta > Trichoptera > Limnephilidae > Drusus > Drusus annulatus. The sequence goes on along the minus strand of JAGWCC010000221.1, from coordinate 823,606 downwards.
CTGATATTTGGACGTTGTGGCATCTAGCTTTATTTCCAACGGCTAGTTATATTTTGATACAGTACTACTTCAAATGTGCCTTTAACATCATCGAATGCATGTTTCTACAAATAATCGTCTGATATTCCACTCTTCGTCCCTCTCTGGTTGCCCGCTACCCTAACCCTTATTCATATTATATTTATTTACTACTTCAAGGATTGAGGATATTCTTTACGCTGGGTAGCTTATTCTTACTATTACCTAGTATCTAGCAAATAAAAATTACGAACAGAACCTGCGTTTGTAACAACTCTAACCGGCCAGAATTGCACAAGCCGCCTTTGCTTTAGGCCACCGAGAGTTATTCGATGTTGTTACGATTGTATATATTTTTTTGTATTTCTTATCTTGTAAAAAAATGATAGCTAACAGCGATTTTCTTATGTACTTGTTTGCTTAAATGTTGCACAAGAAATCGATTTACGATACACATACATATTATCATATTACGTGATTGGGGAAGATACTCTGATATTTTCCTTGTTATTTGAAAATATTCAAAGAAAAAAAATTGGTTTGTGGAACATGTTCTATTTTAAACCAATTTTTTTTACAGGAAGTTGGAGGTCAGAGCAAAGTGCTATGGAAATGATAAAATAATAGAATTTACAGAAGAATAAACAGGTAAGATAAATAATGTGAACTGAAAACATTAAACATGAACATATTTTAAATAGCTTAGATCTATATTTCCTTTCCTTTCCTTTACAACACGGGTACGACTTCAAAGCAAGAATATATATGGAGGGAGAGCTAAACATTTTTACCAAACCTATACAAATTTACGATAAATTACTTTCTCCGGGTTTTTACGTCGTAAACCGCGATAGAGAAAGGGATAAGACAAGTTCTCGCACAATACAGCCCCGCTTTTCGGTATATAAGCATGTTCTATGTCTCCCGCGTCTCCGGGGACTCTGCCCACTACGTTTTGTTATGCTATATAACAGGACAGAAGTCAACGGTTTTTTAGGTTAAATCCTACATTTTTGCTTATAACAATACTGTGAAAAAGTGGTTTTACGAATAAACAAAAACATAATGTCGACATGTGCTATGAATGGATATTTAAATACCCTAGCCATAGTCCTAGCTACGCCCAGGTCTAGCCGAGTCAGGCAAAAATCATCAATACTGACTACAGAAGCGCTGTATATTATTGCTCTGAGCGTTCAACATTCCCAGGAAGATAATCTCACGCAGTGGGCAGCTCGTGACTTTTTTATTGTACAAAGTTTTTTTTAATTATTGTCGTTGTAGGCAAAAATGATTTTTTCAAAATTTCCGTTTTTTGCATGGAGATCTTTCAGCTAACTGGTGCAGTGCTCCTCGAAACTTAAAAATCCTGAAAATATTCAAACAGTAAAAACAGTTTTTGGATGGTAATTAAAACGTTTTCGGCTATAACATCAATAATCTTGGAGTAATAGTGTATGGAGAGAGAGCTAATTTATTTTACCCAACCTATACAAACTTGGGATAAATCACTTTCTCCGGGTTTTACGTCGTACACCATGAGAAAGAAAGAGACAACAAAATTTCCCAAATCATCACACCACTTTAAAGTATTGTTAGAATGTTCTTCGTGTCCCGCGTCTCCGTCGACTCCGCCCACACGTTTTGATATGCGACATAACTTGACATAACTCAACGGCCTTTTAGGTTATATGCTATATTTTTGTTAATAACAATACTGTGAAAAAGTGGTTATACGAATAAACAAAAACATTATGTCTACATGTGCTATGAATAGATGGATAAATACCCTAACCCTAGTCCTAGCTACGCCCAGTTCTCCGGGAAAGCTCATAAAAACTGACTACAGCAGCGCTCTCTCTTGTATATTATTGCTCTGAGGTTGTAACATATCCCTCTTTCTATTGAAAATGATGCATGTAACTGAAAGATATGTTACAATGGAGCTCTCAGCGACAGGGCCATACAAGAGATCCTTTGTATATAAAGCGTATATAAACCCTTATATTCCAAAAATAAAGTGAAAAAATAATTAAATCGTATCTGCCCTCTGATCTGGGTACTTTAAACACGTTCTATTTGCTCGTTATCAGCAAGTAAGTGATAAGGATAAGAGACTATGGACGAAGGACAACTTGGCAAGCGATAATACCTAAATATCAACAGGCACTACTGCACGCTGTGCGTCCTGGAATTCGAACTCGCGACCTTTGCCTCATAGCACGGCGCTTTATCTGCTGTGCCGGGCGGCTTATAAATTATAATGGTTTAAATTTCACGTTCCCTTCCATACCTAGGTTGGTTTAAACGATTTGAATGCTTCACTTCGTAGGGTGTCCAAATAAACAAATTATGTTTTTTTAATGAGATGTTTGAAGACGAAGATGAGTTACATTTTCTGCAGTTTTTCGAATATTGATAGTGACGCTTTTAATATTCTGCCATATTGTTCGCTCCATATTTTTCATCTGTTCAATAAAAGAAAATATATTATGTAAAATAGTGTTGAAATCTCAGGCGAAGCCGGGTAGTGAAGCTTTTGACATAATTACCTACATTCTTTTAATTAAAATATAACTAGTATTGATTTTTTTTGTTTATGTTTTTTTTTCGTTTTTTTTACCTAGCGATAGATGCTGTGCATTTAAAACAGGTTTTGTGAAAATAAAATAACATGTAGTTGTTTACACCGATTTATGTGTTATTGTTTTTTGTTCAGGTATTTTTATTACTTGATGGTTTATAGAATCTGATGCGTACATCTAAAATATATATTTTAAACAAAGCTTACTGTAGCCAAAATAAAGATATGCAAATAAATAATTAAGATGAAATAACTGTACGATAGTGATTAGTTTGTTTCTTTGAATACTACGCTAACATGGTGTATATTTTAATTTTGTTGAAATTAAGTTTAATTTCTGTTTTGACACCCCTATAAAAAACTCCAGTTATTGAATATATTCAGGCTACTTTGTTGTCAGCTTTACCGAGGTATTAGCTGGTTAAAGCCAAATTTATTAACTACATTATAATAATATTAACTAACCAGTTAACACTGATTCTTTTTTAGATAAAGTTTCCAGACCGCTATTGATTGGGTCTTGTTCAGACTGCGCGACTGCAAGTGACCTATCTGGGTCTAAAGTCCTGTGCAATTCCTTCAGAACGAACAAAAATAAATACAAATTACTGTTAAGGCGACGTATTATTCTTAAAGGGGGGATTTACCCGAGTTATACATTTGAATTAATTCTAATGAATTGTAACAAAAATATTTAATGTTATCCGAGGATGAACTCGAGATGTAAGTAATTTATATTTTAGATTAATAAAAATTGACCCTTACCATTCACATTCTTAACCTAAAACGATTTTCAAAATCTCCAAAATGTTCAAATCGTTTTTCAGCAATACAATACAATAGAGTGATATTTTGGTGGCGTTTTGTTGTCCAAATATTTGTACATTTAACCAAATATAAAATATAGGTACCAAAAGATGGGCAATAATTTTTAAAGTTTATCGATTACCAAAAACAATAAGTTAATAATATAAATATATGCGGGATCATCCAATATTAAGATATTACCGCTAGAAATCATATTTGGAATAGAATGAAATGAACAAGAATAATATGAAAATAATGTAAAACGTTTACCTAATTTAATAAAATAATGTTTAGGCCTCAGAGCAAGAATACATATGGAGAGAGAGCTAAATATTTTTACCCAACCTATACAAATTTACAAATAAATCACTTTCTCCGGGTTTTCACGTCGCAAACCGTGAGAGAGAAAGAGATAAGGCAAGTTGTCACATAATATCGCACCACTTTTCGGTATGTAAGCATGTTTTTTATCTCCCGCGTCTCTGGCGACTCCGCCTACTACGTTTTATTATGCGATATAACAGGACAGAATTCAACGGTTTTTTAGGTTATATCCTATTTTTTTGACGATAACAATACTGTGAAATAGTAGTTATACAAATAAACAAAACATTAGGTCGACATGTGATTAAAATGGATGTATAAATATCTTAGCCCTAGCCCTTGCCACGCCCAAGTCAGGAAAAAATCAAAAATCCTAACTACACAAGCTATTCCTCCCGATATATTATTGTTCTGATGTTTAAGCAGACAAAAGAATCAAATCGAATATGAAGGTATGATTTGGAGGTTATGTAACATTTTTTTTTACCATCGGACTACCCCCACGGAGACAAAACATTTTGGTACCTATCCATAATGGCACAATGAATAGGAATGCCGGAATTATCTGCATAAATTATTATGATACCATGAGCTCTAGTGGTTCTTGAAAACCCATTCATACTGTGGCAAATACAAAACCAAAACCAGGGCAGTCAAAAACGTGGATATTTAAAACAGTAGTACCTTACACGAAATTGGTAACTGAGATTTGGGGAGTTTTTCACAGTCGAGAAATGCGTCCAACATTTTTACACGGTTGACATTCATTACATGTGAACAACAGATCGCTTCTACGACTCGTTCTTATATTCAACACCTCGGCTGTGGAATGATTTTCTGACTTCTGTGTTTCCTCTCTCCCACAACAAAGGCGTGTTCAAGATCCAGGTTCATCCTTCCTTTCCTCAAAAAGACCCTCCACACAGCATCCCCAAAGATGACACAGACCCTGAAGAAAATTATATCCCTCGGGGCCTTCTGTGTGGAGTAAATATTTAAAAAAGCGAAGCTTCTACCATGTTTATGTTACAATTCGTTGATCGGTAACTTATTCTTCTCCTTCCGCTATTTATGGTGCCCTCTCATATCGGAGGTTGGCTGTCATCAGTGTAATCTTCACTCTACTGGCTGCAGCTTGGAATAACTCAACGGAATTATACTCGTACCGGTCACGCAGGTTACGAAGTCGTGGAGAGTGGCGTATTCGCTCCGAGGAACTAGCGTCATCAATCCCTTCGACACAGGCGCATAGCCGGGAAACTCGCCAAACGCGGGCCCAACATTCGTACATGGTTGACATTTGATAAGTGAGAACGGGTCGCTTCTACGACTCGTTCTTGTATTCAACAGCTCGGCTGTGGAATGATTTTCCGGCTTCTGTGTGTTCTCCTTTCTACAACATGGACCTCTTTAAGACCCAGGTTTACTCCTTTCATTCCTCAAAAGGACCCTCCATACAGCATCCCCAAAGATGACATAGACCCTGAGGGAAATTATTTCTCTGAGGGCCTATGACCAAGATATTCGAGTTTCCTTCTTTTTATAAAAAGTGAAAATTTTCAATTTTTGGCCATTTGATAAAGGACTTCAACAATGGTTACCATTTATCCGAAAACTTAACTCGAAACACCCGTTAAAAGCCGCTGGATACAGCCTCGTTTGTCCACAGCATCCTGAGAACTCTCCGAACACCACTCCCAATATTATCATTTTATTTATCGAAAAAAGTATTTTTATTTCAGTGCTAACCCTGTTTGACTACAATGGTGTTATTTGCTCAGTGTGTTGATCATTAGCGTGGGTAGTGAAATACCTTTTGTTGTTGGCTCACAATCCAGTTGGCCTGTCCGCTCCGGCCTGAACGGCTTTGCCTAGAATATAACCTATCTGTTGATATTTTATATTATCACTATTGACAATGGTGGCTGGTGGCGTCTAATATCAAGGTCTGGCCACAGGGCCGGATCTACCGTACGTTCAAACACTGCAAAAAACATAGGCGCCATCTCTTAGGGACACCGTGAAAATAAACATCTTATTTAAATTTACTTAAAATATCCCTTAAATCATATATAAAGTTTACTAAATCATTTAAAAATTACCCGCGTCGTGGGATAATTAAGTTTTCTATTGCGCTGGCAACATTGCTGTGCATTGAACGATTATCGAAAATGTATGGAAAAAAGTTTTTTTGGCACGGAATTTTTTCACGAATTGCACAAAAGTTATTTGGACGTAAAGTCTGTTTTTCTATGGGGTGTCGTACGTTAAAATCGATGCGATCCAAAGTCCAAAACCAATCAGCGTGTCCGTTTTTTCTTCCCGGCAGTCGAAATGAATCGTTAAAGATGGATTGTCCAGGTGACATTGTACCGTGTGACTTTGTGCTCGTTTAGTTTTTCAGAACTCGTTTGCAGAAAAAAAAAGTCGTTTGGGGGGTAGAGGGGGGGGGCGCAATCGGTACTTACTGCACAGGGCGCTAGATGACGCGGAACCGGCCCTGTCTGGGCATATAAAACTCTGTAACTGGTAGGTAGATGGGTGGGTAAGTATAGCATGACATATTTACCCATGTGGTGGTGACTGCACGCCATTATGACATTCTTTCACTTATTGGCGAACTTCGTAGCTTTACAGTAAGTGCTTTTCCCAGGACAGTACTGGAGGCTTTACCTCGAAGACCTCCCCGGAAGAGCTCTGTAAGCTCCTTAGGGATCGCTATTCAGAATCGAAATCTCTGCTTCGAGTAGATTTAGTCATGTTAATGACCAGATCTAAATATCTAGATATTTATCAACTTTTTACATTTTTTATTCAGAGTGGTATATACTCTAAGTATCGCCCTGGTGAAAGACCACCATTCAGAATCGGAACATCGCTTGAAATGTCTTTAGCCTTGTTCGTTGACCAGATCTGAATACCCACGTAACCTACCAACCTTCCTCTTCCTCGTCTCCTTCCATCCCTACTACCTTCAGCCTCACAACATGCCTCAATTGGTTATGCCATAGTCTCACAGGCTTTAAACAGTTGAAAGCAGTTGGGACTCGAGAAAAGTCATCTAAAATTTATGTTTTCTTAAAAAAAAATATTGCTAGTTTTTGCCCTGGACGTCTGAACGGGCGCTAAGGCAGGTGATTAGTAGTTACGTAGTTATTAGGTATGCAGATGATTGGACAGTTACGGCGCCTCAGCAACACTCTGTACGAAGCGGCATGCTGAAATCAAGCCTAAACAAGACTGACCATGCGAACAGCACAGAACACTTGCGCATGAAATAGGCAGCGAGCTTCACACCTAAATAGGTGCGTAGCTTCTAACTTTAAGTGTTCGGTTTGCAATAAAATAGCAAAATAAATGCAACAAAGTTGGATTCAGGAATGAGAGTAGGTGCATCGTGCAAATAACAATGTAATTTTACTGCTGCAGGAGAATCGATGTTTTATGAGTAATCTTGGATACGTACGAACAAGCGAGATGATTTTTTTTACGATATCCCTTCCACGAAAGGCTTACATGATCACGTTGTAGAAGTTTGAAAGGTAATGCACTTTGCAAATTAGTTACCCGCTGTAAAACTATCGTCAATCTAAGTCTATGCGAAGGTCGATAAAGGTGTAAATTATATTGAACTATTATGGCAGCTTTCTCCAATCAATATTAGGCCGAACGCAAAATCGTTTGAGTACTGTGTTAAACCCAGCCTCAGAGCAAGAATATATATGGAGAGAGAGCTAAATATTTTCACCCAACCTATACAAATTTACGATAAATCACATTCTCCGGGTTTTAACGTCGTAAACCGTGAGAGAGAAAGAGACAAGACAAGTTGTCACATATTATTGCACCACTTTTTAGTATGTAAGCATGTTTTCCGTCTACCGCGTCTCCGGCGACATAACAGGACGTAACTCACCGGTTTTTAAGGTTGTATCCTATATTACGAAGAAAGTGATTTGTCGTAAATTTGTATAGTTGTATAGGTTGGGTAAAAACAGATTGAGTAAGAAACAGTATTGACAGCCAGAGGAATAATGTGATATGTGTAGGTACTTATTCATCAATACTAAATCTAGACAGACGTTAAATAAATCATTATTCGTAACGATAGAAATAAAAAATTGAAGCTTAATATTTTCAAAAATATGAAAATTCCTAAATTCTTGAATTACAAAATGAGTCAGAAAGGCTCAGAACATTGAACAAACGAACCCTAAATCAATTACCCTTCAATTAGAAAGCAATGGACGTGTTTTAAAACATTTCGGAAAACAAATTACGTGCCCGAGTCTAGACAAATTATTATTATTAAGTGTAAATTCCTTCTGACAATACGTGGTGATTGTCACTTGGATTATTGAAACGTTTTGACAGAATGGATGCAGCAGAAGTCAGAATTCTTCGAAAAATATTCTTACAGGTTATTTATCTGCTGCTACTCAGTTTAGACACTGCACTTTTTTTATTTATTTTTCTGTACAACCCAATCATTTATCTGCCGCTACTCTGTTAAGACACTGCACTTTTTTATTTATTTTTCTGTACAACCCAATCATTTATCTGCCGCTACTCTGTTAAGACACTGCACTTATTTATTTATTTTTCTGTACAACCCAATCATTTATCTGCCGCTACTCTGTTAAGACACTGCACTTTTTTATTTATTTTTCTGTACAACCCAATCATTTATCTGCCGCTACTCTGTTAAGACACTGCACTTTTTTATTTATTTTTCTGTACAACCCAATCATTTATCTGCCGCTACTCTGTTAAGACACTGCACTTTTTATTTATTTTTCTGTACAACCCAATCATTTATCTGCCGCTACTCTGTTAAGACACTGCACTTTTTTATTTATTTTTCTGTACAACCCAATCATTTATCTGCCGCTACTCTGTTAAGACACTGCACTTTTTAAATTTATTTTTCTGTATAACCCAATCATTTATCTGCCGCTACTTTGTTAAGACACTGCACTTTTTAAATTTATTTTTCTGTATAACCCAATCATTTATCTGCCGCTACTTTGTTAAGACACTGCACTTTTTAAATTTATTTTTCTGTATAACCCAATCATTTATCTGCCGCTACTTTGTTAAGACACTGCACTTTTTTTAATTTATTTTTCTGTATAACCCAATCATTTATCGGTCCAAACTGAAAACTTACCTTTTCTATCTCTTATATCCTTAAATTCGTTAAAAGAATGTCAACATAATCTGTCTCTCGACGAATCACCTTTAGATATACAAAATTTAACCAAAGCCTGTACTGTACGACAAATTCAGAAAGTCCATTTTTTTATTTCGCTCCCTTGCCCTAAATCGGAAAAAATACATAATATACATAATTATAATTTTTAGTTAATAAGTGTGTCTATCTGATAGGACCTGCCAGGTCAGTATGTTCCTGTACATTTTCTTTTGTAAACTAGGAATTAATATTTAATAATAGAAAATAAGATCTGTACAGCGCCTTTGAGGTGATTTTTCACAAAAACGGCGCTATACAAATCATCCAAATATTATTATTATTATCTGCTGCTACTTAGCGCAATAATGTACAAGAGAGAGCGCTGCTGTAGTCAGTTTTGATAAGCTTTGCCGAACTCGGCTAGACCTGGGCGTGGCTAAGACTAGGGCTATGGTATTTATACATTCATTTATAGCACATGTCGACATAATGTTTTTGTTTATTCGTATTACCACTTTTTCACAGTATTGTTATAAACAACAATATAGCATATAACCTAAAAAACCGTTGAGTTATGTCAATGTATGTCGAATATTAAAACGTGTGGGCGGGGTCAGTGGAGACGCGGGACACGAAGAACACTCTTACATTACTTTAAAGCGGTATGATAATTTGGGAAATTTTGTTATCTCTTTCTTTTTCATAGTGTACGTCGTAAAATCCCGGATAAAGTGATTTATCCCATGTTTGTAAAGGTTGGGTAAAGAGAATTTGCTCTCTCTCTCCACATATTGTTACTCCAAGGTTCTACCCTCCGATGAACTTGTCCTTCCCGTAGTTCTTTCATCATCAGAGTGTCCTATTATGATATACGTATTCGATAAATGTATACGTGCATACTGATACATAATGTACTCCCTAATGTGTCACCATATTATCGAATACTACAAAATATCAAGTACAAACGTGTACAGTTGGTTTTGAACATTCTGCTGTACAGGGTCATCAAAATAATCAATGATATTGATAATTTAGAATGTGTATGATTAATTTTCATCATATGATATCAAATTAATGAAATGAAAGAATTATAGATTACATTATGGTAATGATACAATTGAGAGGCACCTATCTCGAGAAATCGAAATTCCAAGATAAAAAGACATTAGTTACAATCAGATGAATGAGAAACTAATGAAGGAAATTTCATTAAATTATCTGATTGTATGATGCAAGAAAAGATTAATGCTATAAATAGGTAGCTCAAGTGTCGAGATAAACCTTGAAATCTCCATCAAAGATTGAAGGTTATTCCGCACTTTTTTTTTAAACTTGATGTTAACTTTAAATAGTAACACCCGTAATATATAAAAACCTTGGTCTTTAACTTAGATGAATTAAATAACATAAATAAGTTACTGAGACAACGCGCTTGGATGCACTAAATCGAGTCCGCGAGACATGCCTGAGTTTTATTGCGTTTAGTATCACACAAACATTCGTTCGACAGACAAGCTGTCACCAGCTGTTACAAACGCGTCGTTGTACGCTCCATTCTGAGAAAAGAAGAATGATGTATTTTAGAATGTTACGTACTCACATCACATCACATCTGAAATTACACTGTCTATATAATAAATTAAGCATTACACCCGCTTCTCGCGATGACTCCTGATACAAGTATATTGAAATTCGAGTTTGTTGGCTGCTCCATTCGGCTTTATAATTACAATGATGGAATACATTCGCAATGTATCTATTATTTTTTTTCCTCACAATTCAATGTGACTACGTCTTTTGGCGACCCTGCGCATTGTGCATACAAGTATAGGGCATAAGAGCCCTCTAGCGAGTAATAATGATTGTACTGTAATTAACAGACTAGTTTGTTTATATTTCGTCATTATTTTTTGGATTTTAACATCCTGAATCAGAAGCATTTGTAATGAGTTTCTGTTTATTTTTCAAGGGTCATCTAACAGGTTATGCATTGATTAGTGTTGTTTGGAATAGGGTGTACTGACGATAATTGATATTTACATATATTGTGTATTTTGGGGTCTAGTTTTTGAAAGTTTTTGTGAAAATCATAATACATCGTAAGATGAAGGCTTCCTATTTTTATGTAATTAATAATTACTAATAACGTGCTAATTACCCACAAGTGGGACTAATACTTTTAAAATTCACCACTAAATCTGTGACTTACTGTTAGGTTGAAGTATTTGTAAGGGATTGGCTATTCAGATCTGATCACTAAAAATAGCTAAAGCCATTTCAATCAAAGTATCAATTCTGTGGTCTCTCTCCAGAGCATCCCCCAAATAAAGATGCCACTGTCGCACTTTCTCCAGTAGGTAGGACTCTTTTCAAATTCACATAATTCAAATAAAAGCTGTTTTCAAATTTTCATTTGAAACAAAGCTAAAATTATTATTCGTATGGGTCGCGCAGTCAGAGTTTTCCCAAACAACGTAAGCTTTAGATTATGTATATTGGTGCATATTTATGCACTTCCGACAGTGATGTCTTTGCAGAGCGTCACTGAGAAACAGCCATTTTTTCGTGTACATCTGCTTATTTTTTATCGAGAAAGGGACAACAAGTATACATTCGACAGTATAATATTCGAGTTCCCTTTTCAGTGAGTTGTTTTTATTGGGTACATTAAAAGAAAACGTTTTTTCAATGTGACTGGAATATTAAGTCCAGAAAAACATGTAGAAGTTTTAATTTTAGAAAAGTTGTGTTACCAATTACGTGCCCAAAATCACTTCCTAGGTCATGTATTAAATATCCTTTATAATAGCGATATTCAAATCCTAGTCCGTGGACCGGCACCAGTCCATTTATACATATCTTCAATTTTAAATACGATGAGCAATTTCATATTTATTCCACAAGTTTCCTATGAGAAAATATTGTTTTTTTTTTAAGTTCCGCAAATGTTGCGGATCATCGGTAGCAGCACGTAACATGTTATGCACTCAGCCGCAGCAAATGATAGGCTGACTGCGCGGCTGCGGGGCACTGCAAACTCTTTAACCATTTACATCGACTTACCTATGCGAGACTGGTAGAGTGTGATCATAAATAAATATTGTAATATTATTGTGAATATTTATTAACCATTACGAATGGCAATTTCTTCAATAAAACCACGATTGGATAATTAATCTAATACTTAGTATTTACATATCGTCGCTAAAAAGACAAAAGGGCTTAAGCGACACTTTGGTCAAAAATTAGTTAAAAATGCAGTTTTGATTAGTTATGTTTGTGCGTTGAATGTTCTGACTCTCGTTCGATTCTGAAAACTTTTGTTGCTTGTACTGAAGAATTTTATTGTAAAACAAAAACTTCCCAAAATGGCGCTTCAGCTCTTTTCCCTTTCCGGCGACGATATAGCATTTATTTTGAAATAAATTATTTTTACTACCTACACATATTTAATTTACATAATTAATCCGGTTCCCAAGTAACACTGAAAAATATTATACTGGTCCGCACACCGGTGAAGCTTGAACAGCGCTGCTCTATTATATACGTCCTTCAATGTAACTTAACAATATAAATTACAATGTAGGTATTTATCATAATATACAACACATGGTAAATATAACATAAGGTAAATCTAAAAAAAAAACATGATGCATGTTGGCTGAAATACCGAACGATAAACTTGTGGTATTGTCTTGCCACTGAGAGCTCCGTTGTAACTTCACATGGTGTCATATGCTTAGCTTATTTATTTAGAAGTAACTATGACGACCTCAATGGCCAAGCGGTTAAGATCCTCGGCTACGAATCCAGAAGATGCCATAATCCCCACTAGCTTCGGGCAGTTGCAACTCTTGCGCGGTGTTCACATTTTGAAAAATCACACGCGTCGTTTATGAGGAAAAAAAGGCGAGGAGCGAGTCATCAGCGGTCATCCATTAGATGGGTAATATCATTGATATGATAAAAGAGAGGTTGCAACCTCAGAGCAATAATATACAGGAGGGAGCGCTTCGGTAGTCATTATTGGTGATTTTTGCCTGACTCGGGCGTGGCTAGGACTAGGGTTAGGGTATTTAAACATTAATTCATAGCACAAGTCGACTAATGTTTTTGTTTATCTGTATAACCACTTTTTCACCATTGTTAAAAACAAAAATATAGGATATAATCTTGAAGTAACAATATATGGAGGGAGAGCTAAATTTTTTACCCAACCTACACAAACTTGCGATAAATCACTTTCTCCGGGTTTTTACGTCGTACACCATGAGAGAGAAAGAGACAACAAATTTCATGGACCGCTTCTATATACTGTCGCAATGATCTTAAGCTCCTGGTTCACTGCGGGACTCCGCCCACCAGCCAGGTGCGCCGAGTCAGGTTAAAATCATCAAAAATAAGTCGAAAACTGACTTCACTGCCTTATGATAGATACTACTCTATGTACTCTAAGGATATAACCTTAAAAACCGTTGAGTTATGTTCTGTTAACTCGCATAACGAAATGTAGAGAGCGGAGTCGCCGGAGACGCGATGGACGGAAAACATGCTTACATACCGAATGGTGGAGCTATATTATGTGAGAACTTGTCCTGTCTCTTTCTCTCTCACGGCTTACGATGTAAAAACCCGGAGAAAGTGATTTATCGTAAATTTGTATAGGTTGGGTAAAAATATTCTTGCTCTGAAGTTGCAACTGAGCTCTCAGCGGTACACCTATAAGATTGTTAAGGCGTGATAATAATGTGAAGCCTTTAGGCCCACGGCAGATGGCCGGGCTTAAAAACAGCGCAGGGTGAATGTGGGTGGTGCAGGAGGTCGACACGACCACGGAAAAACTGGATTGACCAAGTTGGGCGCATTTGAAAGCGGGGGTGACGTTACGTCATGGGCTAACGTCGCGGTCGTGACGAAACGCGAGGTGAATTCTTTGAACACAGCCATACCGTCGTCTTATTCTGTCGCTCCCTTGGAATGAGAATATATGCGGAGAGAGAGGTAAATATTTATACTCAACCAATACAAATTTGCGATAAATCACTTTCTCCGGGTTTTTACATCGTATACCATGAGAGAGAAAGAGACAAGAAAAGTCTTCACATAATGTTCTCCGTCCGCGTTAACTTCACATAATCGAGTCATATAACTTACGTCAACGGATTTTGGGATTATTTCCTTTATTTGTGTTGATTAAAAAAACTTGCGGTGGTTATACAAATAAATTAAACATGATGGTGATATGTGCTATGCGTGAATGTTCAAATAAAGATTATAAAACATAACTTTTTAGAGGTATTTCAACAGTTTAAAATATTTTTTTACCTCACTTTAGAATTTTCACATTTTTTGTTATAAAGACATAAAATCTATAAAAAGCTTCCATCATTATTTAGGTAAACCGTCTGTTATTAGTGTTTGTGTAATATGTTGACTTTATAAATCATATTAATGATGTATTGATATTGTTTTGTTTAATGTGTTCAAATATTTTTTATTAAAAATGTCCGAATTCCATGTGGGCGGTAACTAAAAGGCTATCCAACATTTCTTTGTCTCTTTCTATTAAGTCAGTATAAGGTCAACCGACCTGGCTACACTGTTTCGCAAAGCTACTTCCCCATGTCCTCCAAGGTCACTCCCTTCAAAGTGTAAATTGTTTGTGAAAAATAGAGGAGGCCCCAATCCAGAGCCTTTTGAAATCTAAAAATGAATAATTATTATGCCATTGCTGATTCATCAACTTTAGCTTTTATATGTATCACATCCAGAGTTAACGCAAACACAGTACTCACACCGTGCATTGCTTGCATGCAGCATATTTCAAACTTGTTATTTTCTTTCTGACTTCAGAAAAGAAAATTTAAGTGAAGGTTAATTTTTAATATAATAAAAAGACCACACTGTAAAACTTTTCGAAAATTCAAATTTCATGATCGTAAACACTTGTAGTCCCTTTCTCATAAGCAAAACAGAGGGCTGTTTCTTGGTGACGTTTGCCATGGACATCACTGTCGGAAGTGTATACCTACATATGGACCAATACATATAATCCCAAATTTATATTCTTTAAGTCAACTTTAATTGAACGACCTACACATTTTTTTAAAGAGAGTTACGAATAATTTGACAATATTTGAATTCCTCCTACTTCCATTATTATGAGCGAAAAAAGTTGCTTGTGTAATGATGGAGGGCTTAGCCAGCGAAGGATTGAACCCGAGATGAGACACCTGTGTAGGAAACCGACGCATTTGTCTACTCAGCTACTAACCGGTCTATAAGTCAACAAGCGGTCTCCTTCTAGATATGCTGGTGTTTTTTGTGCGGTGCATCATCCCACACAGCACAATTTGTAATGGTGTTCTATTAGCGCAATATTCGACACCCTCCGTGGTCGAGTGGTTAAGACGCTCGACTACGAATCCCGAGGTCGCAGCTTGAAATCCCGGCGTGCACAAATAAATGTTAGTTAATTAACATGTATTATTTCACAGTTAATTAAAAAAAAATAATATGTACTATATTTTATTTGCAGCACGTTCCAGAGTGGTAGATACTCATACTATCACCCTGGTTGAAGACCATCTTCCTGTTCCCCTTCTCCTTCCCCTTTTCACTACCTTCAGCCTCACAACATACCCCGACTGGGGATGCCATAGTCCCACTGGCTTCAGACGATTGGGAGCAGTTAAGACTCTTGTGCGGTATTCACTATTTAAAATAAACTTAAAAAAAGCACAAGAGTCCTGCCCGTAGCCAGTGTAACTTTGTCATCTTCAATCTGGGCAATATTTTTAGGTTAACAAAAGTAATGAAGGAAGGTTAAGAAGTGTCAAGAAATGTGGTCTCTAAATATATCTAATGTCATTTCAAGCAACATTTTGATTTTCAGGGTGTTCTCTCACCAGGGGAGTGTCTTCAAAATCTATTATGCGTATCTTATCAACATTTTCAGAATCCCAGCAATATTCACTAAAAAAAAATCATGATATAAGCCTGTATAGATTTCCTCATTTTATCTCACATTTTCGGTAAAAACTTTCCTTCTAATATTTCTTAGTGACAACACTTCTTTATGAATCATCATTTTTCTTCGGAATATAGTATAACGAAATTCAAATCTAGCTTCTCTATGGTTTTGTTGGTAGTTCTGTTCTGATTCGGAAACCGCGAAACGTGGCGGGACGAATCATAGGGATTGCGATAGGCCAAGACCGGTATTAGAGTGAGAATATTATTATTATCGCACTTTGCTGCTTGGGTCGGTACCGGGACTGGGTAGGCTAGTAGCTACCCACGAGCCATATCTCAGAATGTAATCGCTGGGTACCTACCGCGCCGTGTCGCTGTCGTAATCAAGTGCTTTCTTGTGCGATAAGGGGCAAGGAGCGAACATTGGGCAGGTGAAGTAAATTCAAAAAAGGCGTGGAAAATACTTAGATGAATTAAATAATGTAGATACGTTACTGAGACAACGAGCGTGTATGCACTAAACCGAGTCCGCGAGACATACCTGAGGTTTACTGCGTTTAGTATCACACAAACATTCGTTCGACAGACAAGCTGTCACCAGCTGTCACAAATGCGTCGCTGTAGGCTGCTTTCAGAGAAAAATGCCTTGAGAGGTGTAAAAATCAATCGGGAGCAAAAAACATATGTCGTGGAGTTTCTTTCCATTCATAATTACCCACAATACACTTATTATTTCGATAAATACAATTATTCACAAGGTTTTTAGCTACTCGAAAACGGTGTGAGATAACGAATGCAGAAATACATAATTGTGTGGAAGACAACCACGGCTAGTAACGCGATACCCGATTATAACAGTAGCGTGGGACGTTCATATAGCTACCTCATCCGAACACACATATTCTTTGAATGGCTTTCCTTTTCATAAGCGGTTGAAACGGAAAACAAGACGGTACTAGTGGTGCTACATTTTTCGTGAGATTTGTATGAATATGACGTGTCTTGTATTTTATGTATATGGAAAAATAGTGACATTTTAGGTTTATAATATTTAATGGAGGGAAATACGTTGGGAGCCGAAATTAATTATTTTTTAAATTATTTTATTTGCTCTTGTAGACTGAATCTTGTAGAAATGAGATCCCTGGGGGGTATGTGTGTAAAACTATGTATGACCGTGTTAAAAATGTGGATATCCGAAAGAATGCAATGCTTATGTAAGCGTAATGAATAGGATCGAGAAAGGGACGCTTAGACGGTTTGGGCACGTAGAGCGGATGAATGAAGAAAATAGTGTGAGAAGAATATATGACGCAAAAGTGAATGAAAGAAGTCCGGGACGCCCGAGGGAGATGGCACGATGTAATTAATCAATTACTTGAGTCGGGCCATGTCAAGAGTCATAATAACAGAAGAGTATGTATGAGACGATGTATGAATGTGAATGAAGCAAGGAGTGTGTGCCAAGACAGAGTTGTATGGCAGTCCATCCTCTATGCCTACTCCTGCGGGGAAAGTGTCAAACAAATATTCTTATTTATTTTTTAAATTGAAGAATATTGTCTATTGCAGTAATTTCTGTTGGAATTTTATTGTATAATTGGACGGCCCGGTGCATGAGAGATTTATGTGTGCTTGATTTTTTCCTTGTTGGCTATGTAAAGATAGCAACATGGCTTCCCCAATTGCGGCATGTTGTGAGGCTAAATGTATGGGGAAGAGAAGAAGATGGGTAATATGAAGGTTGGGAAGTACCTGATTATTCGGACCAGGTCATTAACCTTTACGTGACTGAAAGGGTACCCGGGTACCCTTTTCGGTTTTAAACATAGATTTTTTTTAATGTTCCAGTAAGTCTAACCGGCTGAAACTTCCTGACTTCTCCATAATAGCGAAAATGAACAATTAAACATAACCGTTAGATATCTGGAGGGTGGTATGTGAGCGGAAAACGCTTAAGTAAAACTTACACCTTCTAATGGCTGAAAGGGTACCCGGGTACCCTCATGTGTTTTATATGGAATTTGAAGGTTTTCCATATTTATTTTTAATTTTACCTCTATTTCAAATGATGTACTGTTGTGTTCAAAGTACATCACCTGTATCCTCAATACTATTTTTAATCACCTACTGAATTAAAAACCCCAAGAAAAGATGGTACTGGGTGAAATTCCCACCCACTTCCCCAAGTCTTGAACTGAGTCGAAATGTATTACGTCATAAAAGTGGTCCAGCAACTTATATACTGTAAAAGAATCCACCATATCAATTTTTAAAAGGGGTAGTTTTCTTCAGTCACATAAGGGTTAAACACGGCTAGTGCCACTTCAAGCAATATTTCACGATGCCCTAGAAGTGCCAAAAAGAAACATCCCAGACGCCAGAGTTCACTGTACGAAAGTTTTTGCTGCTTCAGATAACCGAAAAACCAGTTTTCTTCTGCTTCCGGGCTATCAGGTCATCTATTTTAATGGATTAACTATAGTATAGCTTAGTGTTAAACTGTCAAATTGATGATTGATTTCCATTTATGAAGAGAATAGAAATACTTTTACAGAAGTATGTCTAGACGATCGGTTTTATATTTCCACGAATTATCGGCTGGTGTCACACCCATCTTCCCTTTTAGTTTTGTAATGTGGTGCCGTTCAAGTGTCGCCAAATTTACAGAGCCAGTGGAACTATGACATCCCTACCCAAACAGATAAATCGGTAGGAGTGTGTTTTGGGCGTGTCTGTGTGAATTATTGAAACAACATAAATGATTATCAACGAAATGTGAAACAGAAGAATCACAGAGATTTAAAAGATTAGGTTGCGAACAAGACCTGAACTCGGAACCTGTAGATATCCAGGAGTAACATCTCTGCTAATTGAGCTATCAAAACCTTTTTCGAAACTGCTATTTTCATCAATCTTATATTTAACTTTGACATGAAGCACTCACTTTGTGGAAAGACATAATTAAATTTTCAATAAAAGTAACTTTGTTTTGACACCACTTTATTAGATACATATACCAACCGGTTTCAGCTCTACCTGAACCTTCTTCAGGGCTGAACAAATATGTATAATAAATATTGTATAATACATATTTGTTCAGCCCTGAAGAAGGTTCAGATAGAGCCGAAACCGGTTGGTAAATGTATCTAATAAAGTGATGTCAAAACAAAGTTACTTTTATTTAAAATTTAATCTTATATTTCCTTAAAAACTGCATATATATTTTTTCCCAATTTCTTCCGATATAGGCAGCCATCTTTGTGTTGATATGCATAGCTCTAACCGAGAACTGTTGCCCACCAATATGGCGTCTTGATTATTGATATTAATAAATGCACATTTAATTCATATAAAAATAATGTTTAGTATATTTGCGGCACGTTCCAGAGTGGAAGATACTCTTAGTATCGCCCTGATGAAAGACCACCATTCAGAATCTAAACGTTCCTTGAAATGGCTTTAGCCGCGTTTGGTGACCAGACCCGAATAGCCAAGTACTTCCCAATCTTCCTCTTTCCCATATCCTTCCGTACCCCACTACCTTCAGCCTCACAGCATAACCAAATCGGGGATGCCATAGTCTCACTGGCTCTAGACGGTTGGGAGCAGTTGAGACTCTTGTGCGGTATGAACTATAAAAATGAAATAAATAAAAACATAAAGCTTAAATAAGTTAATTCCAATTTCAATATAACTTTTTTTTTTAAATGGCTACCTAAATTCTTTATTGAACAGATAATCAATTTATTTAGCCTGCCTGGGGCCTGGGAGTCGAAAATTCTTATGAATGTGGCTGAAATCAGTTTTCTTTCAAATTATATTGATGACACTTCTATTTATTTTCTGTTCAGCGGACATCCCCATTTAGGGAATATTGTGACTGAAGGAAGGGGGAGGAGATGGAGATAGGAAACAAAACGTTGGGAATAATAATAATATATATATATTTTTTTTAAAGTAAGACAAACATTCCCGGGTTACGAATAACCTGACAATATTTGAAAAACTCCTACTGCCATCATAAAAAGCGGAAGATGTTGCTTGTGCAATGATGGAGGACTTAGCCAGCAGAGGAATTGAACGCACGACGCCCGGGTGGGAATCCGACGCGTTCTCCACTCAGCTACCGACCGGTCAATTATTATTATTATTTGGATAGTTTATATAGCGCCGTTCTTGTAAAAAATAGCCTCAAGAGCGCTGTACTAATTTTATTTCCTGGGCTCCATCTTATTACTAACTACATAATGATATATGGCATACTTATATTTACACTTATTTATATTATGTTCAGAGATAATATACAGAAACATACTTACCTGGCAGGTCACTTCGTAAAAAAACTATTATTTTAGTTATTTCAAGTTTGGAGAAAGATACAGTTTATTGACATGATATTGGTAAAATTGTAGTTTGTATTTAATCAAATGTGGAAGTTTTTTACTCTATCGTTCAAACGTATTATTACAAAAATCAATGTTTTTCGAGTACAATTTATCTAATCAGCATGAATCTAAAAATAATAATTGTAAAAACCAGTTATTTTCCGATATTTTAAATTATCCGAGGGTTTTTCCTAATTAAAGGAAAACCTGACGCTTTTATCAGTGGAACATAATTTAATACCGGGTTTAAACGTCACAGATGTAGTCACCAAATGATGTTGGATGTCGTCCAGATAAATAATTAATAGTTCATTTATCTTAGAGTCATCATTTACCTGCAATCGTAGATTAGTGGAAACTGGAAACGATTGAATTCTTGCCAGTAGAAATGTTGTATTCGTCAACACGCCCGATTTGGTTTAGAACAAGATGGGATAGTATTACGTCAAAATGATCGAAATCTACAATGAATTACCTCATTTAAAAATGTGCCTGGTATATAGATTTATTATTTTGCTAGTTGTTACCTGTGAAAAATCACGGGATGTGACTTGACTTGCCAAGAAAAAATATTAGTTGCCTTCATCCACCCATTTCAAATGTAGAATAATTTCTGCTAAAATACATTATGGGTAAGTGGGGATTTTAAAATATTAAATTTTAAATTGGATAATTTCATTTAAAATCAGTTCCAAATAAGAAATGTTTTTGAAAAAAAGTCAAATCCCGGCGTAAACAAAAAATATGTTGAAATTGGATTTAAAGCATTAATGCTTATTTATTTAAATGCGTTGAAAAAACAATATCAATAAACTTCAATGAAAGTATGAGATAGAATAAAAATGTCGGTTTCTAATAAGGTCCCGACGGCTGAATTGGTACAAGCGTTACTCCCGGATAGAGTGGAGGATCCGAGTTCGAGTCTCGGTTGTGACCATTGTCTTTTTATTTTCTGGCTTTTTCTGTTTCATATTTGTGTTGTTGATTATTGATATTATTTAAATATTTAAAAATTATGTGATTTTTAACGAGTTTCAAAGACACAATTTACCTAAATTAAATATAGAAAGTGCCTATATATGCACCTTGTTGATGAAATCGTATTTTCTAGTGGAATAACTCTCAGTATCGCCCTGGTGGGAGATTGCCCTTCAGAACCGATACGTTGCTTGAAATGGCATAAAGTGTGTTTAGTGACTAGATCTTAAAATAGCCTTACCTTCCTTATCGCCCCTCTCCTTCTGCTGACCACTTTTAGTATATTTGGTGGTGGTCGAGTAACTTTAACTTTATAATCGTGTTGAAGCATGCCTTACTTAGTATAATCGCAGTAGCCTGTAGAACTGGGTGGAAGCGTGCCCTTTCCATCTGACTTATAAGGAATAGAATATTTGTATTCCGGGGAGATGTAGGATAACTAAATAACTAACCTTTTACGCCGTTTCCCCGCAGGGGTAGGCAAAGAGGACGGACCGCCATACAACTCTGTCTTGGCACACACTCCTTGTTTCATTCACATTCATACATCCTTTCATACATCTGTTATTCTGACTCTTCACATGACCCGATTCAAGTATTTAATTTACTCGATCGTGCCATGTCTTCCTCGGGTATCCTCGACTTCTTCATCCATTCACTTTCGTCTCATATATTATTTTTACACTCCTTTCTTCGTTCATTCGATCTACATGCCAAAACCATCTAAGCGTCCCTTTCTTGATCCTATTCATTACGCTCACATCAGCCTTGCATTCTTTCCGGTTTTCTACATTTTTAATACGGTCATACATGGTTTTACCGCACATACGTCTCAGGGACCTCAAAGCATTTAGTTTACTTTCATCCTTCCTTTGCTAGTTCCATGCCTCACTGCCATACAACAGGGTTGGTAAAAGCACTCCATTTATGACTGCTAGCTTCACTTCTTCAGTCAATTTTTTTTTTGGCGCCAACAGCGTTCAGTCCCTCCATTAACGGAGTTTCCTGCATTCACCCTCTTTTCAATATCCTTATCAGCTTTTCCGTCTGTCGTGAACATACTTTCTTCATACACAAACTCGTCCACTTACTCCAAGTATTGGTTATATAACTTTGAATATATGCGAATGAAGTGGTGAAAATGTGCCACTGCCATACATCAGGGTTGGTATAGGCACTCCATTGTGGACTGCTAGCTTCGCTTCTTTGGACAATGTAGGATTAATTAATTAGAAATGGTCGTATTCAGAAAACCACACGCACGAGAGGTTACCCCCTTCTCTGCGTATCCCAAATAGCCGACCCAATCCCAACAGACCCAACTTGCCACCCAGCAGAGAGTAACATAATACTCTCAGAGCGCTGGCTCCAAAAATACCCCAGCGGTTTGGAGAACAAGGCCCGCGGCTGGCACACCCCCTCGATGTGAACACGAAAACTTATCTTACTTTCATACACGATCCTTGATCTTAGACAGATGCTTTGGACAAGTCGCTGGCCAAACTAAGAACTCGAACCTGCAGAAGCTCGTGGTCACTGGCAAGTGGAAGACAGGAAAATCAGAGAAAGATCATCTACACGATACGAAGATCAGTCCAGATAATATATACGAGGCTTGTTCAAAAGAAAAGGTGAATTTTTTATTTTCGCGGGCTGTGTACATTCGATTTTCGTTTTTTTTTTGTTGTTGTTATGTTGGTACACATATATTTATAATATGTTAGCATTATCAGCCATTTTGGATTAGTGGTTTGTTTTTGACAACTGGAAAGGTTAGTCACGTTTTTGTGTGTTCTTCGATTTTTTACTTTTGAAAAAAATGGATCAAGGAATTAAATCCATGATTTGTTTTTCCAAGTATTTTGGTGTAAACTTCCCAAATGGCGCTTCAGCCCCTTTGCCTTTCGGCGACGATATATCGTCTGATATATCTGAACTGATATATCAGACGCCAGTTCACACCGACTAAATTATGTATGTTTGGTCGACGTGAGCTGTTTTTCGTTCGTTGGCGATCTGCAGTCATGACCGGGAACAATTCCAAATTACCGACACTGTCGATAAAACCACTGAGGGACCTGGCTCACCATTGCAGTTCCAGTGGGAAGTACGATGCTCAGAAATAAGGAAACGATTAAAAATCAACACAATCCCAACATCTGTCTTTCTTTCGATCAAAATAATACCACATTTTCCATATCTGGTTACACCACACAACATTAATCTAGCCTCCAAACAATATCTAACCTTTCTCTGACCTCACTAATTTCCCATCAATAATTTACACACCCGTCAAACAACTCATGTGCATTTGTTTAGTGCAGTTTCAAAATAAACCGCATTCAAACTTAATTATAATATTTTCAAACGAAAATTATTATCAAATTGCAACTAGAATTCCCATTCTGCAAATGTTTAAATTAGTTTTTTTTGTTGTAATTTACTATCAATTTAAATAAATAAATAAACTTTTCAATCTTCTAAAAAGATATCTTCCTAAAAAGCTTTTCAATACTTTTTTTTATAAAAAGCAAATTAATTTAATCTAACTTTATAATTTTCAATTCACAAAACATCCAAGCTGTAATCTCACAACAGTCAGCTATGACATGTCGAATGTCATTTGACACATAATCTGCAGATAAATGAGCACTATTTCGTTTTTTAGTAGAACTAAAGGGCGACACTTTAATCAAACAGAATCACAAGTTATTCAATTGTTTCATTGATATTTTTTTACTAAAAACAGCCCTGTAAAGTTGCGAGCTTGGAGGACATGGAGAGGTACCTTTGCGATACAGTGTAGTCAGGACGGTTGACTTTATACTGACTCGATAGAAAGAGACAAAGATATATTAAAAGAAGTTGGAATTCTGACATTTTCAATAAACATATTTGAACACATTAAACAAAACAATATCAATACACAATTAAAAAAAATTATAAATTCAAAATACCACACAAACACTAATAACAGAAGTTTTGCCTAAATAATGATGAAAGCTTTTTGTTGATTTTATATCTATATAACATCAAAAATGTGAAAATTCTAAAGTTCGGTCAAAAATATTTTAAACTGTTGAAATACCTCTGAAAAGTCATCTTTTATAATCTTTGTTTGGTCTTATTTGAACATTCACGCAGAGCACATATCACCATCATGTTTGATTTATTTGTATAACTACAGTTTTTTTAATCAATACTAATATATAGGAAATAATCTCAAAATCCGTAGACGTAAGTTATGATACTCGATGATGTGAAGTTAGCGCGGACGGCGAACATTAGGTGAAGACTTTTTTTGTCTCTTTCTCCCTCACGGTATACGACGTAAAAACCCGGAGAAAGTGATTTATCGCAAATTTGTATAGGTTGGGTAAAAATATTAGCTATACCTCCTTATATCGTTACTCCTTATTGAAATATGATGTTCGATACCTTCACAATAATCTTTCATCATTAGGTTGTTATAAGATATTATTTAGATAACATGCAATATCACTGGACATCAATTAGATACTTATCTGTAGATGTAGATCTTGTGGCTACTTGCATATTATTGGCATGCGGTGATATTTTGTTGTTGATAGAATTTAAAAAAACGTTTGGGCTGTGAAGAGGCGGCCATAAAACTAAAAACCACCACCGCATGCCACTATCAAATACACTACGTAAATTTCTGGATTACAGCTCTTTCAAAAATATTAACACGTTAAAACTTAAGAAATCATAAATATCTGATAAATCACAATAATAGACTGATTGCTATAATAATTGTATTGTAAAGAGACCTACCCATTCGCACCACTTGTGCAGTTAACTCATGTCAAAAACCATTCATACAAACGTCCTTTTTTATTTCTTAATTGCTTCTTTTAATGTCTTTCCGTCTCTTAAATTGTATTGTAAGGGCCGATTTCTAAATTCCTTTGAACATGCATTGTTCCATGGACCACATGTTAAAACTATGATCTTAAGGGTTGACCATTGTTACGACTCTGTCTACCCTCAACCGATTTCTTCTCAGCATTACTATCCAGAACGCACTGCGGTGCGGAACATAAATATGTACAGTTAAAGGTTTAAACATTGTACTCTATAAATTCTTCCAATAAAAAATATGCAAGTAAAGTGATTATATTTTATTCTACATCCCGGAACAAAAGCGCGCCTTACCCAAGGAGCATCTGTCGAGTTCGTCAGCGAACATTACAGTGGTGTCAGAAGTAATTGGGATGTGAATAATTTACTTCATTAAAATCACGGATCTAGCGGGCTTTAAAAACTTGAAGCATTTTTACGCAAATATCGTGACGCTTGTACGAATCCTGCAATCAATCATCTTCACTACTGGAAGTCAACACATCTGGAAGCAAACAGCAGCCTTTCCCGAGGAGTAGTCTACTCTGAAGCCGAGTTTCAACAACCAGCCTTCCCGTGAGACCAGATCTACTTGGAGGCAGTTCAGCAGCTCATCAGGTGCAGATCACAATCGTCGTTCCGAATCCAGAAGAAGAAGAAAATCAACAACATCAAGAAAAAGAAGAAACAGAAAAGGAGAAACAATGCAGATTCAACTATTTTTTTATGTAAGTCGGAGATTTATATAGTAAATTTTTTAAACCATTTAACATTTTTTTTGTACAATATTAATAACTTCACTTTTTCTTGTAATAATTCATTAAATTCCAAAGAATCAATCATGTCTTTAAAGAAAGAAAACACTATAGATTTAAATTTAGCTGAAAAAATTCTTATTAAATTTGATGGCGATAAATCCAAACTTTTTGAATTTATTGATAATAGTGAAAAAGCCTTAAAATTAGTCGATAAAAATCATAAAGATATTTTATATACATTAATTGAGAGTAAAATTACTGGAAATGCCAGATCTCTCATTCGTAATCGAAATTTTAATAACTTTGAAACATTAAAATCACATTTGCTAGACATATATTCAGATAGAAGAACAACTAATCAGTGGCATTTAGAATTGAACTCTTGCAAACAATTATTCAATGAAAACATATTTAACTATTCTAGTAGAGTAGAAAATTGTTATATAAAATTAATTAATAGCGTAAATAACGAAAACGTTAATTTGTCATGCGAAGCTCGAGAAGCTTGCATTAATCTTTTTAAAAACCAGGCTAAAAATGTTTTCATAACAGGATTAAATGACGATTTAAAATCTGTTGGTGAAATCACAAAAAGCCAGAAACATTAGAATCAGCAATTTCATTAGCTTTAGCCGAAGAACAAGAATTAAAATCAAAATATGAGATTAGAAAATATCAAAAAATTCCATTCAGTAATAATACCTTCTGTAAAATATGTAAGAAAAATAATCATGATACGTCTCAATGTAGATTCAAGAATAGATCTTTTAATAATAATTTTAACAATGTCAGAATCATTAAAAATCAACCATCCGTTATGTTTTGCAAATATTGTAAAAGGAGTAATCACAATATAGAAAATTGTAGGATATTAGCCTATAAAAAACAACTTGAAAATAATCCTAAGGTTCCTTTAAACGAGTAAGGACCTTTGGAACTGGCCATTCTAAAGGATTCCGACGAGTTAATTCGGGCTTTTTAGGTACTTTAAAACATTCATTCTGTTCTACTTTCGTAAATTTAAAAATATTAAAAATTGCATCGAATACTTTAAACAAATTCTTAATTGATACTGGAGCAGATATTTCACTTATAAAATTAAAAGTCTTAAAACAAAATATTAAATTTAAAAATGACGACATTCTGTCGTTAAGAGGTATAGATTCCTCAAATAAAAATCCAAATAAAACAATTGGATCAATAAATTTAAATATATGCATTAATAATAAAAACATTAATCATAAATTTTACATTGTAAATAATGAGTTTTCTATTCCATTTGATGGAATAGTAGGAAACGATTTCTTGGAAAAGATATAAATGTAGAATAGACTATTTTAGTCAATGTCTTTATATTCAAGATGAACGTATTCCTTTTACTTCGTCAGGATAATTCCGAACCCATGGGTCAGAATACACCGAGATCAATAAGTCGTCTATGCACGTACTCTCTCAAAATCCGGATAAGTCAAAAAACGTTACATGTGAATTAAATAAAGAAAATGGTCAAAGAAACCACTTTCATACAAAGAATTCTAAAATAAATATTAAAAATTCAGACGAAAGCAATCGCGTTAAGAAAAATAAAAAATGTAAGAAGAATACTAAAATTATAATTAAAAAATCAAATCGCGTGAAATGTAAAAGCGATATCGAGTTAACGAAAGCTCAAGAATATTTTCCACAAGAAACTTTTAACTGTGAAAAGAAAAATATAATTAATGATAATATTACCAATAAATCACAACAAAATAAAATCGTAAAAACGAACGATGATACATATGTTTATACAATCCCTGCGCGTACAGAGATAATTGCATCAAGTCTAAAGAAATCAATAAGAAGTATTACGATAGAAACAAGAAAACAGATAAATTCGAAATAGGAGACCTTGTATATTTAGAAAATGAAAATATTAAAACAGGAAAATCAAAAAAACTAAGTAGTCGATATAACGGACCTTATAAAATAATTGAGATAAATTCACCTGTAAACTATACAATAAAAATTAAAAATAAATTTGTAACAGTTCATGCCAATAGATTAAAACGACAACATTAATATTAATCTTATTTAGATTTTAAAGGGAAAAATAAATTAATTTAAGTAAAATGAAAATGCTTAAATTAAAATTAAAATGTTTCAAATAAATTAAAAATGATTGCGTATAATTAAAAGGTTAATAACACTGAATTATGTTAATCAAAATCAAATATTATTATGAAGAAAATTCAAACTGAATGAAGAGAAAATATAAATTAAGCAAAACTATACTAATATCACCTATATGCCATTTTAGAAAATAAAATGATTTTAACTATTATATTATATAAGTTTCTTAAATTGAATTAAATAAAATGTTTGTAATTCAAAACTCCTTACTTAACTTTGTTAGATATAACATTTATAAATTAATGTCTTCAACTATTTCACGAAAAGATAATACATATACCTTTATTTTACCATCAATGGCGTACCTTGCCATTTTAGAAAATAAGTTTAATTATGTAATTATGAATGAACCTGAAAATTATAAACACTTAGTTAATAATGAAATATTATGTAAATGTCAAAACCTATATTACTCTATGTAAACTAGAATTTTAAAAAATGTAATGAATTATTGCATAAATTAGAAAATAATAAATGGATTCAAATGTTTTTTAAACCAACAATTGCTACAATCACTTGCAAGGACAATGATATATTAATTGTATTCAAATTAGAATGTACAATAATTTAAGTATTAATCGAATGTGAAAGGTATACACACAAAATACTATTTTAATAACAGATGATAAAGATTTCGAAAGTTCATTTGAATCAATTGTACCATGTTTTTATATAAATTAATGATAATTGTTGTAATCGTAAGAAACTCATAAGCTCATCTCTAGAAATTTACATATTATGTATCCAAATAATATTGATAATCACCAAATTTTATTAGCATGTCATAAATTAAATAACTAAAATCACTGATAATTTGGGAAGTGAAATATTTATAAATAAAATTGTTAGTATTAATGACTTTGTTTTCACCTATTTGACTATTTTAAAATTGATATGTATGTACCCTATTTACAAGATGTATAAGAAATGTAATAAAAATTAATAAGCATAAAAACATCAAAGCAAAAATTAGAAATAAGTTTTTCAAATAATAAAAGTAATTTCTTGAACTAGGCATGTCACGCCTATATTGCATATGTTAATTTTAATATTCTATTTTTGAGTAATTTTGAAAATATAAAAGCTGAATTTAATATAAAAATATGAAGCTTAAGTATAAAATAAAAATTTCATCATATATTTTCATTTAAAATGCGGAGGTGTAAAGAGACCTACCCATTCGCACCACTTGTGCAGTTAACTCATGTCAAAAACCATTCATACAAACGTCCTTTTTATTTCTTAATTGCTTCTTTTAATGTCTTTCCGTCTCTTAAATTGTATTGTAAGGGCCGATTTCTAAATTCCTTTGAACATGCATTGTTCCATGGACCACATGTTAAAACTATGATCTTAAGGGTTGACCATTGTTACGACTCTGTCTACCCTCAACCGATTTCTTCTCAGCATTACTATCCAGAACGCACTGCGGTGCGGAACATAAATATGTACAGTTAAAGGTTTAAACATTGTACTCTATAAATTCTTCCAATAAAAAATATGCAAGTAAAGTGATTATATTTTATTCTACATCCCGGAACAAAAGCGCGCCTTACCCAAGGAGCATCTGTCGAGTTCGTCAGCGAACATTACAGTATGTATTTATATACCTATCGTATTGTAGAAATTTTGAACACTGCCAAGGAATATTATTCTTCCTCTTCCTGTGTCAACTGTGGTTAGAGGTTCATAAATAAGATAATGTTTTTAACTCGGTGAGCGGGCTGCCTTTTGCTACTGTAGGGTTTTTTGTTGTTGTATATTTGTTTATATTTAAGAAATTAAAGTGATATTTTCTAGACTGTGTTTTGTGTGCTTATAGCAATCTTTTATTTGGGCCAACTCACTAAGGTTATGGAGTTTGGACGGAGACGACGGGGGTTGGAAATGGAAGGATTCGGGTTTGAATCTAGTTTGGAGATAAATGTTTTGGCTAAATCTATTATGTGTTAATACTATTTATTATTTTGACCGGTCGGTAGCTGAGTGGAGAACGCGTCGGATTCCCACCCGGGCGTCGTCCGTTCAATTCCTCTGCTGGCTAAGTCCTCCATCATTGCACAAGCAACATCTTCCGCTTCTTATGATGGCAGTAGGAGTTTTTCAAATATTGTCAGGTTATTCGTAACCCGGGAATGTTTATCTTACTTTAAAAAAAAAAAAAAACTATTCCCGACGAAGCAGGGACTTCTGGTGAAATGTTTCAAGTATTTTTTTGTATTTGATGTAGCTATAATAATAATTGCGAATTATTAAGTGTCACATTTCTTAAACAAGAAAATTACTAGGATAACCTCAGAGCAATAATATAACAGGAGGGATAGCTTGTGCAGTCAGAATTGTTGATATTTTCCTGACTCGGCGTGGCTAGGGTTTTCATGGACCCACCTTTTTACGTCCATTCATAGCACATGTCGACGTAATGTTTTTGTTTATTTGTATAACCACTTTTTCACAGTATTATTATCAACAAAATATAGAATATAACCTAAAAAACCGTTGAGTTGTGTCCTGTTATGTCGTATAACAAAACCTAGTGGGCGGAGTCACCGGAGACGCAGGAGACGGAAAACATGCTCACATCCCTAAAAGTGGTGCGATATTATGTGACAACTTGTCTTGTCTCTTTCTCTCTCATGGTTTACGACGTAAAAACCCGGAGAAAGTTATTTATTGTAAATTAATAGGTAAATTTATATTAAAACATTTAGTTCTCTCTCCGTATGTATATTCTTGCTCTGAACGTATAACAATGACAAATAATATTGTAATTTTGAGAAGGTACTGAAAAATTCTTGACATAATAAATATCCATGCATAATGTAAAAAGTACTACCTAGCCTACTATCATTAGTGTGTTTTCTTTCGCAAAATGACTGTTGTCATGTTTACAAAGGACAATGTAGACACCATTATCCATAATCTACCCCTTTAAAGTGCCACCAAAATTAAACAAACACCCTTTACCCTTCAGATTTCTAAAATCAACATTCCAAAGGGATAATGACACGTAATTAAGATACTGAAAGTGTATTGTGTAGTCTGTTGTCTGTTGTCATATCGTATTATAATATTGAAGAAGCCGTTATTGCCTAAAGAAACATTATTTATTTTTATTTATTTATATTATACTATAAGATGTTAAACAGGGAAAAAGAAGGAGAACATCCAATTCTCCATGTAAAAATTAAATAAAAATATTTAATAAATTCCTATGAGGTCCATTTTCGATGAGTCTCTTAAACGCATTTTAATAGACTTGAAACTTTCATTTCCAAATATATTTAATTTTTTCTACAAAGAACACAGAAATTCAAAAAAAAAATGCTAATGGTTTTTTTTTTATAATAAACTCATTATCCGTGAAATATCACGGGATGTAACTTGACTTGCAAAGAAAAAATATTAGTTGCCATTTCAAATATAGAATAATGTCTGCTAAAATACACTATAATTAAGTACTTTATTAGGTAGGTAGGGATTTGAAAAGATTATTTTTTAAATTTGACAATTTGAACTTTTTTTTACGTGGCAGAAGAGTCTCAACTGCTCCCAACCGTCTAGAGCCAGTGAGACTATGGCATCCCCAATTGGGGTATGTTGTGAGGCTGAAGGTAGTGGTGAGGGGAAGGAGATGAGGAAGGGGAAGGTTGGGAAATACCTGGCTAGTCAGAGCTGGTCACCAAACACGGCTAAAGCCATTTCAAGCAACGTTTCAATTCTGAATGGTGGTCTTTCACCAGGGCGATACTTAGAGACCTTTACGTGGCAGAAGAGTCTCAACTGCTCCCAACCGTCTAGAGCCAGTGAGACTATGGCATCCCCAATTGGGGTATGTTGTGAGGCTGAAGGTAGTGGTGAGGGGAAGGAGATGAGGAAGGGGAAGGTTGGGAAATACCTGGCTAGTCAGAGCTGGTCACCAAACACGGCTAAAGCCATTTCAAGCAACGTTTCAATTCTGAATGGTGGTCTTTCACCAGGGCGATACTTAGAGTATCTACCACTCTAGGAACTGCCATCAGTTCCAAATTTGAAAAGTTCACACTCGTACGTACGTAAAAAAAACCACTTTAAATAAGACCTTTTGCCTCCAATAACTCCAGACAACCGATGAAACTGATTATGTGTTCAAGAAAGAATTTTAAAAGTAGGGTAAAATTGACCTCACTTCGGGCTCACCAAACACGCCCACAACGTACTTCTATCTGTGTATATCTTCAGTGGCTACGAATCATAGCAATGAAATGCTTTCTTTGTAATGAACACACTAAAATAATTTATCATACAAATGTGTTCGATTCTAATCAAGAATAGACTGGTGCGACTATATGATGTGCCACCGTTTCTTTCGTGAAACGATATCCCCAACCTGCACCATACGGCATGCCGTATCTACCCCTGGACCACGAAGCCTATCAAGTGAAATGCCAATAAAAGCGAAAAAGAGTTAATTAAAATGGCTGACGCATCATTTAATTCTCAAAACAGTTAGATTACGATGTAATTACTCGATTCGGTTCACTTGTGTTCAAAACGTAATGAGCTAACAGCACCGGGGAGGTCGCAAAATGTAACAATTATTATATTTATGAAAAGAACACCAATTTTTTTTTTCTGCCTTTGTAGGGAAATTTGAAAGGAAACCAACGGATTACATTGAGGTGAAGTAACAATTTCCTCTGAAATTAAAAAATATTAGAGAGATAATACACAATTTTTTCGTGCTTCTATCAAAACTCAGCATTATATCAAAATCATTTTGTCTCTTTCCGTGGTGGAGTGGTTAAGATGCTCGAATACAAATCCAGAAGTCACGGGTAATAAATATAAAATAATAAAAAGTACATTTGCGGCACGTTCCAGAGTGGTGGATACCCTGAGTATGGCCCTGATGAAAGACCACCATTCAGAATCGAAACATATTTGGTGACCAGATCTAAATAGCCAGATATTTCCCAACCTTCCTCTTTCCTATCGCCTTCCCCACCCTACTCCCTCCAGCCTCACAACATACCCCAATTGGGTATTCCATAGTCCCACTGGCTCCAGACGGTTGGGGGCAGCTGGGACTCTTGTGCGGTATTAATTATACAAAATAATAATAATTTGAAAGGATTCTGTGAAGTGTCAACTTCACTTAAAGGATGAATTGTATAAATCTGCAATCATTTAATATATATATTTTTGTATATATCTTAATTTTTATTTTAATATTTATTACGGAATTTCAATGTATGGTCGGGAACGGTCTATCTGTAAAAAGTGAAATAAAGTAAAACAAAAATAAAAAAAACAATGCTACCTCTTTTCTGAAAACTTCTAAGGGCGGTCTAACGCTTGGCATAAGTCAAAACGATAATTTTATTTATAGTTTATTTGATTAACCTAACCTATTTTCTGACATTAAATACAGTAAAACATAATAATATCATAACCTTATTTATGGTTTTAAAGTTTATTTTGTAGAACTCCATTTTAATTTTTAGGTTTTTAAACTGTCAGTTTGATAATGCCCTCAGAAGGCGAAACAGCTGTCACGCGTAAAAATAATTACATCGCAGAGCTTTTAACTAAAAACTGTTTTTTTTAAATTAAAATAATAATAATTAATGTTTAAATAAAAGTAAAAAACCTAAAAAAAATTTTAAAAAAATATCATAACCTTTTTACAACCGTCTTTTTACCAAACATTACCTAATAATATTTCTATGTTTATCTATTTAAAAAATGTGTTTGATAAATGCAACCCCTTCCGGAGCAATTTCATGAAATTTAAATGGTTTTCATTGCCCAATTCGAAGAATAACTCATTTTGTTTTGCTAGATGTAAATAATAGTTAAAACAAACACTATTCAATGAGCGGTTTGTGGAAACTAGGACCGTCCACACTTCCGTTGGTCCGTGTTCACCAGCCGCTACACATGTGGATACATTAGATTGCACGCCATTCAAAACAAATAAAAATCATTATTCAAAGCGTTCATTCATGATATTTCATGAGCACTACATTAAAAAAATACACTTTTTATTACAAGCTCGTGGTTAAACGGAGCCAACACACTTATCTACACTTATCTACGAATCTCAACACTTCTCTATATTATTTTTTCACTTGTCTATGCCTATTTCCATATTCCTCCACACTGTGCTTGCGTTCACACTTTTGGGGTTTAACTTAACCACGTTGTGAATCTCCTTTGAGGCCATCCACTGTAAAAATCTGCCTGCGGCGTGTATGTTGATTTGACAGAAGGCCCAAAGCGCACGCCGGTCAAATCTAAACCCACAATGCGGGTTCCTTTCCCGAGAGGGGCGACTTTAGGGGGTCATCTGCTTTTTAAATTGACCCTTCTAAATTTAGATATTCAAGGAAAATATCGCTGATTCGACGCAAAACTGCCGAACTTTGTATTATATATTCAAGTTCACAAGAGATCGTGTTGTTTTCCCAACCTTCCTCTTTCCCGTCTCTTTCCCCTTCCCCAATTATTCAGCCTTTCACAATACCCCAGATTGGAGATACCATAGTGTCACTTACTTCGAATAGTTAGACTCTTGTGCGGTAGCCACATTTAGAAAAAAAAATAGAATGCTCGATGGGAGGAAGGTATGCCCTCCATAACGAATATTTTAAAATGAGAACACCGAGAATTTTTTTTTATCCTTGCGGGGCCTCTAAGAAAAAAATAAATATGGGGTAAGTTGTTCCAGAATGTTGTAACTATCACTAAGTACTTATCTACTGGGGTACAAAGGGGTGTTTATTTTATTACCCGCGGAGTCGACACATAGGGGAAAACAGATAACAAATGGACCATAATAGGCGGAAGCAATGTGCGATAAGGGTGGGGGTTAGGGTGCTTAGTTCAGATATGAAAGAGTAGACATAAAATAAGTACTTATTCAATATTCAACAGATTAGAAGAAAAACATTTAATTTTACTGCGAGGGTAGGAAAACCTTAAATATGAACCCTTTAAAATGTTAATAGATTCATTCGTGGTCGAGTGGTAAGAC
The DNA here is from genome assembly GCA_022651775.1 of Drusus annulatus. NCBI lineage: Eukaryota > Metazoa > Arthropoda > Insecta > Trichoptera > Limnephilidae > Drusus > Drusus annulatus. Next base: position 788,529 of record JAGWCC010000221.1, on the reverse strand, counting down.
GCTCGACTACGAATCAAAAGGTCACGGGTTGCGCCAATAACTTATATTTGATTAATATGTGTCATTACACATTTAATTCATTTAAAATGTATATTTGCGGCACGTTCCAGAGTGGTAGATACTCAAAGTGTCGCCCTGGTGAAAGACCACTATTCAGAATCGAAACATTGCTTGAAATGGCTTTAGCCGTGTTTGGTGACCAGATCTGAATAGCCGGATACTTCCCGACCTTCCTAGTGCCTATCTCCTTCGCCTCCCCACTACCTTCAGCCTCACAACATACCCTAATTGGGGATGCCATAGTCTCACTGGCCCTAGACGGTTGAAAGCAGTTGGGCTCTTGTGAGGTATTCACTATAGAAAATAAATAAAAAGTTAGCATAATACTGATGTGTATACAGTAACACATTCCTGGCACGGCTGGCGAAAAAAATATTGTAACAATCTTATTTAAATGTAATAAATGAAAAGATAAAAATAAAGTACAACGTTTTTGAGGGTTGGATCTAATCTAGAAAACATTTTTTAAAAAACTACGATTCGTTCCAAATTAAAGCACTTCAATAAACTCTTAACAAATCTTTTACAGTTCGAATTTTTCCACTTTGTTGAACCAACGCAACGTTTCGGACAGCCTCGCAGTGTTGGTGAAAAAATTATTATCCAAAAAGTAAAACGACACTACACTATTGGCCGTGAAAATCTTTTAGTAATAACACGTATATTAATTTTAATATTAGATCGAGGACAAAAATGAGCAATCAATAATAATAAATTCAGATACTAGGCATCCATTTGAACGTATCACTTTTCAGAGAAACACATGGCTTTCCCACTGCTGCTAATGCCCACCTAATAAAACGCCATTGTGGAATCCATCAAAAATTAGAAATGCTGTTCTCATGCGGCCGCTAACTCCCGTTAAGGGCAAAACAGTACATGCACCGTTATCGTTATAGATTTTTTATTATTATTTAGGCGGTAAAACCGCTATCAAAATTATCGCCGGTGAGTTGAAAAATAATATGGTTTCCAATCATAAAATATGCAGCCAGCGCGGCAGGTACCCACTCTACTGCCTACGTTAAATAGTACCTACCGCGTTTTCTATGAGCTGGCAATATTATTTTTTAGCCTAGCACCGCATTTATCATATCGCACATCACCTACCTCAGAACAGGTTACACCTAGCGAGGTAGGTAATGTAAAACATACAGAAATGCATTTAAAAAGAGTTTGCCGTATGATGATATTATTGTGAATAAACAACATGATTTCCTTATGAGCGTACGTACGTGCTCACTTAAAAAATGAAACTGAAAGATTTGTTGAGAAAATTATCAAATTCAAAAAGAATCTTTTCAATTTCGGACAAGTGACAAAGTACCTACCTACAATATAGTTTACAAGAGGACAACTTTTATTCTATATTTGAAATGTGAAACATATTTTATCAGTTTTCATCTTGGCAATTTAAGTTACGTCCCGTGATTTTTAAGCAAGTAAACTTTTATTTTTTTACAAGCATTTAAATATTTACACTGTTTTAAAATATTCCTATAAACCATTTTAAGAGTCTCATAATTGTTAAAAACGTCTTTTGTACAAATTGTAGACAACATAATTAATAAACGTCGATTTATCGACATTGAATAGAAATTTATCCAAGTTATACAGAGTAAAAATTGTACCATACATGTTTTTAGACGTTACCTCAGAGCAATAATATACAGGAGTGAGCGCTTCTGGACTATCTGTAGCGTGGCTAGGACTAGGGCTAGGGTATTTAAACATCCATTCAGAGCACATGTCGACATAATGTTTTTGTTTATTTGTATAACCATTTTTCATAGTATTGTGTTATAAACAAAAATATAGCATATAACGTAAAAAACCATTGAGTTATGTCTAGTTTAGTCGAATATCAAAAGGTGTGGGCGGAGTCCCAGGAGACGCGGGAGACGGAGAACATCCTTACAATACATAAAAGCGGTGTGATATTAATTGTATGAAATTTTTGTTGTCTCTTTCTCTCTCATGGTGCGCGACGTAAAAACCCGGAGAGAGTGATTTATCCCAAATTTGTAAAGGTTGGGTAAAAAGAATTAGCTCTCTCTCCATATATTGTTACTACTCTAAGGACGTTACAATAGAAACCCCTTTAAAAATTTTTGCTTGACATTGGTAGGTTTTTTTTTAAAGCACGATGTTGGACATTTCTTATAGTAGGGAAAAAAATGTTTAAGTGTTTTTTTTTTATTACAATAGAAATGGGAATATCAATGTATATTTTAGAATATTTTCTACGCCTTGCGTAGTCATTATCTCACCCAATAAAAGAGCTAAGGATAATGATATTAATCAAGTGGCGCCATTTTATCTACTAACAGGGGCGAACTGGCCCTATTTAAAAATAAATAAATGATAAAACAGTATAATTTGGGTTGTGATGTGAGCACGTAACATTTTTTAAATTCAAAAATACATCATTCTTATTTTCAGAAGATAATAATAATGTTTTATTCCAGAAGGTATGCAGGAGTAGTGCAATGCAATACCTTCCATAATTGATATTAATACAATGATTTTTTACTGCCGCTCTCATAATAGTTGGTGGTGTAAGAATCAGCCTAGTTGTCTTACATGCAGTTGCTCGGAGTTCGATTCTCGACCGTGGCAATTAAAAAATATATCTGTATATTATTAATATTTTTTAGTATTCTATCTGGAAAGAGGAGTGCAAAAAATCAGCTTCACAAATCCTACAATTATGATATCTTGTATTTTTTAACGGGTCTGTGCTAGTTAAAAATAATTCTTAATATTATATACGTGACCGATCGAACATGTTTGTTTCTGCCTAGCAACGAATATAACCGAATAAATTTATTGTTAGTGGGTATATTTTAAACGTTAATCTTCTTCTTCTCGCGCCCTCTCCTTTCGGAGGTTAGCCACCATCAGCGAAATCTTCAGTATCAGTGCATATGTTTACACTTCCGACAGTGATGTACTTGTCAAACGTCACTGAGAAACAGCATTTTGACTTGTTTACGCCTACCTATTGTTACTAGCGAGAAAGGGACAAAAAGCGTGCACTTGGAAAGAATTTGAATATTCGGAAAGGTTTTACAGTTATTCGATTTTTTTTTTAAATTTCAACAACAACAAAAAACTGACAAGTTTAAAAAATGTTGGATGCAAGCAATGCATCTGTGTGCGTACTGTGTCGGCTAAACTCTTTCTACGATACCTTTACCAGTCAGGTAGGTTTTGAAGTGATGACGCGGGACGTCTTCCTATAATGTCTTCCCCTGGATTATTATTATCCACAATAAAACTAAATATACAAAACTATCTGTATTCATAGGCATGTTTTTATCTAAAAATATAATATTCCGCATATCAATGAATTATGAAAAAAAAAAGTCAAACAAAACTCATAAACAAAAAAAAATCCTCGTGTAACTACTTACAAAAAAATGCAACAACGTCGTTGTATAAAAAACAAATCAATTTGAAAAAACCGAAACGTGTAAACAAAATAATATTTGTTTGACTCGTGAAGGGAATGTCAAGCGGGTTTCAAGTTCATTCTATTCTTAATTTGAAATTTAAATTTTCGAATTAATAAGTCGGCCGTATTGCCAGTGGTTGCCGGTCGCCACCACGATAACGTTTCGAAAGTGGTTGACATTCCTACCACGATAACAATACGAGAGAACACATCAATTTTTCATAACAATTCACTGACACTATCAGCGTTCGTGATAATCATAATAAATTATAAGCTGCAGGTATATTAATTTTTGAAGATCTATCTACGATTCTTGGAAATGTGCAAGGAATTATTGTTAAAATAATTACGATGAATCATTCGCGATAGTACAAGTAGGTACTATAATACGTTGTTTATGTTTTTTACCGTTTAATTATTATTTTTTAAATGTAGACCAAATTTTCAATATTGAACAGCATACAACATGCATTTATTTATATTTGTAACTATGAGAAACCAATAATCGTAACCAATTTCAAGACGTTTTTAGGTACTCCCTCCCTCTTCCCTATCTACTTCTCCCAGCTTAATTTTGCCACCCAACATTCCCTAAATTGGGTTTGCTGCGGTTTTACCGACTCCGGGAAATCGGGACTCAAAAAGAATACACTAAACAAATATCGTATTAAAAAACATGCGACACGAGGCAAAGTATGAAACTAAGAGGACGATAAGTAGTAATTTGGGGGTTATGTGTTATGAATGTGTTTGATATACGTAGGTACGGGATAATGCACCATTTACGACGGGAAATAATAACGAAAGATTGAAGTGTGTGTGTCTTGTGTCTAAGTAGGCACGCGTTCCGATGAGCAGGACGAGTTTATTGCGTGTTTTCTAGAAATCTACTTTTAAAACTTTCTAACCCTCCGAGGGGGTGGGGTGGCGGGGGTGCGGGACGGGGGGGCGCGGGGCGCAGCCCACGAGAGAGGGTACCGTCCTCCATTGCCTCTCCTCCCGTCGTCGAGTGAAGCCAGTTGCACCAAATCACGGCCGGTCGCTCCCGCAGTTCGCGTGATTTACAAGAAAAAATCGGCGTTTCGTTTAAATTTTTAATTTCTGAATTTTGGCGCGCTTTCGCAGTGCGTGCCAGGCGGGTAGTGGAAAATCACCCGAACGGCTGCGGTTCTCGTGTTCGTAACTTTTGTGAAGTTTGAAAGTGTACATTTGGCAATTCACAATAAACAACAAGACAGCACCTAGAGAGCTGTGAAGTACGATAATTACTGTACTGCGGGATAGATTGGCTGCCAGTATTATTACTCGAGTATATTACTAGGTATACATTAGTGATATCTGTTGGTGAGGTGAGGTGAAGGTGGCGTGTGGTGTGTGGTGTATTGGTGTGGTGGCCTGCGCCCCTCCTAGGTATTTTCCTCGCCTCGCTCGCCTCTCGGTCACGCCGCAGCTCCGCTCGGTAACGCTCGGCGGGGATCGGCCGTTTCCGTCAGTGTTCGCTCCGGCCGAAGGGCGATTAACCCCAGCGTAGCGGGAGAGAGACGAAAAACTATGCTGACATGGCGTTCCAAAAACTGCGCCGATCGTGTCGTGCCTGAAGAAAAATTCACCCTCAGCTTCGAAACAACCGGAAAATGAAGAGGTAATGATTTCAGTAAACCTCAACCCCTCGCGTGTCCCCGGCGGCGTTCCGTGTGGCGAGATGCCAGTGACAGTGTGGCCAAAGTGTTCCAAACGGTGCTCCGAAAATATTTCACAGGGTCGTCGCACTCTCCCCCGGATTAAAATCAATATATTTCAATAAATCAATATTTTACCGTATTACCCCGCGCCGCGACGATACGCCGCCATTTCAACGATGACGGTGTGTTTTTTATTGTGTGATATTAGAGTCCATTTTGACCTCGCTCGGCGGTAGGGTGGCGCGCCGTGCCAGTATCGGGGAGGCGGGGTGTATGCGCGGCCGACTCTACGCTCTACACGGCTCCTAGCAGTACTCGGTCACAGTCACATTTCACAGGACTAACATGGCGGAAGGGCTGCGCCCGTTTCCCATCCGAGGGTTGTTAACTTTTACACTCGCATAGTCTCGGCCGGGTCACTGTTTCGCCGACTCAAGTGCTAACGTGGTGTGTGTTTTTGCGAATGTCCCCCATCGACTGGTCCCGTGTATAGTGTCGTGATTCGTCTCGCTGCTCGCTGGCGATGACGTAATAAGTGCTCGGTCGCCCAATGCGTAATAATAACCAATGTGCCTACGGAACAGATAGCGCTCCTGCCACCTGTAGGAATTAGGAATCCTCATCTGTGGCAATTAAACCAAATCAACCTGCATTTCACTACGTATTCCGACCATCGCACTCGTGTTCCAAAAGAAACGGGAAATATCGCCTGGTCAATTCTCAAGTATTTGTTCGAATTCGGAGTAACATCGGAGATTGACAGTTGTGTAAATCCATAGAATTGACAAGCCAATCGCCAATGCCATAGTCCGCCATAGACAATGATCACTTCGGTCGTGTGATTTGTGATTTACCGTTTACTGCGGGCGAATTACGGGAAATGGATTTAAAATGCGATTGATGCGAGAGTTGAACAGTTTTTAATACCGTAAATCGGTACGGAGAAGAGGTTCTCGCTTCCCACCTGTGCCGCCCTCGATAAATAACCTTGATAGCTTCTTGGGCAGGCAGTCGCCCGTACTGTAGCCTATAAGCTAGCAGCGAGCGAGCCACTCGAGTATTCTCATAGCTGTTACTGCATTAGACTTAGACCTCCGCTAGGCTATGTAAATGACAAATAATAATGGCGACCGCCTTACGCTTTCCAGATGTTTTCTCGCTAGCCTTTGAAACGTGTCTGCGCCGACCAACTCACGAAATTCTGTCTGTATTCTAGTTCATTTCGCATTGGAAACCCGTTAGAATCGAGTTTGCCAATTCCGAGGAATGGCATAAACCATAAACTTTCAATGGAATTTTTTTTATATAAATTTATCGTTAAAAAAACTTGTGAAAATAAATTTATGCGAGAGACATACTCGGAAAATAAATTCACACTATTCTTATTTTAGATTTATGTTGGAACCTTATCGTGTTTTTTGGATGTATGCTAAATATCCTATTCATAAAAAGGTACACGCCTTTATTGTTCGTGGGTTTGAACCATAACTCCCTTGAGATTGTCAAGCACATAATCCTCTCAAGTCTCCAATCCATTCAATCAAATCTTCTAGTTTTCAACGCCCCTAACTAGTTTTACCAAAGAAATTTGTTTTTTTTTTTCGCACTTACATAAATACCATTTATAAATCGTTAAATGATAAAATCTGCCGAGATGTTATCAATAGATAATTCGTACGGTTTTGATAAGACGTCAGCAAACTTTCACGAAAATGTTAAAGAATTATTGATTATCAATGATATAGAATACACTACAAGAGGCTTTCTCTAATAATTAGGAACCGATTAAAATTGGGGACAATGATCTAAATCTACGTTTATATTTTAATAGTGTTAGGTCACATTTAATGCGATTAATGTATTCTTGTACAATAAAAGTTATAGTCTGATATGTGTATCAACCAGACTATCTTGTTGCTTGCAAACTGATCGTGTTGTACTGGTTTTAAGCTGTTAAAATATTAGTGTTTTTTTTTTAAATTTTATGTCTGATCTAAAAATGACAAAAAATAGTACATTGTCAAGTAATAATTACTAGAATAGCACTTGAATTCGAGAGATTATTGCTGGTTCAATACCTCCCGAAATGCACAAATATTATCTGGGCTAATAGTTTTAATAACAAACAAAGTTGTCTAAACTTTTTTTGTTACATTGATGAAACTTACAAATTAGTCTGCAGCTTTCGTAAGAGAAATTTCTTAATATGTTTGTTGTGTCGACTTAATAAACTGGATTTTTCCAAAATGATGTCCATTCAAGGTTATATATAGCAGTCGAAACGGGAAATAAAAAAATTAAAATGAATGGCTCGCTTAACATTCGTCCTTCAAATAATTATAATTATTGATTAGTCTGTCACATTACAAAATGAACATTTTTATAATACGTAAATGTCAAATTATCAAGTCCTATTTGAAATGTTGTAAATATTGTTTTTAATGCATACGCAATTACTTGATAGAATCTTTCTATAGGGATTGAATATAAGATAAAATAACGTGTTGACTTTAAAGTTACAAATAGGTACAATCCGTTCAATGAATAAGTGGAATCATAAAATCTCTGGTATTGTTTGAAAACTCATGGCATTGGAAAAAACTAAACTATTAATTAGTAACTGTTCCTCAGTTACACTTATCAATTTTATTTTGGACCCAAAGCCAAATAAATAACAATGTTTAAGTTTGTTGCATCCATCAATAGTGGGCATACATGTTTTTAAACAGCTTGACATCTTAAGTAAGGAGTTAGTGGGAAGTGACTGTTAATTGCCTATTCCCGACTTATATTTTCCTGATTGTCATGTTAAATCTTGTGTAAACACAAGATCAGGGCAACCACAGTAAGTTGTCCCAATGTGAATTTTTCTTCAGAACCCAAATATGGCTCCTACATTCATTTCTCCTAGAGGCAGTTCACTGTCATAACCCGTAGACTTAATATTAGTTTGCAACTGCTGACCTTGTATACATTGCAAGTGCTACTGTTGAGTTTGGTAGCCACCTCTGGTCTGGAGCCACTTCTTCACAAACCTTGACCCAGCGTAAACCAGCAATCTTTTTGATGGAATCTCCTATCTTATCGGATGAATTGCAATCTTATGAAACATACGTTGGGTGAGAATTCTGTTTCTGTTCTACTGCTATTTCAATGGAAGATGCTTTGAAGAATTAGCATGCATATACTGGAGACACGCCAAACGCTTGCCCAAAGTTGACTTCTCGACTTGCATGTTTCCTCTTAAAGAATTAGGTTCCCTCCATACTATCTGTGAAAAAACCTGCATATAGCATCCCTAAAGATGACAGGTCCTTGGGGAAACCTCAGAGCCTCCGGTATCTGGGGATATAAAATTAATACTTGTTGGAAAATTGTTCAAAATACAATCCTGATCCATAAATTACTCCAAGATTTTTTTTTATCTATGGCCACTCTTTTGTATATTTTGTACTGCATAGTTGATAGGTGTTATATACCAATATTGGTAATCTCTCGCAGGTGTTTCTGTGATCATTTCACCACCTGAAGATTAAACATAAAATGTTTGTTTAACGTTTTCCAGCCGCCTCTCCCATTCAGAGTTTGTAATGGAAGAGAAATTGAGGTAACCATTAGGAATGCTAATAGATTTCTGATTGAATATCTCTGAGGCTTGTAGGTGACTAGGGAGATTTTGAATGGATATTATTTGTACAAGACTGTAAATATTTTTTTTTTATTTGAGGCAAGAAATGGACTTATTATCTCTTTAAAAAAATCTCTGAGAAATTCTCGTAGTCTTGGATACTCTAGAACATGTCGTATGTTATTTTATGTAACACTAGCTTTTATTAACCGGATTCACACGAGTTTCAACATTTGCTTTTCTTATTAACGATGTGGTGTCACGTTTTAATTTTTTTTTTTACAGTGAAATGCACATTTCAAAGCCCATGGTGGAAATGATGTTGATAGCTGAAAATAGTAGCAATCGAAATTCTAGACGAAAAAGGCTGTTCAAATTTCAGTTTTTGCTGCCTTTTGTTGTCTGCTTTTGAAGCAAAAATTAAAAAGATAGATCGATGTCACTTAAAAAATAAAAAAAACTTTATTATAAAAGAAAAAACCAATGTCAACATTAAACTGATTATTTTATAGCTTGGTCCTGAGATCATATATTCAGTTTTTACACATAGTTTTATTTTTCAAAAGATAATGTTTACCCAGTCCATCAACTTATAATACCCTATTTCCCATTTCTTTGAATTTAGATTATATTTTGTGGAATAGATCAAAAAGAAGGACATATCCTTCCTTTGTATGAAATAGTATCCCTAGATGTTAGGGGATAATTTTTACAGTGCCATGTAGTGAAAATTCCTCAGGGCGCTTGATGGAATGCATGTGTAAGAAAACATACCTTGGTATTATAAAACATATCTGGTATTCATAACTAGTATTTTTCCTGGGTCTCTTTCAAGCATCTTTGCTCCGATACTGAAAATATGCTTTTCAGTGTATTAATATTTTGTCATTGAATCCAAACTCATATCGGCAAAAAGTCTGGATTGCAAAACCATGCTTTCGTGATATATGGTTAAAATTCTTTCACATTCATGCATTTTATAATGCTATCCTTATCGCATTTATATTTTTCCCTACTTGATTATGCCATTTTTCTCCATTCCTTTATTCCTGACAATCTTAGATTCCCATATTCACTCCAGGTTGCCATGTATACCAAAAGATAGGAAGACAAACATTCCCGGGTTATGAATAACCTGACAGTATTTGAAAAACTCCTACTACCATCATAATAAGCGGAAAATGTTGCTTGTGCAGCTGTAAATGTTGCGGAATTGAACCCACAACGCCCGGGTGAGAATCCGACGCGTTTGTCCACTCAGCTACCGACCGGTCAGATCAAACTATAACCTCGATATACTCAGAGCGTGTGCTTCAAGTCTTAATAAATCAGTGCCTCCCTGGTATGCCAGTTGCACCAGGACTCCTGGCTGGGGTGGTACATTTGCACCAATTATGCCATTTTTACTAATGATTTTCCCTTTAACGACACGCGTCCCACATAATATCCTACTCTCGGCAAAATGTTATAGATATTCCAATTGATCCTGAAAGGAAATAAAACCCCAGGAGTACAGTTGTTGACCTGCTCGCTTTGTTCGATACGTGACATCATTGTTATATGTTTCATAACACTCGGCCAACAAGGAATATTTTATGATCGTAATATGGTACGGAAATTATTATGTGCACTTTTTCTACTGCAACATTAGTGGTCGTTTGTTTGTGAAAATGTTCATTTTAATTTTAGATTATCGGTTGTCAAATGCATAATTAAACAATCTCCGACTGATTATATCCGTTGAAATCCTCGGCAACAAATTGGAAAAAGCGAAATCCCGGTGTGTGCAGTATGTTATTTCACATAATTTAAATTAAATAATAAACAATGTGTTTCAGATTGGTAAATACTGTCAGTATCGCCCTGGCGAAAGATCACCATTCATAATCGAAACATGGCTTGAAATGCGTTTGGTGACGAAATTTGAATAGCCAGGTACTTCCCAACCTTCCTCTTTCCCTCCCAACTCATTTAAAAACCTTTTTTGTATGTTATATCTTAAGCATTCTGAATTTTAACATTTACATTGCTTTTGTTTGGCGTTTTTGCTAATGTGAAATTATTTCTAATATTGTAACTGTTAATTCATGGTGGAATTCCATTTTAATGATCAAATAAAAACAAATTTATAACTTTATTCCACTTTTTTTATTTTTGACTGGACCGGTTTCAGCCTATAACGGCCATCTTCAGACTAGTACAGGTTGTTATTGTTGTTGTCTATTATAATAGTATATAAGCCATAGAATAAGAACAACCTGTACTAGTCTGAAGATGGCCATTATAGGCTGAAACTGGTCCAGTCAAAAATAAAAAAAGTGGAATAAAGTTATAAATTTGTTTTTATTTATTCATTAAAATGTGAAATTATTTAATACATAAAATCATTCAACAATAAAACGTGAGCGCTCCCAATTTTAAAAGTTCAAACAATTTATCGCTTAAAAATACTGTGCGAAATTGTTGTCATTACGTATTTGAAGTGAATTGAACCTTCGTCCCTTGGGCTATATCCCCGAACATCCAATTCAAATCCAGGATAAAGGCGTCAGTCATGATTTTAAACTGTAAAATTCATTTTAAAATCACGTAATATTTAACTCCTTATCTTGTTACCCCATTGAGATAATATTCCAAGCCTCGGTGTAGTTTTCTGGGCGCAGACCATAACCACACTCCTTATCATACGATTATTCCTGCCACGGGCACAATGCAGCTTGCCAACGTGCACACATAATAATAAATATTTAATATTACTCACTCGGCTTGCGGACTTCGAGAAAAACCTAAGTATAAAACTTGCGAAGATGAAAGAATAATTATGCCGTATTAAATCTGTTTGAGAGTCGATTCCCTTACATTTTGTATGGTTCTCACTCAAAGCCTTGGATTCTTAATATATTTCAAGTGTTGAGAGCTCTGTTGTAACCTCTCTTTCTGTTACATGCGTCGTTTTTGTAAAAGAGGGAGTGGTTGCATTGGAGTTATTACTATGAATGACAGGATTCTAGCTTCACATAGATCACGGTAGATATGGCAATTATGCAGAATTCAAAGCATGATGCACACAATTAGTCAACTTAACGGATCCAGTGCCACTATCCTTATGCTGATTTGTACTCATGATTGTATAATGCAGCGTAAGTTTGTACAAGCAGGTGGATTGCGATGAAATTTCTTATCGCTTGCGCTCTTAAATCGTTACGTAAGCTGCGTGCTTAACTCTGAAAACTCCTGTTAGTTTTTCAACATTTAATTTTGACAAATTACCTGGATCGGTTAACGTGAAACTAATTATGTTGTACCCGATATTCTTGTCTTATGTCCTGTTTGTACTACAGCTAATCTTGTGCAATCAATTACTTGATCTTATTGAATAATCTATTTTTCTGAATATACAATATCGATGACTGGATTCACTTTAGTAATCAACATTATGATTATTTTCATCAAATTAATCAATTAAATTATTCACAGTTTCCCCATACAAGAATACATACAACATACAGTATGACCAAAAGTTTTGAAGGGAGACCCTTTTTTTTTTAATCTACATTGATCTTGCTCGCCATCTCTAACCCAATTTTTGTTTTAAATACATTTAAATTAAGCAATCATTCATAAAAGATGTATCTACATTATTAATTTTGAAGTAATAAAATAGCAAAGTTGCATTACTAGTTTTGGTGAAAATGAACATTCATTATTATGGTGAATTCTCTAAACCTTTAATATAGTTTGTTCAAAAGCAAGGAAATGAGACCAAAGTGCTTGAGGTGCGCTTGGTTGTATTGTTCCTTGATAAACAACCTCACTGTGGTCAACATATGTTATTTCATAACAATTTCTGTTATTATATATTATTCTACCACTGAATGTGTTGGAACCATGTAAAATGTCATGTTTTCGCACTTTGTTTAACAATGCAGGCAATTTATTGAAAATGTGCTGAAGCAGATTTTCTTCATTACTTAAAATTTACTTCCTGAAAGAATATGAGCTAGAATATATAGTTAAACAGTCGATAAATCCAAAGTCAACGTTTATAATCGCTTTACCATGGAAAAAATTAACAATTTCTGAAATCCAACTACTGTAACGGGGTTTAGAATCACAGCGGCCAATCTTTTGTGAAGAGATAGAACCTTGTGATAGTAAAATGCCGATAAACCGCCTATGAGAATTATATAATACCCAAATAGTCCATATTTCTTCACCCTACACTTATAAATTAATTCATTAGTTTCAAAACGCAACTGTCAATTTGATTTATTTTCAATAATTTATTTTTTTATGATTCCGCACTATAAACACACACCACTGCAATTGACACTGAAACAAAATTGTTTCTCAAAGGACAAAGGACCTCTCGATTAATTGAACTTTTGTTTTTTTTTTTTAATTAATTTGTGTTTTTACGATTTCATCAAGATTTGTATTGGAAAATAGCTATGTACATTGTACGTGATTTTAATAAGGTGTATTTTTGTCTTTCCAGGGCTCGCGATTGATATCTCTGAACGCATTGGCAGGAAGCAACACCAAGAAACCAAATATACATTAAGATTGAAAGGAGAGAGGTGAAATAAACAATACAATAAATGAAGATATCGTTAGGCGGCGCAGAGAAAATATTTATATTTACACCCGTTATATCTATATAGAGAGAAATTATATTTTTACAAAACTACCCTTAAGTGGACTGAACTGATTGATGAGCCTAGTTGATTAATAAAAGAAATACAAGATGGCGTCTCAGAGATTCTGTCTACGGTGGAACAACCACCAGTCCAACCTGCTGTCGGTCTTCGACCAGCTCCTTCACGCCGAGACCTTCACGGACGTCACGCTGGCTGTGGAGGGGCAGCTGCTCAAGGCGCACAAGATGGTGCTGTCGGCCTGCAGCCCCTACTTCCAGGCGCTGTTCGTCAACCACCAGGAAAAACACCCCATTGTGATATTGAAGGACGTGCCCTACTCCGACATGAAGAGCCTCCTGGATTTCATGTACCGGGGAGAAGTGAGTGTCGACCAGGAACGGCTAACCGCGTTTTTACGAGTCGCCGAAAGTCTCAGGATAAAAGGGTTAACAGAGGTCAATGATGAAAAGTGCGAGGCGCCGGCTTTGGGTCCACCACCGCAGTTGCACCGCCTTCACCGCGGAAGCAACTCGCAAAACAATCAAGCGACTCCGCAAAGTGGAGGGTTACTCCTCCCGCTGCTCGGCGGAGGTGGTGGAGTCATGCAGCCAAAACGTAAACGCGGACGACCGCGCAAGTTATCCGGCGGCGAAGAATCGATGGACCAGTCCCGCGACCACTCCATGGTCAAGGGAGAACCTGAACGTCTGGAAGTAGCAGTCGGTGCGGAGAGCTTTCAGGGAGACGAACCTGCTTCCGGAGACGAGGAAGCCCTCCTCATTGATGAGGGTGATGATCTCCAACCGCCGCCCTCCCCGCAGAACCGCTCCGACACTCCAGGTATGTCCGCAAGTCTACTTCATGCGCCGGATCCCTGTATTTAGTCAACCCTCATACCTGTTGTAATATACTTCATAATGCATTCTTTGGTGGGAAGTGATAAGCTACTATTGATTTCGTCACATAACAGATTTTAGATCTTCAAAATGGAATGCTGATATAACAAATTTGGGTGGGCATTTGCCTACCACTTGTCCGGAGTTTGATATAAAAACCAAATGTTCATAACGAGCACAGCTTACGGAAAACTTCCTCAGCATTTCTTTCTTGCATCAACAATTGACTCTACAGCTCCATGAAACGATGTCCTATTCGTTGTTACTAGCCGTTGGTAAACTCATTTCTGATAATCCAAGGGTTTTGTCAGTATTTAAGACAATACATGATTCAATTGCATATAATATTATTGAAATCCTTAGATTATTAGTTTATTGGGTCTTTAAGATAGAATCTCAGGAGTATGTTGTCTTTACAATGATTTAATCTCCCCCCTTTTCAAACCGCAGTGCAATAATTTGAGTGAATTTGTTTGAAGGATTTTGATAATTATTTAACATGTGGGGATTTACCGAGTAGGTTGTACAAACAGATTTTCTGTATAAATTTACAGTGGACCAGCATTATAATAATCCAGCTCAAGGACCTTGTTTATAATACCTATTTAATCTCGTTAAATTAACCGCTCAAAACGTTATCTAAAATAAAGCCTTAAAACCTTAGTTCTATTTATTTTTCAAAGGGTGATGTTTAAACAAGTTTTATTCAGTTAAATTGAATTTTTCTCTATATTATTTGTTTTAATTTCGTTAAAACGTGCGCTTTTATCGTGCCTTGACTAAAACCTCGACATAACCTTGGCAGACACATGTGCTGTGTAAATAATGTAATGGGTTTGTTTGTGAAACACCTGAATTAAGAAGTGGCAAGTGATGTGAATTCTGCGCGGGAGTAATACTAAGATTTACTGTTGCTTGTCTTGTAACATTGTTGTTCACCCGTCACCCATCCGATCCTTGGTTATGGATGTAAATAAAAGTATACATGTTCCACCTATGCATCTTCCTATCATTGTAATATTACGCCCGAAGCTCGTGAGAGATAACAGCGATCACAATATAGTCTCAATCTACATCTCCATATCCCTCATCTCTCTCTGTAACATGGTTTATCCGTAGTGGTGGCAGAAAAGTACTTATTTTCCATTCTCCTACTTGTGTTATATATAACATTCTGTAAATAAAACCTACTGGGGATTATGTTGGATATCGTTAGCCGATCCATTGGACGTTCTGTTATTGTAGATTCTCAGTGCTTGTTACGATGCTGCTAGGATAATTGCTCGTCAGTTGTTCGTGCAGTTGGGAATGAGCGCTGGGAATCAGTTGTGGAAAATATGGTCCATTGTCGTAGTCGGCTTGTAAATAAATACATATCATTGGTTGGATTTCACTTCTCCGGAGTTTCGTTAGGTAGTGGAAATCAAAAAGGGAAAAAGCTAAAGGGACATATGCGTAATAGTTTCGGGCAGTGACCGTTTGTTTGATACAAGATTTGTTTGATGTTCAGTGGGACGTAATGCGAGGCAAGACAAGGGGTAAGTGGAGACATCTTGTCGGCTATCAGTAATATTACGTACAATGGAATACTTGAACATGTCGCCGTTCAGAACTGCGCTACAAAGGGAAGAGCTAAAGGGTAATAGCCAGAGGGATCTTTGTCGTTTCTTACTCTTATTCAGTATCCTTACTGCAACCGGAACAGATATGTTGTTCAAGGAACAGTCTGCCAAACGGGGGTCTAACGTCGGTTCAGAACATTGCGTTTGGTTTCGGTACAGTACGCCCAGGCCTATTCCCTAGAGCTTTTCCTTTTGTTTGGTTCTCGCGGTGGTGTGTGTGAGCCTGTCTACGCCCATAGAGAACACCTCCTAAATATGGCATCTTCTCTTTGGTTCCTAGACATTCTCAACCATCCAATATGACTGAAATACTTAGCTCTGTCCTTCCTCATTCTGTATGATAGCGAACCGATGATGTATTTCCAGATGCAGCCAACAACGGTTCCCCCAACATGCACTCCAACGGCCCAACCGAGAATGGCTTCATGAAGTCCGAACCTTCCGAAGGCAGTCCTCTGCTGGACTCCTTCAACGACCCCATCGAATACAAGTACACTCCCCAAGACATCGCACACAGTCCTTCCACCGGGAGGGACTCGGACGAGCGCGACTCGGTGACAGGACACAGGATTAGTATAAGCAAAAACCTCAAACCAAAGAACAAGAAATTCCTGGCACACTCGGCCAAGGCTCGCGCCCGGAACCTCTTCAATCAACTATCCAGCCTGAACATTAACAATGCCCTGAATAACTTCGACAAGTTCCCTCCGGACGGGGCTCTCATGCCTGCGCTCGCCTCTCAACTCTTCCCCTCCGAACTCGACCACAGAAGCCTCCAAGACCCGGAACTGGCGGCGCCGGGTTGGTACACTTCCCTCAACCTGAAGAACCAACAGCAGATGGACGAGACCAGTGAGTCTGTGCGAGACTTCTGCTTCAAGGAAGGAGAGAACGTGTTCCGCTGCAAGGTTTGTTCCCGCGTGTACACGCACATCAACAACTTCTGCCGCCACTACGTGACGTCCCACAAGAAGGATGTGAAGGTGTTCCCGTGCCCCATCTGCCTGAAGGAGTTCACCCGGAAGGACAACATGGTGGCGCACCTCAAGATAATCCACAAGAACCAGGACGCCCAGTCGGCCGTCTGAAGCCCCTCTATAGATATTCTCCCTGTCTGAAGGAGCATTAGAGGTCGTATTAGAAGTGCCTACAATGCCTTGTAGTGTTTTCCTACTGTAGATTAATTTTGTAAGCTTTTTTCGGAAAGTTCTAGAGCATTTTGCATCGTGACACTTACAATATTCGTAACGAGGTAATTTTTTTTATTTTATCGTTCGTCGTCGTAACCTTTGCCTCAAAATATTTACGCAATTTACTTTCTGGATTACGTTCAAAATACTTTCCATTATCGTCCCTCAAAAAAGTAGAGACGAGAACATATTTTTGAAATATGATTTTATTTCGGATGTGTTATTAAAAATAAAACAATTGCCGCAATGAGATTGAATCTCACTGTGCTGTTCTTTCATTGAATAATATTTTTAATTTTCCAATGCAAAAATCACGTTACAAAAATATGCTCGATTTGTCTTCTATTTAAAAAGTATTTTTTGTCGATGGACCCGAAATTATTTTTACTAATCTTAATTTCTTGTATTTTAAATAAAAACAATGATTTAAGATGCGGGGCGTCTTTATCTCAACTTACCGAGAGATTAGGAATATCCTGAAAATGCGTATTTCAATGCGTGATTTATGAATGTTATTCTCTTGGATTTTGAGCTAGCGCCCCGGTTATTGTGCAATATTTTTTGTGATATATTCTCGCTAACATCTCAATTAACCCAACACGACAATATAATATATTGCAGAGATTCCCCTCCACAATATAATGGAAAGTATTACAATATTACTATAAACACAAATAAATTCTAAATTAGATATTTTTCCTTTAGAATCGTAGCCGGTACAATTTAATTATTCTAGATCACAGATACAGATTCTTAAATTTAAACAATTTTTCAAGTAGCTTCGTTGTGTTCACATATTTAACGTTTTCAATTAAAGTGACGAAAAGTAAAAAAAAAACTACACCTTTAAAATTAAAAATATCTAGCAAACAGTTTTTATTATTTTTATTAAATAGTTAGTCAGGGTAATTACGCAACTATACTTAAAGAAAAATATTAGTGAAAAACAAAGAGAGCTAAAACACTAGAAAATAAAACTTATTAAAAGATAGTTTATAATATATTATTGATGGTTATTTAAATGAAAAGATAAATCTAAGATAGGTACTGCAAAATTTCATGGCCTTATTGACAACAATATTTGTGTAATGAATTGTTGGTTAAAATATTAAATTATTTGAGAGTTTTAGGATTTATAATATTTAGAAGAAATGTGAATGCTTGTACGACAAGACTTGCCCAGAGGAACTTTAATTGCATATTACTGAATGTTTATGAAATACAGGAGTTGCCTCTTTATTGTGTGTTCTTATAAAGAGTACACGGTTATTTATATTTTATGGATTTTAATTCAGGTGTTTTTTTTTGTGCAAATATCAACCATTTTAGTAAGAACCAAAATTATTCTTTTCTCGAATTGGAATGAATTTTCTCCTGCTAAATAGTCAAATGTGTGACAGACGTGTTTGATTTATTCAAGGATGCACATGCATTCAAACCATTTCAACCGGCTTTATCAAAATACTCATTAATCCTTTTTTTATTTTTCTTACACCCTTCTAAACGGTGTTTGTTTTCAATTTGTAGATTCCAAATGCTGTGATTGTACCTTAATCAAGATATTTGCACACAATTTGCAGCCGATTTTAATATTTTTAAGCAATTTAATTTATGGCTTATATTTTAAGTCAATATTTAACTATGGCAGTCTAAACTTAAAACGAGAGATTTATTTAACTATGCGTATTTTATCTTGCCTGTTGTCTGAACGACCCGCCGATGTTACAACTAACAGATGCCGGTTGTCAAAAACACTATTCACATTATTATTCTTGTTCCTACACTAGCTATTCTATACTTACGACCTCGCGGAGAGGATGGAATGGTAAAGAGATGTTGATGAACATTATATTGGTTTACTAGTACAGAAAAGCCAGCATATTTACTTTGTTCAAAGGCCGTAAACAATGTTATCGTTCGACAAATTAATATATTGATTATTTATTTAAAATGAGTCCCTTCTGTGTTATAAAAAAAACCATTGTTTTTTTCTTCATTATGGCGCTATTATAATTGTTGATTATATTTGATTATTTTATCTTATACACATAAATATCCCTCTAATATATTATATTTATACTAGGTGAAAAGTTATACTCCTTGTTGACTTAATTATATAATTATTTAAATGTTAAGAATATATTTTGGGAAATGTTGAAGAACTGTATGAATAAAATTACGGAATGTTTGATCGCTGCCGATATCTTGCTGATAGAGTTTAACTAATGTCGGTTAATGCATTGAGTGTTTACAGATATATTTTTTAACTAAAAATTTAGATACTTAAATTGTTGGGTTGGTATAACGACTTCGAAAGTTTTGCAATTGTGAATTTAAAATGTTCGAAACCTAAATGCATCGGTACTTACGATTTTTTATGAAACGCATATTACTTAATTTATTTTCAACGCAATATTAGAATATTATTTAGAAGAGTTTATGTTATTAGAAAATATGTTGGTACTTAAATGTGTTTCTTGCCTGTTGTTTTTTTTTTTAATTTACTTCATTGTGGTTTTCAAAACCAATCGATATTTAGAAAACCTTTAATATTCTTTCATGGATATTTTTGTCTATGACAATTTTTATTAAGAATTAATAAAAATAAAACCTTACCCAATTTAGTGCTAGCCATGTGCCTTGCCTACCTAATAAGTAGTGTGATAACAATCTGGTTTTAAAAATTAAAAACCTCTTGAAATAATTTTTATTTATAAATGAATTGGCATTTCGGGACCAAAAGCTATATTCATTTTAAACTTAGAAAAATTTACCCCTCCCCCCATCTTTGTCGGTCAGTTTTATACCATAGATAATTTTTCTTTCACAATTGCAAAATGAAGTACGAGAAGGAGATTAATAGAAGACTTAAAATTTTCTCAATTGCCTTAGATGAAAAAAAAAAGCTTAAGGGAAATGCTTGATAAATTATATATTGTTAGGATGGGAAAAATCGTGGTGATATTTTATTAAAAAATGAAAGATTTTAATCTGATACAAGACTGTAGAATCAAAATGGACGGGGATGCATGTTGAATGAAGTGTAGGCGAAGGAATTAACATTGTAAGCCCCATTTTTTAAGTATTGACTGCTGGTATTGTGACCCAAACAAAGAAAGGTAATATTTATGACTATTTGAAGGAAGGTGGTTTTAAATGTGCGTCTTATTGTGGGCAGCTTCCAATTGAGACAAAGAAAATATAACATTAATGATTAGATTACAATGTGCCCTATCTACAAACACCCTAGCTCTAGTAATGGTAAAATTATCCTTTATTATTGAATGTTTTGGAGAAGTTAGAAGATTTGTTTATGTGGTAATAACCTAGTTGTATTTTTATGTTGAATCACTCATCCAATGTGTTTTTATTTAACTATGTGTAACATACTTTGTGTACCTATGCTGGATGAAGTAGAATAATGCTGGCGAGAGGTTCCCTCGCAGATCAACTACCTGAAGTAACCAAACTAAAGTCTATTTATTGGTAGAAGAGAAGGTTGGCCGCCGGTAACTCTGGTAACTCTGCCTCGGAGCCCATCGTCTTATGTATAGATATTTAAACAACAATGTCGAGCTCTTTCATTTATATTTTATTGTTTACTATTAGGTGATTGGAGAATAAAATAATAGAGTTTTATTTTACAACGTTATAATGCCTTGTTAATTAATATTATTCATTTTTGTTATAGTTTTTACTACCTTTTTATTTTTTGGTCGTAGAGTTATTTATATCACAATTTATTATTTATTTCCTTGTTAACTCATATACACACCAAAGGTGATGGGAAACTTTCCTGTCTTACGTGAACTCAAATTGTTATCGAATTTGTTAAATTGTTTTATTTATTACGAACGCCCTCCTCCGATTTCGTCGCTGGATGAAACAGCTAATTTTTACTAATCCTCGAGTCATTGTCTTCAGTCGGTCACAAACATAATAATCTTTCAAGTGTTGCTATAATTTATTTTACTTTAAGTTGGAATATGAATATTATGTTTTCCACCGACTGACGCATGATTTCAAACAAAAGTTCCGAGTAGAAGCGTGGAATTTCACATTGTTTGTCTCTCAATGCAATTAATACAACTTCTGAACACTATTCAGTAAAAGTTAATTTAGTAAAATGATATTAATATTGTGTTTATTCCTTCGTTCTCTACCGACTTTTGCGAGACAAAATCTTGCCAAGAATTATTTTTAATAATAACACTAATAATAACCGTGCCTCTTGACTTGACTTATTGTTGCAAACAACAAATTGTATTCCGTATTGCCAAACAAATATTATTGTACTTACCTAAAAAAAAGAGATCACGTTTAAAATAACAAAACTTTATTGTTCTTATTCGGGTAATTTGTGAATTGGAGGATTTAAAAATAAATCGCAAGGTGCCCTATGAAGATCTACTGTACTAAGAACCTCTAAAGGTAATGTTTGGTGCTAAACAGTATGTATCTTGCAATTAGCAATCCATTTATAGATGTTTTAACTACAAATTATATTCCGGCGGTTATAAACCCTCGGTAAGGTGAATTTGATATGATTTTTGTACTTAGTTCTTTTTTTCTTTGCACACCTTACTTAAAATATACACTTTAAATTAAATTATTAGAAATATGATTTTTTCTGCAATAATAAATTTTTGTATATTCGTTAGTTTATTACAGAACGTTAAATTAATTTTGATCGAGCTTTTATGTAGTGAAATTATGTTTTTGTGCAATAATGCCATTACAATTCAATGCTATATGTTATTCAAGTTGCAACATCTTTTTATAGACAGCATTTTTACCGGCATTCTGTTTAAATGTTATAATATTCGTTGAATAGTTGTGAAGGTTCACATTGATGTTAAAGACGTCCAATGATCATAAATCTTCACACTATTGTTAAATTTCAGTAATTAATTTTTAATGCAAACTTTAAATACATATATATATATATATATAGTTTTTTTAATGATTATTTAATATGTTTTTGTATAGCATTGTATTGTGTGGTATAACTGCCAGATTTAAAATAATACGTTCCCCGCAATTTTAAAATTTGAGGCTATATTTAATAATTCGTAGTTAGAAAATTAAGAATTAGCTTTATCGTGTACAAGCTTAATTATTATTACTGTTTTTATTTTTAGTCATTTAAATATTTTTGCAACGTAATCTGTATAAGGGGTAGCTTGTGAAATTATCGTTCTCGCGTTTCTATCTTGGTGGTTAAGGCTTCTAAATTGGTCTGGACGCCAAATGGGAAATTAAAACAAATATGAATCATGCTAAGCGTTCATTTGAATTGCACACTTCATTATTTTCACATTGTATTTTTTTTGTTTTATCGACTGTTGAATGTACTTAACAAGTTCAAGATTTGTTAATTATATTTTTAATTTTCAATCTATTCAAGTTAAGTTGTGGGTTTTTTATTTAAAAAAATCATTTTAATTCTATGATACAATGTGGCCATCATCTTGGTAGAGATAGATTGATAGTTGGTGGTATTAGAATTCACTAAATATATTTTTGTTTAGCCCATTTGGTGTCCTTCTTCCCTCTTGTCTATCAAAGGCAGCTTTCGGCAGATATTCTGTGATTAAAGATAAATAAAATAATTTCTGGTAAAAGTGAGCCGCTGAGTTTGGAGGTCCTAAAGTTAGTAAAAGACTTAAAAGTGTTGCTTGCCCTTATTCCCTCAGTTTCGAGGATTCCTATTACAATTAGTTGATTAGAATATTACAGTTAATTAATGTGTTCTGACGGCAATAATTATTAAAAACGCTAATTTATTTAAGTTCAAATATCAATATATTATTATTGTTTGTAATTGCCCATCTTCGCTTCCAAATATTATTTTGCTCTTTTTGAATCCTGATAAATATAATTATTTATTTTTTTATCATTGCTTTTTAGCATTGATTTTGTTGTAACTTAAGGTTTTTTTTTTCTATTTTTAAGATAAACTCCTATAAAATATCTTTTAGAGCTCCAGACGCCGTCAGCGTGTTGGTTGATATTTTGTTTACTGGAAAGGTTTTTTTTAATTTAATTGTTATTCTATCTTTATTTTGTTTTTATTAAGTATTTAACTATACAAATATTATTTATTTATTACTATTGCCAATTTCCTAAGGATACATAATTATTATTTACTTTCAAAGGATTAATAATGGCGGTTCCAAAAATTTTTTATCTCAATGAATTATCATTTCATATACATAATGCTAAAATATATTTTGTATAGCAACTTTATTTGAAATGTCGAAGTGAATATCTGAAAGACTTGAAGCCCCACGGTTTATTTCCCTGTTATCTAATAGCAGAATATTTTTGTTGTCTTTTTTAGATTTTCCTGTTATGATTTGTTTTTTAGATGTACTATTTATAAAATTATCATAAAATTTAAAAATAAAGGATTTATTTTCAGAAATTTTACCCAACTTTTATTTTTTTCATACTATTCAACTAACTAAATACACAATTCACATTACAACTAATTCACTACCAAACAATTTTGACACTATTATTTTTATTGAAAGTCAACTTGGGACATTTTGTTGATGAAAGCAATACTACTTTTTTTGTTGGTATTTTGAGATTCTGCTTTTTTGTTACACAATACATTTAACTATGAAAATATGGATTTATTGTTGACTGTTTTAATTTCAATGTTTTCTTATTTTTACTGCGCCTATTCTGGAAAATGGCCAAATGGAAAAGTAAGAAACTGCATGATTTTAACTCTTCTCTGTGTATGTTTTTACAAAGTGAACAGAATTGTTCCCATTCATTTAATTTTTAATTGTAGCCTATTATGATTGTATTTTGATTATGATTAAAATTACTTTGATTGAATGCTGTACATTCTAAGCAGAGTGAAGTGACAAACTTTGAACAGTCTGAGTCATCCCTTCAAACGAAAATAGTTACTTTGATGGGTGTTTGAAAAGTGACGACTTCTGCAAAACAAGGTTCTTCACCTGGTTCTCTGTTTCGAGTGTAACTAGATAAGTCTGAGAATAAAGTAGGTTTTGATTCCCTTTTCCAAAATCCTTCTGTTTCTAAATTTTCAAAATATTGTCACTTTACTAAAGATATTGTAAATTTATTTATAGTTTTTGTGTTAAATTTGTTGAACACCATTTGTTTTTACCACATTACATTTTTTAATTGCTTGACACTAAAAATATAAGCTAACAGAACTTATTAATATCATTGAATTTAGATTATTAAAAAAAGTATTATAAATATGCTCTAGAATAATTTTGACAGGAAAAAAATCTATTTGAAATTTACATGTAATTTTTTTCCTCCATGGAATACAATACAAATTAGGTATATATTTATCCTATGTATGTACCTTTATGTTTTAAAGTGAGTTTTTGATATTGTTTTCATCTTTCTCTAAATATTTTCACAAAAAGACTTCCAACATCTTGTGTAGTAAAGTGACAATATTATAAGAATTCAATCAACTTAATTATTTTAATATCAAAATATTAGCTAGATTTTTGTTTTCAGCAATGTAGAACTATTTATTTTTTATTAATGTACCAGCTTGTGGTAATTATTTTCCGCACATTATTTAGTATGTGTCGTCTCCCTCCTATTTAAAAGTCAAGGGTTATAATGTCTTTGTTGGATGTTTCAGGCAAAACTCCTCCCGGCCTCCTGACTCCCAAGTCCGAACCCTGCAGCGAAGGAAAGGCCGACCACTCGGGCAAGATACGGGTCAACCCTCTCACGCAGACCGCCACCACATCCAACGCAAACGCCTTCGACGCCCTCCCCAACTTCCAATCCGACACTCTCAACAACAACAACAACCTGCCTTTAAGTCAACAGAGCTCCCCGAGACAGCCTATACGACGCAGGGTTCGCAGACGCGCCAATTCCGCCTCCAACGACCCCGCCGAACAACTCACTGAGATGTCTGTTCGCGGATTGAATTTATTTCGTTACGCAAGCGTCAACGAGGGCATCTACCAATGCACGGAATGTGCAAAAGAAAATATACAAAAAACTTTCAAAAACAAGTACTCCTTCCAGAGGCATGCCTTCTTATACCACGAGGGCAAGCAGAGAAAGGTGTTTCCCTGCCCCGTCTGCTGTAAAGAATTCTCCCGACCTGACAAGATGAAGAACCACATGAAGACGACGCACGAGTGCTACATGCCCAAGGACTGCGTCTTCCCACCCGGGTACTTCATGATGGGCGGGGCCGAGTCGCCGCTCCCGCCTGGCATGAAGATGGAGTCTCCCGGGGGGCCCGAGTCGTCCCCCGACCCCGTGGGGAACTGATATAAGGGGAGAAATCCTGAATAACCGCCCACCACCCTACAAGACATTTTACAATAGTTGCCATAACAACGAACAACCTGCAATAATTCATTTTCAACCCTCGAAATTGTTATGTTCTTTAACGGAGCAAGTTTTTAACCTTGATTTTATTACAGAATTGTTCTAGGTTTTTTTTCTCGTTTTACAGCTAGTTTCACTAGTTGACAAGATGGCAGCATTTACGCAAGATGGCCGACAGGTGTGTGGAGCCTTATTTAGGTCAAACAATATTACCACGTCAGACGAGGCGGCCAGTGACCCTCGATAGGGAATAAGTTGACGCATGTTTTATATTATATTATTTGAGTTAGGCGTAGTTGTACAATGACTTGCGACAAAAGCGCGAGTGGCAGTGGGCATAGATAGATTTATCTTATTTCGCACACTCTTACGAGAATTTAAAAATCCCTCTTCTATTTTTTTACGTATAACATGAACGCACCTCTTTACGTATATGGACATATTATAGGCCTGTTGACTGTGGAGTTGATGACACGATACCAGTAGTAGAATTTAAGTTTATCTTCTCTTTAATTTATCTCTAATGGAGAGCTGTAAGAGTTTATAAAGAAGTAATCCAATTAACATAAGATACGTAGAGTACAATATAAAAATATAAAGTTTTACATTATAAACAATAGTTTTTATGGTCGGCGACTAACTTTAAGTTTAAACATATTCTCTTTATATTATAATATTATTGATTTCTTGTTTATGTTCTTGCATTTAATGCGATGATTAACTGTATAGATTTATGGCCGAGGGAAAATAACATTATTTGTCTCCGCACATATTTTACGCAACGGGTTATTCAATAGGTTTTTTTTTTATTATCAAATAGTTTATGGTTGGAATGTGTCGATGGCCACTGAAAGCACGCACAAAGTTTATTAATCTTCTTTAATAATTATTAATTTTATCAAATCGTCTTTACTCGACGTCGTAAAGAGTTTATTCTCGTATTGAAAAAATTGTTTATAGATATATTCGCAAAAATATAAAAGAGTGCAAAAATATTAGGGTATAAAATATTAAATGAGTTTTTATGCTTAGGTGTAGTTATGCATTTGGAATATTGTGGAAACAGTGTTAAATTAGGTATTATTGCAAAACAATAAAATCAAAAGTCTTCCGAATTTGTTTAATAGGCTAAAATGGCGTCCATGTTTTAGAACTTGTCAGCCAGCCAAAAGTGTGAATTTCTTCAAATAGTTTCTACTTTCAGAAATAGCCGCTTCTAATATGAGGTAAGCCACTTTCTTATTGGTCACCCTGTTAGAACTAAATTGAATCACTTTCAATTGATTCATATTATAATTTACCTTTTCAATTTATGTTATTGCAATTCCGTGATTTTTTTTAGCATGTGCACTTTTAAAAGCGCGCAAGTTCCCTTGTTGCAAAAGCGATTCAGACAAATAAAATAAATATTGTCACGAAAAGGCAACCTTTGAATACTTTTCTTTGAATTTATACAGAAAATTCATCTTTTTCTTTATTACTCTTTTACCAAGAATGTCAGCTTTAAGTTTGATGAAAATGTTACAATTTGACTTTATCAGTGGTCTGCTTTTGCACCTAGGCAATTCTCGTAAAAATTATCTTTTGTTATAGTGCTTTGTTTATTTTATTGGAGGCAATTTTACTTGTGTTTCGGAAAGACGTTTTTAGTTTAGAACCCTTATAAAAAAGGTTCTATGTTTTTAATTTAGAACCCTTATAAAAAAGATTCTATGTTTTTAATTTAGAACCCTTATAAAAAGATTCTATGTTTTAATTTAGAATCCTAATAAAAAAGATGGTATGTTTTTAGTTTTGATCATGTGATAAATGTACGACGTCAGTGGAGCGTTGCAACATGGTTGCCGTTTTATTTTAATTTTGTTTGTCTCGAATTTTCGCCACTTCTTTTGGCAAGAAATGTATTTTTTAGTTTAATTATGTTTTGTTAATAATTATTTTAGTTCTTAACGATTTGCACAAGTCAAAATTTTCCGTACTTTATTAGTTTAAGTTCTACTCTTGAAGAGCATACTTTTATTATTTCGCCTTTTTCATTTCGATTCTAAGAAAGGAATCATTATATTATTGTCATATATTTATAATATAAACATTCTCTTATTGATTATTATTAATGCATATTTTATTTTGTTTTCTTTTGTCGTAAGTATTGGTTGAATGATGTCTTTTAACACATCATTGGATGGAGAATTTACTGTCTCCATTCAAAAAAACAAATCGCATTTATTCTCTTAGAAATGTAAAATCTTAAAAAAAACATTCACTTTTTTTATTTGTCGTAACTAACATTGCTGTCTATGTATAAAATCCATAGATCATCAATGATAAAATATTGTTGAAGATTTGTAGAACCATTGATCTGTTTTTAACTAATTCAACCGCACATAGTTTTTTTTCTATTTTTCCATCTTTTTACTGCTTTCTGTATTTTATTTGCTAAATGATTTTTGTACTGTTGACAATTTTAACATTTATTTACTTTAACAAGTATACTCTAGGTATATATAAATATCATGGTATGCGAAGAATACATGAAATATATATAGAAGTTTTGATTTGTACTGTTTTTTTTAGTATATAATTCACACATTAGTGTCTTTTGTAACATAAAATATATTTTGGTTAGGGAAAATGCAATTTTCCGAGCACAGAGCATTTTATTTTACTTTCTAGAATGAAATTATATTTTACCCCTTTCTAATCCTTTTAGGCAGAAGTCGTGTTCAAACAGACTGGTACTGAACTTCATCATAATGTTATGTTCTCGTTTTTATAATTTCTTTTAGCGTAGAAATATTGTGCAATCCATTTTTTAAATATTTTTTGTTCAAAACTAAAAGCAATTTCCTTGAAACTAAAAAAAATATTTTTTAAAAGTAATTATGTTTTGCAAATATTTATTTTTCTGTTTTGGATGGCCAGTAAGTAATTTCTTTCAGTTTATAAAAAAAGTATGAATGTTAAATTTCACTTCCCATTTTGTTTTTTTTCCGTTACTCGGTGAGATTCGCACATAAAACGTTTGACAGATAACTAGGTTGATAAATTATTATGCGATTTTTGGGATTTTTAAGACAAATCTATCGATATATTGGAACAATTTTTTTAAGCAAAACACCATATTTCATGGTGTTTTTTTTTGTATATAATAGTCCCTCAACTCAAAACCGATATTGGTAAAGACAGAAAAAAAAATGTGCAAAACAAATTTAACACCAAAATTTATTCACCATTTTCGGAAGAACCCTTTTCTTTTCAGGACAAAAGTTAAATTAACGATAATTACAAGAAATTATCAATTATTACTTCACATTTTTTATACCCCCAAAATATAAATATTCATGAAGTATTTCTAATTTTTAAAGTGATAATTCGTGGTAAAATTCCATTTTCATAAGAATTTATGATTATAACTTATTTAGCTTTGACCTGTCAAAAATAAAAAGTAGAAATAAGATTTTTAAGCGTAAAGTTATCATTCAAGTTATCTGTCAACGTTAATCTTTTTTTTTGTTTTTTTAAGTTTCATTTACTTTTGCAAGAGTGTATAAAATTGTTTTTATAAGAATTCTACTAATATGGCATTCCTGCTCTAAATAATATTGATTTCAATAAAAACAAAATGGTGATCTTCTCATAAATAATTTACAATGGATCGTATTAGGGAACGACTTTTTAAATTTATTTGAAATCATACTGTCTTATACGTAATACAATGAAAATTTAAAAAACTTTTTGTTTTTAATTGAAATCAATGTCGCTATTTGTGGTATGCTTAACTACTTACATTTTCAGTTGCCTTAGTATCGCCCTTTAAGTACTGTTGTTCCATTAAAATAGAATACACTATATAAGCCCATAAAATGAATAAAGTTTTTGAAAAATCTTAGCAAAGATTATATTAAATTATCACACAAAAGATTTTTCAACAATGACATAAAAATTACACTGGTTGCATCAGGCTACTGATTCGGCAGTAGTCTGGTTATCATATTTACCATATTGTTTTCAACATTGTGTGGGAGTTTGTATTGATGAGGCCAATCTAGTGAATTCTATCTCAATGGGTGTTGTAATATTTGATGTAGATTATGTTTAACGTTATTTCTGGTTAACAAATATATTCAGATGTGTAATTATATACTTTTTTTATGATTATTGATATAGATTTATATTTTAGTTTTATCTGAAAGCAATTTAATGTTGTCACTTGGATGCGATTTGAACATAGAGTAACAAACATATGCACAACAGAAATAGATATAAAGTTTAAACTAATAACTAAAAATGAATTTATGTTATTACACAGAATATTTCTATTTTAGTGTTGTATTGACTAAAGTTCATTGAAAAAAATAAAACCACTATCAAAAGTAAACCCTGTTTTTATGTTTCCTTAATTCGATCTATGGAAGATATCATTTCTCTTAATATTGTATTGTACAGTGTGACTTTTACTTGATGCGGAATATAATTTATTTTTATTTTTAAATGGATGGCACCCAAAGAGTCCCACTGCCCGGAGCGTTACTATATAATCTACAATGATTAGGGATTGATATGTAGCAGATAGAAATGGTAGAAGTCTATTCAGATCTAGTTAAACTAAGCAAAGCCAAACTGATCTTAAATGCTGGAGAGTTTTCCGCTATGAATCCAAACGAGGTACAATAATTCAGGTTGACGGATTAGAATTTACACTTAATCAGGTATTGAACCAGCGACCCATGGGCCCAGAGCCGGCGATCGTATCACTCTTATGCAGGTCATTAACTCTTTCCACGCGGAAAGCGCACCCGGGAGTCGCGCTATGCTTGCCTTGTACGCGGACAGCGCACTGTTGCGCCGCAAAGTTTCTCTGGCGTTAATTCTATGAAACATTCTTGAAGACGGTAAAATTTATACTTCTAAAAAATGACAAATCTTAACACTACTGACATCTTGTGAAATTTATCCTAAATACGTATCGCAAGCAATGATACAAAGGTTTGAAGGGAACCCTCGTCTTGAAAATTCAGTCAGTTTGAATTTTTCCCGGCTCTTTACAGACGCGATTAAAGCACGCCAAGTGTTTCTAAGATTCTCAAGCTCTCAGACAATCGATTGTTGTTCACCATTTTGTGGACGTGAATTATTATAATTTCTTATCACAATATTTTTTTCCGAGACTTGTATTAAAAGTATGGTTCTGTGTTAAAACATCTAACATACACAAACTAGTAAAAAAATATTGTTTTTTTATCGAAGTTTTATACTATTTTTAATTTCAAAAAAGCTGTTTTATAGAAATAATCAAGTGTTTAAAATGACGTTTTAACCATATGTGAAGTTGTGCACTTTTGAATTCGTATCCATTTTAAATAAGTGTTATTGCAGAATTCCGAAATGTCGGGTCGCGGTCTTAATGATAAATAAATAATTAGTGCTATTTCGCATCAGGTATCAATCCTGATACCGGTTTCACTGAAGATACCGCCGAACTTATGTTTTTGAACATTTTTGAATCGTGAAATTAAATTATTGATTGTTTCAAAATTTATCATGATAAAAAACATTAAGTGTTATTTACAATGAAATAATAACAATAAATCCTTCTCTATATTTATTAAATTTAAGGTGTAGATTTTTAATCTTAGACCCTTTACAAGTATGGCGCCGCAAAATCCGCACCACAGTTGAAGAGCT
This sequence comes from Drusus annulatus, assembly GCA_022651775.1. NCBI lineage: Eukaryota > Metazoa > Arthropoda > Insecta > Trichoptera > Limnephilidae > Drusus > Drusus annulatus. The sequence continues at coordinate 757,311 of JAGWCC010000221.1, read as the reverse complement.
CTACTTTGGTATGTTTTAATGCGACCTTGAAATATAAAAAAATGGTCGCCTATATCTCGAACTCTCGCAGTATGTAAATAAACTTCGACGATTTATCCTGTCCCATTGATGTTTCGAGTGTTTATTTACACATGGAAATGTACTTGGGACATAAGTGATGGAATCTTCGTAATATTTTATTTATTCCATGTGTTAGTATTGTTTAAAGTCATAAACTAGATTGAAGAAAAAGGGCCCCGCGTGTGAAAGAAGTAATTACTATTTTTGACGCCTAGAAAAGGTTAAGGAAAATTAAAAGATTGACAGGCCCATGTAAAACAGGTTTTTCGCTAATATAAATATACTTAAAAATTGACGTTAAAACTAGTACATTCTCTTAAATATGGAATCCTAATTTTAGAGAGTAAGTTATTTAAACCTACAAAAGACATAAATAAGGAACCTACAGATATCTTGATGTATTAAATAATTTAATCAACCCCTTCAAAGAGATACAGTAATTACTATGATTAAGTTTGGTGTAGTCTCAGTTTTTATAACTTTATGACAAAAGTCAATATGTCTATTGGGAAATCTCTCTAGAGGAACAAATAAGCGTTAATTAGGGAGGCCACATGAGAGTGGAGAGTAACGAGGGGTGTGACAAAGGACCATAGTTGATTGAAACCTGTATCACATTTGAATGGTAAAAGTTCCACACAAAAGATAAAAAATTGTTGTATTTTTTGGAATGTCTATCAACGGAAGTGTAAATTGAGTTAAGACATACTGCAGTATGTGATGCAATATTTAATTTATATGCTGTTTACCCGAGATACCTTAATTACCTCCTATTCAGTCAAAATACAAAATTTTGCTGTTTTGAATATACTTCAATAAGTCGGGATAGCAAGTCGATTTTAATTTTTTTCAGAATTGGATCTGTGGAGAGGAAAATTGAAGTGTTTGCATACAAATCAAAACTATTCTGCTGTCATAAAAAAGAGACTCATATGACAATTGTAGATATTTTTAGATTAGTTTTTGACACCAAATATAAATGACGACAGTATTGTTCTTACGAAAATGTGATTATTATGTGTTGAACTTTGTCCTATGACTACGAGAAAGCGTGAAACTTAACATTTCAAAACAACCAATCAAAAACTCCGCTAACTTTTCTATAAAATCTTGTCATTTATCTGCCGAATCATCCACGTTGAAAGTACAATCTCTTTACTCTTTCTTTAGGTTACCACCACTTTCTCCATGAAGAAGATCACCCGAATGCCACCCCCGTCATCACTCTGGAGCTCCTGTCCAGAAACGAGGACGAAGAACACTCCGAAATAGCTGATGATAGCCACTACCCAGACCCTGATATCCCGCGCCCAACTCTGATACTAGACACAAATTCCGGAGTACATTTCCTAACGGAAGACCAAGCCAATTCGCTGTTTTCTCCAAAGCTCGAACCCATGAACATGGACGGGGATGACAATATAGATGATTTGACACTTTCTCCGGCTAGATCTAAGCACGAATTACTGGAGTATTTGATCCGGAGCGACGGGAGTGTGGTGTGTAAGCTGTGTGGAGAGATATTGCAGAGCAGGACCCACTGGTATAGACATAAGTACAAGTTCCACGTGGCCCCTGCAGCGAGCCCCGCACCGCTCTTTAAATGTGAGCAGTGCTGCGTATTCTTCAAAAGTAGAAAAGGTAAGTGCTTAAGAGTCCATTAACTCATACATAATATCTAATCTTATTACTATCGCATTTCTTATTTACGCAAAATGCTTATTATCAACTATTATTCTAGAAGGTACTTACCTAATTGAAAAGAGTCTTATACGGCTGCTGCTGCTCCAATATATCCTTATCTCTGCGGCTAAATATGATGTCATTGTCTGTTTGATTCTTACTTCAGTCTTGAGTTACTCACTCTATTCACATTTAAGCTTTCAACGCCTACGGTTATGTTGTTTACTAATAACTCCACTGTTTATTTTCCTCTTCTGTACATTATACACAAATTACACTTATCACATCATTTCCACAACACATTTCTTTAATATGCTACCAATATCAATCCTTTCACCAAATTATTTTTCAAACTTTCTTAACTTTAACTGTTTTTACACCACATTATACACAAATTACACTTACCACATCATTTTCACAGCACATTTCTTTAATACGTTACCAATATCAATCTTTTCATTAAATTCTTTTTTAAACTTTCTTAACATTACTGTTTTTACACTTTTTACCCTCTGAACTGTGTTTTCCCTCCATAATATATCAAAACTGCTGTGATTTTGTTTAGCACTCTATAAAAATGGAACACATTCAAATTGAAGAAAGAAAAATCTTTTAAAAAAGTACTTACCTACCCAATATAAGTTTATTACTAAACCTCTATATACATTTAAATGAATAATCTATTTTTGCTCTTATATTTATTTTATTTAATTCTTTTCTTTCTCCCTATTCATATTATAATTTAACATACTTTTTTTTTTAAATCCTCCCTAAACCTTATATTAAATTATGTACGTACTATGTTTGTATCGATACGGGAACTCCTAGTGATTCAGGCATAGAAAAAAAACCATTGCTCTAAATATTACCCAGAAAAATAAATGAAATAATTGTTTGGTAATTTATATCAATGGCTTAATTGTAAACCTCCTTATTAAATTTCTGTAAAGTTAGTAACGCTTGATTGCAACTTTCTTTTCCAGGTTACATCGGCCATTTAGCCAGCAGACACCCAGAAAATGACACCATAGCCAGCGAACCCCTCAGCATGCTGACAGAAGCTATGGAGGGTCCTAGTCATATCTCCATCAAGCAGGAGCCCATTGACGCCGAACTAGCAATACCCCGCTGCGAACTAACCAATACAAACTACTCCGGTACCCCCGTGTCTGTCAATCCCGCTATGCCTAATATTGTAGTCAATCCAGCTGGGGTCATCAGGACTGATGCAAAGAAATCCATCAAAACTGCAAGAAGTAAGATTTTTGTTTTTATACTTTGACATTGGCCATATTTGAGGGTCATACATATTTTTATGTTTTTCTTTATATTTTCTTCAGCAGTTGGCGGCGAGGTGAATGTAGAAGTGGGTGGCGTCGAGTGGGAGAAGCAACGACGTCGTGAGGAGCGGCTTGTGGCAGACATTATCGCCCGGGTGCGGCGGGAGTGCGAGGCCTCGGGGGCCCAAGGCGGCACCCGAAGGGGATACTCTCGGAGATCAGCTCTTACCAACGGCTAAAACTACAACCCTTTAATACCTTTTTCTTCTACTTAGAGGCAGGAATCGCTGAATAGAATCCGATGTGAACTACGCTAATTTGCAAGAAAACAGTTTTCGCCAATTGAGATAAGGCACATCGACTCCTAGGTCTCAGACTTGTTCAAGAAAGAATTTTAATATCTGATCAATTTAACCTGAGGAAAGATAAAATTGATCTTACTTTGGGCACACAGACTTGCCCACAACATACTTCTATGAGTCTATCTCTTCAGTGTCACGAATACTACTGCTGTTAAAAATATGGTTGTTTTCATTCATTTCGGTGCATATGCCATGTATTTTGAAGTGAACTTTGGGATTTATACAAATTAATGACCAAGGATTATTGTTGAGTCCTCAAACTAATTACGAATCTCAACATCTGTATTACAGAATGGCAATCACTGAATCAAATGCAGATGTACTTTTCATGGTTGAACACTAAGATTGAAAGAATTTGTTATGTAAATATCATTCTTTTGCACTAATCATAAAATAATGTTTGAAAGACACAGTTGTCATCACAGGGGATATTTATTTTATTATATACGCCTTTATGGGCTTTTACATAATTGTGCAATAGATAATATGAAATAATAGTGACAAAGAAATAACGTGGAGTAAATGATTAGCACACTAAAACACAAATACAGAGTGCTAGAGATATTACAATGGAATAAATTAACATCAGTATTTTTGGAAGAGGTATGCTATCATAGCCTTCTTGTAACTAGTTCAGCGCAGTTGAATGTATCTACTATTTCAGCGAAAGTATTACCTGTACATTATTATGTAAAGTTAACAGGTCTATCGGTCCAAAAATAACAGATAATTTGTGGTTTATTTGCCATAAATGTTCTCTGCTTATTTCACAAATTAGACATATTTTCCACAATATGTTACTCTAACCTCCAATCAATCTCAAACCTCTTCTCTTCTTTCCCTCCAAATCTTCTGTTTCCTGAGTATCCCCCCTAACTGTGCATCTGTTTATAGAACTGTATTAATTTGTCTATGACACTTTCAAAATGCAACACATTCAAATGTGAAGAAAAATCTTCCAATAAAAATCTCTAATAATCGCATAATATAATAATAAATGGTCAATCACCTCAAGGGTTATGTTGGTTATTAAGGATAGCTATTCCTAAAAACAGTATGTTTTAAAATTACTTTTAAAGTTTTCAAAACCAGTTTCTGACCTCAAACTAAATGGCAGATTATTGCAAGAATGTGGAACCAATGTTGTGAGTGTTGAATGCTCTGTCTAATGAGAGATTTCACCCAGTCTATTTTATGCATAACACTGCTAAATCCTACTAAGTGTTGTTAACTTATTCAACCAATATAAAATCCAATGTTCTCAATGGGCAATTATTATTGTATAATAAATAAAAACTGCATTGCATAAAAATGACTCATGAAAAATTTATGTCAAACAATAATAATGTCATAGTAAGTGATTCACGCCTACTAATAAAATAATGACTATGAACATATTAACTTATTTACACATTTAAGTACATAAAACCCAAACTGATATTCGGAGGATTTTATGATGATTAAAAAAATAATAATTGGAAGAGATGTGATACCGTGTTGAGACAAAAATCTATTTTAAATTGAAAATGATCTAAATGCAAAAAGATATTATTTACATTATTGATTAGCCTAAAATCGATATTGAATAATAAGTAGTCAATGTTCCAGTTACATACCTACAATGCATTAAACCTTAGGTTTCACTAATAATCAGTATTACCACGTAATTGAAAATAAATAGAAAATACCAGATTAAAATTACCTACAGTATAATAATATTTTTTCTCAATATTCTCATGAATTTTAATAAATAACTCAAAGTAGTAATCATAACAAAATATTTATCAGTAGATTGGATTAATTGAATTTCAAACTAATAACATATCTGTCAATAAAGATGAAAATATTCCTACCAACTTTCAGTATTTTAGAATAAATTTTATTGTATCTCGACCTGTAAATATGTAAAAACCTAAATTAAATATAAAATTTCCTCGATAAATAATTACAATTAAAATTATCACATGTTTGTCAAACTCTATTTCTTGAATTTAATGATTATTGTCATTAACTGTTTTGTCTAAGTGTATTTTAATTAATAAGAAATGTGTTAGGATAAAAATGTTGATGAAAAATAATCTTATTGTATAAAAATAATACATAGTTCCTTTGACCGAAACGAAGTGCCAAGGAAAAAAAGATATTTTGCGGTTTGAAACTTACATGATTTTATTATAAATTAAATATTTTATTTGTTTTGAAGGTCCTGATTTCACTATTAGATAGAATGGCTTTTAAAAATCATAATACTGAAGCCCTTTTTCTGTTTTTAATATGATGGTTTCATATTTCACAAGTTGTTAAGTGTTAGAAAAACAACACAGTATTATAAAAGTTAAATATATTTTCGATTTAGACATTGATTTGGTGCTCTCTCCAAATTTGTAGTTACGTATTATATTTCAAATTAACCACAAAATTATACAATTTTGAATGAATTTCGTCGCCATTTCAAAAATATTATATTATTGTTGTAAGCCAAATTTTATATTACTAAAATATGCCAATTTTGTTGATTTTTATTTATTTTTTAAGATTAATATATATTTTTAATAATACATACTACAAAGTTATACAAGGTGTCTGGGAGTAAATTGCAGTAACTTCGAAAGGTAACTGCATGATAGTACAAGTAAAAAAGATAATAATTTTTTTGGGAATTTCATTGTTTTTTTCCATACAAAAGATCATAGGTCGTACCTACTAAAAATCTGTAGTGTAACGACGAACTTACCCGATAAATACGCCGGGAGTAAAGAGTGGTAATGTCGCAAATGTCTGATCTGTATCCAAGGAAACGGCACACAAAAAAGTACCTCAAGAACCTTAAAAGTACTTACCTTAAAATGTTGAAATTTCAACCAAGTTATTTAGCTTTTATGCTTTTACTATTATTTAGAATCACCTCCCGATGTACTGCACTTTACACCTAGACAATGTATGGACAAATGTATACAAAGGATTGTGGACTGTGACTGGAAATCTCACCAATTCATATCCACATATTTGTGCTTGTGCAATACAATAGTGTATGTATTTACATTATCTTTTGCGTTATTTTTTGAAAAAAAAAATAATATCAAAGGTGAACTACAGTAGAAAACTTTGTAGGACCTTATTGTATACGCTATAATATGGCCTAATCTAATTATTCTCCTTGTTAAAATCTTTGAATTCTGTCACCTTATGTGAATGTACAATTTATTTAAAAAGTTAGTTCTCAATCATACAGGAATGATATTATATTTGAGTATATAAATATTAAGTCAGTGCTCAAGATTATTGGGATTTGTTTTGTTTTGTATGTCAGGAATTCTAAAACATTGATAATTATTGTGCACGAACTTTAAATTTAGAGTATTTTATGAGTTGTTGTGTCAATGTGTAAATAAACTTTGCTATAAATTATATTGTACGAAGGAAGCATATACTTTTTCTCTCAGTTGAGGTTGTTGTAAAGTTTTAGTAAAGCTCTAGACAGCCAGGGAATTCTATAAAACATAATGTTATTCTTTAGAATCGAAACAAACCATTCCGAAATTACTTCATTCAAATTAATTACTTCGGTAGTTTTCGAAATGTTTCGACAGGTTTAGTAGTTATGGTATGAAGTTAGTTGGATTGTTTCAATTCAATTTCTTATTTTCGCCATTGTCACCAAGGAAGTGACGGAGGACAATAAAAATTCAATATATTTTAATTTTGCCCTCCCACAACCTCCTTGGGCCAGCCGATAGATCCTTGGCTACGAATCTGGAGGTCGCAGGTTTGAATCCCAGTGTGCGCAAGTAAATTTAATTCATTAATATGTTATTTTACATTTAATTAATTCAAAAATATGTCTAGTATATTTGCACCATGTTCACTGCCATACATCAGGGTCGGTATCAGAACTCCACTGGACTGCTAGCCTCCCTTCTTTGGACAGCTTAACTAATGCATTATGAGAACAGATCCCATATCTCTATCTAAGGCATTATTGATTATCGCAATCCCAAATTCCAAATATAGAATTAGAGTCATTAAAATTGAAAAGGCAATTCTCAGCCACTCATCTCAGCCTATGGAAGGCCTTTACTTACAATTGTCAATGCTCCTTCATTATGTATTACAGTTTTTATTAGAAACTCTGTGCAGTCTATGAGCTAGGACTGTGTGTTGTGCCAAGTTTATAAAAGGTAATATAAGTATTGCATGTGATGTCAAAATTGTGATAATATTTTCTCAGTATCCTGATTCTTTAAATAGTTTAGTTTGATCTGTTGTTCTTCTGTCATTTTAAGAGATTTTTATGAATAAATCAAAAGCGTGGCAGATATAGAAGTTAACCATTTGGTTATCTACAAATTTTCTAACCGATCAGAGAAAGCATATTCAGATAACAACAATTTGTTTTCATCTAGCCAATAATAAACACTTCTTTATAAAGTTTTTCTTCTGCCTATTTTCTTGTACAATAATTTCAAGAGTGACGAAGTGTAATTTCAATGACTGTTCACATAAAACATAAAAATTTAGTATAAATAACTCATAACATGACAAAATAGACTATGAGTGAAATGATTTTTAAATAAATAATGTATATTAAATAACTGTCTTCAGGAAAAATGGGTATTTATTTCTTTTGAAAAAGATTTATTTGCCCGAGAGATGTATTATTGATGAAACAGCCAAGACTAATGAAACAGGAAAAATTGTAAAAGCACTATTTGTATTAAATAAATTAGATCAAATTTCTAAAGCTCATTAAGCATATTTATTTTAAATAATGTTACAAAAATGTACATTCATTATTCAAGCTCAAAACATAAACAAAGCAACCAAAAAGCTAATACTATCAACTCGAAACAATACTCGACAAACCATATTTAAAAAAATATATCAAGTAGGTTTTAATTCAGTCCTATACAGTAGACATTACCTTACTTTGAATACCTGATTATCAAAGACTAATAATTTTAGAATTTTATCTAAGAGTACCTCCTTCCGTCTTTCTTCCTCTCAAATATTTAATTGTTTTTCTTACATAGTGCAACACTATGAAAGGCAGAATGTATATGATAATAGGTGAATAAATCGGAGGCGATTTCAGCCAAAAACATGTTGAATGCAGTTGTTGTCAACAATTTAAATGATCAATTTGAATTTATTATGTCTTTTGCAATGTTTCACGATGTACAATCCATCGCCAAATTAGTTTGTATCTATACTTATTGTAGAATCTTCAGATGTATAACATAAATAATGAAATGATAATATTCTTTACTGTTCTAAAACGTTTAAAATTATTCAACCATTTCTTGTAAATCTTTCAATTTATCATTATAATCCACTATTTAACAATAAACGTAATATATCTAACTCTAGTATTTGTTTTTGTACACGTCTACACATCAGGGATTACTCTTATATAAATAAATTATTATATTAAATAGGTTTTTAAATACAAAAGCAAGGTTTACATTTTACATGATGCCCTTGATTGAAAAATCAACATACCTTTGTAATTTCCATTTACAAAGATGTTGAATGGAACCCTATGACCATCGAATGAAAATGATAACAACAGCCAAATCACATCCAAGTTTGTTTTGAAATATGTGATAAAAAAATCTTGTTTAATTTAATGTGATGGTGATCACTATAAATAATCAAATGAATCGAAATAATGCGTTATAGAGAAACGAGCTTTAGTTAGCCATTCAGTTCAAACAATTTATTAAAATATATTTCTGTACAATGCAAGTTCGTTTAAATAAAAAAGATGTAACTGGTGAAAATATGAACAAACGACTATTCTATCGAAAGAAGGTAGTCAAAGGTTTTAAATGCTTACACAAATAAATTCACATGACAATATAAAATAATGTATGCATAATTAACTAATAAATAATTTTATTTAGTGGGTTCCTTGGGCGCTGTCTCTGCCTCTGGTTTATCTGGCTTCTCCTTATTCCAATCTTTCAGACCTTCAGGTAAAGATGTGTCTTCTTCAAATGAACCAGTTCCCTCAACGAATTCTTCATAAGTGGATTTCTCTGGGAACGGTCGGGGACCGAGCAATTCGATCATGTCGTCCCTGCTAAGAATCTCCTGCTTTAATAACCTTTCAGCAACCTTGATGATATTCTCCTTGTGCGTGGTGAGTAACTCAGTTGTGCTAACGTGAGCTGTCTTGATCAAGGCTCGTACCTCGAAATCAATGAGTTCAGCTGTCTTTTCAGAGTAAGGTTTGTCTAGTACCATCTCTCCAGGTTGGGGCATATCAAAAGATACGTTGCCTACTTTCTCGTTCATGCCGTAATGAACAATCTGTGCGTACGCACTCTGAGTTACTTTCTTGAGATCGTCTTGGGCACCGGTGGTTATTCTGCCAAAGAATAATTCTTCGCTGACTCTTCCTCCGAGTGTCATGCACATTCTGTCAGAATAGCTGCTCCTTGCTGTAAAGGTACTGTTCTTTGGGAAGGTATTGAGCGTAGCCCAAACCTTTTCCGCGGGGGATGATTGAGACCTTTAGGAGAGGATCTGCATGCTGCAAGTACCATCCTGCCACAGCGTGTCCTGCCTCATGATAAGCGACTGTGCGCCTCTCTTCGGGTTGTAGGACATTGGATTTCTTTTCCATTCCAGCTACTACTCTCTCAATAGCTTGTTCAAAGCTCTTAATTCCAATATCAGTGTGCATATCACGAGCTGCAATGAGGGCAGCTTCATTGCATACGTTAGCGATGTCAGCTCCGGTGAAACCGGGCGTCAGAGAGGCCATCTTTCTAGCTAAAGCATTTTTATCAAGGTTAGTTTTGAGTCCTGCTAAATGTACTTTGAAGATCGAAGCTCTTCCTTTGATGTCAGGAGCGGAAACAAAAATCTGTCTATCAAAACGGCCGGGACGTAAGAGAGCCTTATCTAAGATATCTACTCTGTTAGTAGCGGCCAGGACGACAACGTTTGTGGTGGTGTTAAAGCCGTCCATCTCAACAAGCAGTTGGTTGAGAGTGTTCTCTTGTTCGGAGTGTCCTCCGAAGCTTCGTCCTCCACGTTTCCTTCCCACGGCGTCAATCTCATCAATGAACAGGATGCAAGGAGCGTGCTTGCGTGCCTGGGCGAACATGTCCCTCACCCTGGAAGGTCCTACTCCCACAAACATTTCCAAGAACTCCGATCCGGACACTGTGAGGAAAGGTACATTGGCTTCTCCCGCAGTAGCCTTGGCAAGCAACGCCTTACCAGTTCCAGGAGGTCCTGTGAGCATAGCTCCCTTGGGGATCTTGGCTCCGAGGTCGATGTACTGCTGCGGATTCTTTAAGAAATTAACGAATTCCATAATTTCTATCTTGGCTTCTTCGCAGCCGGCGACATCTTTGAATCTAACTCCGATATCGCTGGAATTGATAAGTTTAGCGGTGGATTCCATGACACCTCCAAAAAGACCACCACCTTTACGTCCTCCTTTACCGCCTCCCATCATCTCTGCGGACCGACGCATCATAAAGATGAGGAACCCGATGATGAGCAAGGTGGGCAGGATTCCACTGAGACTAGAGGCTTCTATCTCTGACTTATAAACGACTGGCACAAAATTAGGTGGATCGATATTCATTTCAATTTGTGTATTTTCTAAGTTCCGTTCGAATGAGTCTACGCTTCCGATGTTGAACCAAAGTGTCTGCGGTTCCATGGAGCTTCCCGGCAGCAGCTTTATCCTTACCCATTTCTTATTGACAACTTCTAATTTATCCACCAGGTTCTTCTGGAGGTATGAATTGGCAAAGTCTTTCCAGGTAATTTCTTTGTATTTCATTTGGACGTATGCCACGGATCCGACGAGGCCGACAGTTACCAAGGCTCCAAACATCATCCAGCGCTCCTTGTCGCCGCCTTCTCCGTAAGGTTTGCCTCGCCCCTTGCTGGGATCCGAGCCAAACATTCCCAAGTTCCATCCGTCAGCTTTGCCTGTTGATTTGGTTGGGGGCGGGATGTGAGGTCTTTGGGCTTGTGGGGCGCTTTTAGCCTCTTTGGAGTTGGAACTTTCTGAACTTTTCTTAGCATCTTTTTCTTGTTTGGGATTGAAGTACTTTTCAAATCCCTTGGGTGGTTTTTCACACAGCCACCTCCATTGCTTCAAGAAAGACTCCACAGCCAGGACTCCGGGAGGACCCACATTGATCTTGGCCACAGAACCATCGATGATATTGTATAGAAGTCTATTTTTAAATATTTTATCTAATTTCTGGACCGAATTAAGAATTCGATGAGCCATTTTGCACTATTATTAAGTGTGTGCTTAACCTTTATAACTTTATAATAATTACACAATGTGGCCTTCTTAGAGGTTATTATTTCCCTTCAAGTTCGTTTATTTCGTTGACAAAAGATTATAGAAAGGTTTTCATTCAAGTTAGATGGGACGATGAGTATCTTAAACTAACACATTTTATTATTTCGGTCAAGTCATTTTTATTTCATCATATTTGCACTTGAATTTCCGGCTTCGGTGAAATGTAATGTATGTTATCTTTTGTGTCTGCCCCCATATAAAGAAATTATGTCTCCATTAGAAATACTAATATTATTAATTATTATCACTTCACAACTAGAAAAAGATCAAATAAATAGAAATATGCGTTACGACTAGCGTTGTGACAGTTTTGAAAGAACTGTTTCAAAGAAGTACTTCTTTTGACAGCAGTCCCAACTTCATTCATTTTTCATTGAACAAATACTTCAATTGAAGTTGGTTAAGTTGGTACTTCCGATTGAACAATCTATGGCATCTACTTCGAACTTCAATTTTTCATTCATTCGAAAGACTGAAATATTGCATCATCCACAATCCACAGTTCAATTGAGGCCTGTAGAAACAAAAACGGCTAAGTCCATTGACTACAGTTTTCGAGGAAGAACAAAAAACGTTTAATTTAAAAATTACTTGTGATACTGTCACTAAAATAAATTCGACAAATAGTACCTACTAAAAACATTAATTTTCTTCTTGATACATTAGTTTAACTGGTGCGAAACAAAAAATATATTCAAATTACTAGTGGACTTTGCCGTGTTTGTTGTTCACATTTGACAACTGCCGCTTTTGTTATCAACACAACTGGACTTTGCCAGTTTTGAAATGGACACGTTTTTTCACAAGGTTGCAGTCAAAGTCAGTAACAAAATAGTTTTACATTTAAAAAATTATTTATTTTGATAGAAATACAAAACAATAATATCTCACAAAATATTTTGAAAAAGTTTGTAAGTTATGGTGACCTAATTAATAATTAAAAAACTAAAAAATCGAAAGAAAAAATTAGAAAAGAATAATAACTATTATTCTGATATTTTTTTTATATAAATTTGTTTTAAAGATTTAATAAGATATGAATGCGGAATAATATTCAAGAGCAGGAAGATTTCTCCAGTTATCACCGAAATGCTTGGTCAAAAGATAGTTGACATCTCTTACTTTTAACGATTTCAAAACAACTTTTCCGGGTTCTATGTTGCTTGGAATTATCATTGATTCATTTTTGTTTTTCATACAGCAATGATTTCTACAATATTAATGACATTACAATAACTACTAATAAAGTAATCATATTATTCAATAAAACTCTAAATCGTAAGTAAAAACTCATTTATTTTACCACTATGCTGTTTAGTAACTAAAAAAATTATGTCCATAAAAATAACAAGAAACAAAAGTTCAACATGCACGTCAGCGGACATTTTCGGTAATTTGCGAAATTGTCAATATCTCAACTTTTACAAAAACAATTTTTTACAACAACAAACCGCCATCTTGAAAACAGCTATTTACAACGCTCCTATTGGTCCGTTTGAAAACTGCCATCTTTGATTTGGAAAGAAGTGGACTTTGCCGAGTTTGTTATGGAACTCAATTTTAATCCGTAAAAATAAATGGTTTAGAGCCGTGTTTGTTAAGAAAGCAACATTGCATCATGAAGCATTTTTTTTACTCTTTCGAACCTCATATTTAACTCATTTTCCATTATCGGTGGACTTTGCCGTGTTTGTTTCTACAAGCCTCAATTGTTCATTCCCTTCTTCCTTCGATTTTAGTTCGAAGAATGAATGAAGCAATGACGTATCTTTTTAGTTATCCGTTCCCTCGCATGTACCCGTGACAGTTTCTTATGATTTCTGTGCTTGTTTTGTCTATAGGACTATATAATCTCTACCTAAAATTATGGATGGCCGTTCAACGAGAAAGTGAAATATGGGCTTATTTTAAGGAAGTTGAGGTTTACCAGGCCAAATGCAACTTTTGTTCTAAAGTTATATCCATAAAGGGAGGCAATGCCTGTAATATGAATCGTCATTTGCGCAATATTCACCCTATTGCTAAGCAAACTGTCAAACTGTGTACAGTAAGAAATATTCAAATTGTACTTCAAGCCCTGAAAAACGTTCACATCGCTCTTACAGAAACTGAAAATTTCGCAATTACTACATTTGCTTTTTGCAAATTCTCTGTAAGGCTATGCATACTTATTGTACATCATTCCTTTTTAAGGCATGATACCGCCAACGGCTAACAACTCAAACATATGGGCAGCTGTCATCGAGAAACAATAGACAAGAAACTAGTAATAGACAATTCATTAATACACACATAGAAGAAAAAGAAAGAAGTAGTTTTTCTACACGGTATAATTTTTGTTATACAATAATGGAGGAGTGGGTTATGTGGTTGGGAGAGCTGTCCCGAATAAAACTATTAAGAAAAAACGTGACTATTATTTGGTACATTTATCGCTAGCAACCCCCCCGACGAGAAATGCTGTGATTAATATGTTACTTCAATTGAAGGGTTCATCGTGAAAGGTTCATTTTGAAGAAGTATCAATTCGTGAAGCATTCACAAATCTGTGAAGCTTTTCCCATCGCTAGTTACGACACCGACTGGCCTGTCAAAACGATCTTGTCTATGTTACCTAGAGATGGTCGGAACTAGAGATGGTCGATATTCCTGTCCCGGTTAAAAATAATCGGTTCCAAGCTGGTCACTGGAACCGTCGAATTTATTTTTTTGATAAACCGGTTCCTTTTTTGGCAAATAAAAATCGATATCATTTGTCGGAGGAACCGGTTTTTTGTTGTTGATTTGTAAGTACTTTTTTTTAAGGAACTTTTGTCAATTTGCTAGTACTTTTCGATTTGAATGTAGATATAGCCTTCGTGGAACTTTTCTGGCACCAGGAACCGGTTCCAAAAAGAGCTGGATTAAAAACCGGTTCCTTGCCGGTCACCGGTAGCTGGAACCGCAGGTACACCTAATTCTGAAATCGACTTATCGACTAAATCTAGTTGGAACATAATTTGTAACTTCTTTAAAGGTAGCAGGTTTTAGTTCGTTCGTTATTCTAAAGTTCGTTCTCCAATCGTACTTGATGATCTTTGTACAGGTGTTTTGAGCATTAATACTACTCATCTTGAATTATGTATTTTTTAATTATTAAATCAGAGCTAAAAGCAAAAACCTTTCATTTTCTGCTGAAGTAAAATGAGTGTGACATAAATTAAAATATATTTGTTTTTAAAAGAAGTTTTTTTTCAAACATAATCTTTTTTTAAGTGTGTAAGTAACCAAAACTGGTAAATGCTTTTTTATATGCGGAAATTTATTTGGTTTTCACTGTAAACAACCTTATTCCAATTCAACATTGAACAAACATATTGCACGGAAGAAAAAAATATATGTTACCGCTTTAACTAAATAGTTCGTACTTTAAATATTTAAACTCTACTGAGGTTCGCAACTAGCTACAGATTGACAAATAACGTAGTAGAAAAAAATGGAGGACGCTGCAATAATTTTATTTGGTTTTATTGTTTACACCTTGATGGTTGGAAAAAAAGATTGTAACATTAAAAAAGTAGTTTTTACCAGGCGCATATTTTTTTAATTCATAAAATACAGTGTTAAAAATTAATGGTACTTACCAAAATGAAACCATTATAAATTATATTTAAAGTTAATTTAATATTCCGACTTTTTAAATATGATTTTTTAATGCCTTTGTAAGCGAAATAATTGTATAAAAAGGGGTTTTTTGATATTTTTAAAATGCACACGTCAGGGTTTTTTCTGCAAAATATAAAAAATATTTATATGGAAACTAAATACGATATGATAAAAAATTCTAATTATAGGAAAGAACCCTAATACATGCACCAAGCCTTATTGTATTATTGTGCGGTGTGCTAAATTTTTCATAGAAAAACGAAATGTCACATGGCCAACCAAACATAACCTACGCTGTCAGTTACCGTTCTTCTAAATAAATAATATTATGTTAAATAAATAATAAGAGAATGTCTGCTCCGCCGTATTATGATTTATTTAGAGGTGCCGTGGAAGCTTTGTTCAACAACTGGACAGCTTTACAACTAGCCGTTGACCAAGGAATGGGCGGTCACAATGCTAAAAATGTGAGTTAATAATTCTGAAACGTGCGATTCAATCTTGTCAATGAATAATAACAGAGTTTAAAGACTTACAATGTTTTTTTATTATTTCAATAGACGGCTCTACAAATGGTTGATTACATAGCACAATACTGTTGCAGCCGGGAGAATGTTGACCACGGAGAAGTGGCCTATCTTTTAGAAGACATAATGGATGAACAGTTCAATACAATCTGCGAAGACGAATCTCCACAAGGTAAGAATGAAAAAAAGCTCCAGTTATATAAGTAAGACTTGTTTCAAATGTCAATCAGACTTTAAAGAAAACTAATGTTTAATTAATTTATTTTCAGAATTGGGAAACATAATAGTGCGATTCATACAGTTATGTCGAGCCAACAATCACGAGCAGATGTTGATGGAAGTTGCCAATCTTCCTAAATGCAAGCTGTGGCTCTGTCTACCGCAAGCGCAGAATATTTTACCGGTAAGTTTCTTGTTTACTGACAAAGAATAGATAAAACAGATATTAGGTTTGTTCTTTAGTTCGCTTGAACAAATAAGTTTGTAGATCTGTAACAGTATAGTAGTTGTATTCCAAGGTATGCGCCTGCATAACTTTATACCCTGTTGCCAGTTCCAGATACCTTGTATAAGTAACTCAACCAGAGTTGAAACAAACAATACATGCTTAGCGTTGGGTGTATTGTGTATCGGTACATGCTCCAGTGGCGATGTATTTACGGTGCGTCATAAAGAAAGAGCCCTTTGTCTTGTTTACGCCTACTTATTATCACTAGCGGAAAAGGGACATCAAGTGTTTACAATGATTCTTCTAGTATATTGAAAGTGCACTTACAGCGTGTCTTATTTATGCAGTTTGACCGGGTGCTATTGAAAATAATATTATAATTTGTTTTGAAGAAATAGTAATTAGCATCCATGCTCGTTTTCGAGAATGTCCCAAATCGGGGAATACTACAAATTACTGGATACCTTGCATTATTTTTTTAATACTCCTTTAAATTCAGTCCTTTACTGAGAACTGTATTTTAAGAAAATTCAGTATTTTAATAACAATGAAATAAAACAACATACTCGTACATGTTAAAAATAACTTTTATATAACTGACTTCAACACGCTTTGGCTTTGATCTCTAAAGTGTGAAATAATCAATAATTGTTTAAAAAAAATTGAATCTTTAAACGGAACACGCTGTACGTAATTCTCATCTACGTCAAAAGATTTATTTTAAAAAATCCTCATTCTATTTTTTTAAATCTTTCACTTTCATTATTTAACAGAGCTGTCAACTGCCGTTCCGTTGATTTTCCAACTTATATAATCATCTTTTCTTATGGTTTCCTCAGATCCAGCCCGGTGAGGTAGTGGAGGATGATGATGATGAAGAAGGTGACGACGCAGAGATGCCCGATGAGCCGATGGAGGAAGACCCCGACCCCGGGTGGACTGTCGTCAAAACCCGCAGAAAATAGCACTCATTTACATACCTCATACCTAGGTTAAATAAATATTACTATTTTCAATTCTAATTTTCTTTTATAAGAACCTACACAGTAGCGTACTTCAAAGTTTTGTGAATGCTTCACGAACTGCTAGTTCTTTAAAATAAACCCTTCACGGTGCACGCTTCAATTAGAGTTGAAAAGAACTGGTACCAGTTCTTCGCCGA
Source organism: Drusus annulatus (assembly GCA_022651775.1). NCBI lineage: Eukaryota > Metazoa > Arthropoda > Insecta > Trichoptera > Limnephilidae > Drusus > Drusus annulatus. Next base: position 739,803 of record JAGWCC010000221.1, on the reverse strand, counting down.
AAGATAAAATTTCAGGGGGGGGGGGTTAGCGATCTGTTATCAAAACACTGGAACCGGTTCCTTACCAAAAAAAATATTTCATGGGGGCTAGCAAACTGAAATCCAAAAGAACTGGAACTGGGAAACCGGTTCCTTGCCAAAAAACTGGAACCGGCAAAATAACTACAATTGAAGTGTGCACACATTAAACCTTCGTGTGCTGCCACTAAATGAAGTAGTTATTTGTACTCTATGAAGTCGTACTACGATCGACCGCAAAATGAAATAGTTCTTTGTAGCTTCACATTTCTTTATAACTTCAATTGAAGTATTTTTGCACATTGAAAAATGTGTGAAGTGTGAACTGCCACAAAATGAAGTAGTTCTTTGTAGCAGTTCTCACCAAGCGGTTACAAGGCTGCTACACAGACACTTGACTGCAAAACGGGTCCAAACCAGTCAAACCAGTCAATCAAACAGACCATTTGATTAATTCCCCTGTCTTTTGCAAACGGATTGCAATCTTTAGAGCACAGACGTCAGGTGGGAATGCTGTCCTTTTTCTACCAGTATTTCGATGGAAGATGCTCTGAGGAACTTGCGTCGTTGATCTCTTTGGCACTGATGCACAGCCGGGAAACTCGCCAAACGCGTGCCCAACACACGGTCGACATTCGCCACATGAGAGTGGGTCGCCTTTATAACTAATTCTTGTGTTCAACAGCTCAACTGTGGAATGATTTACCGGCCTGTGTTTCCTCCCTCCTACGACACGGGCCTCTACAAGACCCAGGTTCACTCCTTCCTTTCCTTAAAAAGACTCCAGACAGCATCTACAAAGATGACATGGAGTAATATTTTTTTTAAATCTGTAGTCTATAATAAATCACTATACGGTCTGTAAAATAGCACCAACATGAAGTATTGATTGTAAACTGGTGGTATTAATTATTGTAACACTTGAAAAATAATTTTATTAAGAATGTAAGGCTGGTGTAAGCATAATGAATAAGATTAAGAACGGGGCGCTTAGATGGTTTGGACACAGAGCGAAAGTGAATGGTAGAAGTTAGAGGAAGACATGGCACGATCAAGTGAATCAAATACTTGAGTCGGATCATATCAAGAGTCAGATTAGCAGAAGAATATGTATGCACGAGTGTGTGCTAAAACAAAGTTGTATGGCAGTCCATCCTCTCTGCCTACCCTGTGAGGAAACGACATGATGGTTAATGAGATAGTTACTGTTGTATTGAACACCAAAACAATTCACGAGAATATTTTTACTGCACAAATGTTTTATTTTAATAATTGAAGACCCCACGGCAAGAACCTGTTAACTAACTGTCAAGTCATTCTGAGATATTCAGTTTTTTGCGTTTTGTTAAAAAAAAGTGTGTACCATCACAAATCCACTAACTATTTTTCATGAATGTTAGGCCAGGTGCGACACGGGTGACTTTTGTCACGGCAACAGTTTCGTCACTGTCACTGTCTTCCAATTGAGCACACACACAGCGAGAGTGACTGTCACCCGTCACCCTTTCATTCCGGCAATGGATTTTGAACAGGCAGATGAGTTACCGAATGACATTTTGTCACCCGTGCGCGAGTGCCCATACAAAAGTACACTACAGACACGGTGACAGTTTCGTCACTCAAAAGTTGCTCGCCAGTGGAACTAAAAAGTCACCCTAATGTCACGTTGCTGCGTGCGCGCTCCTCCATACACTCCGATAGATTTGGAGATGGTGACGAAACTGTTGCCGTGACTTGAGTAAAACATGCGCGCCTGGCCTTAAAGCTAACATACCAAATTTAATATATAATTTAGCATTTTAATGCATTTCTGCTTCAACGTTATTATTGTAGATAACATGTTCTTGCCATAAAAAAATTATTTGAGTTTTAACAAAGTTTGCAGTCAACATGTTCAACTTTTTGATTTTCCATGTTCGTGCCATTTTCATGATCTGAAAGTGTTAATTGGATAGAGCGTACCAGAATTAGTTTAGTAAGAATACTAACTCTTTTTGACAAAAATGTTAGTTAACCCTTATGTGACTGAAGAAAATTACACCTTTTTCAAATTGATATGAAGGTTTCTTTTACTGTATATAATTTGCTGAACCACTTTTACGACGTAATATATTTTGACTCAGTTCAATACTTGAGGAAGTGGATAGGAATTTCACCCAGTACCATCTTTTCATGAAGTTTTAAATAAAATAGGTGATTAAAAATAGTATAAAGGATACAGGTGATGTACTTTGAACACAACAATACATCATATTTATCATTTAAAATAAGATAAAATGATTAATAAATATGGACAAGCTTAAAAAAATCATATTAGACACACAAGGGTACCAGGGTACTCTTTCAGTCATCAGAAGTTGTAAATTATACTTATTCGTTTTACGCTAGCATACCACCCTCCACATATCCAACAGTTGCGTTCAATTGTTCATTTTCACTATTGTGGAGAAGTCGGGAAGTTTCAGCCGGTTAGACTTACTGGAACGTTAAAAAAATCTATGTTGAAAACCGAAGAGGGTACCCGGGTACCCTTTCAGTCACATAAAGGTTAACAGGTTTTTGCCGTGGGGTCTTCAATTACAATATAGTTTGTAGATTATTTACATTACTTTATTTTTAACATTTTGTTGGGTACCCTTTGAATTTATCACTGCCTCAATCCTTTGTGGCATTGGTTTCATAAACAACTCAGATTTTCATGTTCAATCACTCCGAACCATGATCAATGTCCTTTTTCAATAGGATTCAGCCCCACATTATTTCTTGGTCAAGGAAGAACCTTAATAATATGATCACCGAACAAGTAAACACCGATGATTGCAGGCGTACTGCTAGTTTGCGGGTATGCTGCCTGTTGTACCAGTATTTCAATGGAAGCTACCCCAGCAAACTTTCACAGCAGGGAGATGCGGCGACAAAAATAAAACAAAATATATTTTCAATGCTGCAAAATGCATATTTATTATGTCATTTATCTTCCAACATTGACTATAATTATAATTTATTATAACATAATATTATTCTGCCTGCTGAACGGATAACAGATTCTTTTGTTCTGATGCTTTTACAGTGAAATCTTAGATCAATCATTTGTGAAATACGCTAAACTGTTTTTTTTTTATTCCAATAAATTTCGAATTTAGGAACTTTTATCATTGTAACCATTTTAGTGGAAAAATATTAAATTAGGAAATTATTATTGAAATGTAATATGTGCACACAATTTACCAAACATAGTGCTGATGTCGAAGTTATTATATCATATCCTCGTTCCTTACAACAGCTGTAAAGATTTTTTTGTAAATCCACCGAACTTCAGTCAGTATTACAACTTCAAAAGCAACCGCGCTTATAAATGAAGCAAAAAATCTTATTATTTATTTGAAGCAGGGCCTAGAATAAATAAACCCGCATTACATTAGAGAGGCTATCTACAATTGTATGTAGTAGTTGATTCGTGCCATAATTTGATATAAAATGAGAAGTTGGTTAGCTATTGCATTCAATTTCAAAGTGATTGATTAAGATTTCACTGCATTTTTTTTTTAAAGTCTTAAAACCATTTCCAAAGACGTTGTGATGAATAGTTTTCAAACACTTTCAGATTAAATAATGTCTGTACAGTTTTGCCAATATTTTCTCTGTTCACAGATAATGTTACGCATAAATCAAAATTTGCATAAAGAATATTCAAATTGTTCCTTAAGACATGTAAACTTTCATTCATACAAAGTGTTTGGTAATAATTGACACGCGGATTCTCACCGCAAAATCAGGGTCTCACCTGTAGAGAAGAATTTCATATCCAACACTTTTTTAGATTCATACCTACGTGGTGTTTGAGAAAGACGACCTTTCGGAGGTATAATTTTATTTTTACAATTTAAATTTACAACATAGACCTTTTAAATAAGCTTAACATTAAAAAAAAATCACAACTCTTATAGGTTTAGTCTTTGATTTAATATTATTTTTTATATTTAAAAATTAAATTATTTTTCTCTTTAAAGGTGTGGGACCTGTTCTTGCGACAAGAATCCGGGCCCTAGTAATAATATTTTCGCTGCAACCAATACATATGTATGTAGCAGGATTTTGTGACAATAACTGTGATCATTTTGTTCTTATTGGTTAGAAAAACAATTTATTTTAATGGGCCCCGAAATGCTTAAAACTCTAACTTCAATAATTTAAAATAAAGATTTGTTTACTCCACAAAGCGGTTGACACTGAAGAGATAAACTAATAGAAATGTGACCTACATAAAAAGTTCTGGAAAAGATCTTGCTAATTTACATAAGACTTTTCTAGTTCTAGACCACGTTTTATCAGTTTACAAGGCACTTCCATCTGTTTATCTCTTCGCCATAATCGCAATCAAACAGCCGTCGCCACTGCCCATAGGTGCAACTGTCACTCCGACAGGCGTTGACCGTTCTGTAGCCAGGTTTGGTACTTGTTTAGCGCACAGGCTGGGCGAGTCCTCGACAGAATACTTAATTTTTTTTACTAAGTTTTACTTCCCGGGTTCGTCCAAGATTTGAATTGAAAAATATGCTCTTAATTGAATAGTTAAATGGATATTACAAAAAGCTCCATAGCTCATGATAAAAATTACACTGGGCTTAAAATAGTTATGTTGTGACCCATAAATTGATATAAAAAGGTGTACAAATTTCATGATGTCAGAGCTCACCGTTTGAGAGTTTTTTATGGGGAAAACAAACAGACTCTGCTTTATAGTTGAGATTATTATTATACCCAGATTCAAAGCAGTTTTTCATGTTATGTACATATATATATAAATTGGATTTTACACATAATTTCACACTTGACTGGACCTTTAGTGACATATTTTGCCATCTGCTAGATAAACAAGTTTTAAGTTACTATTTTTATAACTGAAATAGGTTCTCTATCAAATCAACATTTAAAAAATCGAATCGCGGCATGCTCATTCTAAGGAAATTAAATTGGTATATTTTTGAGGTTGGTGTAAATTTTGACACATAATATTATAAGAACAGAGAAAATAAATAAAAACATTTATATATATTCTATGAAATAATAGCAATCTAGGGATGAGATCAGGTCCAAACCTTCAAATATAATTTAACATATCCCCCATAACAGAGTAATCTTATAATTAATTGTTTGAGTACATTCCTATAGTCAATGTGTTGAAAAACAAAATCATTTGAATTAACTAATCGCCAATTAGTATTGCCCCTCTATCTCTTAACAAAACCATAATATAAAATACACGCCTAGAAGCCAAACTAACTTTACACACATAAAAAGTAAAGTTAAAATGCAATCAATTAAAACGTTGACTACTAATCGAAAAATTAAATTATATTCAATATTGTTTGTAAAAATAGTGTCGAAATATTATTTTTAACTTGTGACCGACCATTTGTGATTTCAATTGCTCAAGGGAATGTAAAAATGTAATACTTAATTTTTTATTTATCGAAATGTTATGTCCGCAGAATTTAAAAATTCTATTTAATGGATTGCCAAATTTTCCAAACATTTTTTTCTAGAATTATAAATGCATCTTTAGTTTTTGTAACAATTTCGGTGATGATCGACTGACTTAACACATGGAAAATGAATTGTTATTTTTGGATGGTAATCGATAAACCAAATCAAAATTTACACCAAAATTCTCCTACATTTATTATTTCTCAAAAATTGAAGGTGCGAGCTGTCTGGATTTGGCAACAGTGTAACCCGAATATGACACTCAGTATCAGTATCATTGTGCAGGTAAGAAATGGATATTAGTGATAGGTGAACTAGGTTAGGTGGTTACAATGATCGGTGATGCTGGTGATTCTTCCCATGGTGGCATTTTCATGCAAGACGTTAATACTGTTGCCAAATCCTGACAACTGGTGACAATCTTCACGCTGCTTGGCGTAAAACACACAAGTGCCAAATTTTGTAATGTTGCGGAGAATATTGGAAGAGTCCAATAAATACTCACTGCGGATTCTAGAATGAGAAGTGTTTTAGCTGTAGTAAGTTGGTTCCTTACTCGGTTTAAAGCTACCTTCAGCCTCCCGGCAGAGTAATTAGTAGCCACCTAGCTCAAGAACCTTTCTCAATGTCAAGATTTTGACTAGGTATGACCCTCCCCAAAAACAGCATTATGAAACAAGAGAACATAAATACATAAACATGATTTTATATCGGACCATAGTGTGTCCACAGTTAGAATCAATTTAAACTATACACCAATCTCGTAATAAAACTTGTGATAAATAAATTAATGCTAGTTATATACTAAACTGTCGCTAAGTGATTTGCACTGCAAAATGTTCAGGCCTTGTTAGAGGATATAAAATTAGTTCATGGCTATCGAGACGTTTTGTCTTGCTAACAATTCTTCAAAAAAACACAATATCATACATAACAGTTAAAAGGATTATTAAGTTCATTGTTAATTATTCCTTATCCCGGCTAGCATCCTCACTGGGTAACGTAAAACTGCTTTCTAAATCGTCTACAATTTTGATCAATTCTTCGGCCGATTCTTTTTCTTCGTCCACCTCGCTGTCCTCCGTGTCCAACTCCAGGATCACGTCTTCTTGGCTTTCGTTTAGTTCTTCTTCGGGGGTAATAATGGCGGGATTCGATGACAGCGAAACAGTGGATGAGATGACTGGAGTAAAGTTTTCAAACGACGCGTTAGAATTACTCGGCGTGTAACCACCAAACAAAACTTGGTCAGGTATAGAAACAATCATGTCTCGATTAGCATCTGTAATATCGGGGGAATAGGACATGTTTGTCAGATCCACACTGTTCAACGCCGAACTATCTAATTCCGTCGGGGTGATGTCTATATCTTCAAGAGAGAAGTCTTTGGATTGGTCGGACGACGCGTCTGCGGGGTCGATGTTGATGGCACGGTGTCTTAAGGTGTCGTAATCAAACACCCCAACAGATAAAGGCCGAATATCTCCGTCATACTCAAATATCTTGGTCTGGTCTTCTTCCTGGTTTCCGCAGATGTGAGAGTTGAATAGTTTCTCCGACACAATGTACTTGTGGCACGAGGTGCACCTGAACTGCGTGTGGAAGCGGTAGTGGTGATGGATGCACTCGAATGTCTTTTTGCAGACTTTGCACTCCTCAGGCGGGAAGGAGGGACGGAGGATCATGCTCTCCTTGTCGTCGTGGACATCCTTCAAGTGACGCATGTACAGGCCGAACTTGATGAAGGTTTCTCCGCAGTGCTTGCACAGCAGGGGGTTGGTCTTGTAGTGCCTCAGCCTGTGAGAGGGAGTGTGAATTTTGAAGAGGGCGTGGGAAGTGAAGGTCTTGTTGCAATACCGGCAGCCGAAGCTGACCATCTTCTTGTGAACTACAAAATGCATGGCTTTCGTGTAGTTCACCGTGTACGGCTTGAAGCAAAAATCACACTCTTCGTATGGTTCTAAAATCCGGTTGACTTGCTTAGCGAAAGTCAGAGCCTGGGGCACTTCTGTGGCGGCCGTCTCTTCTCCATCGTCCGGGTGGTCGCCCTCCGGACAGGGGTGGGCGGCAAACGCCGTGTCGGAGAGGAAGTATTCCGAGCAGAGCTTGCACTTGAACTTCTCGTGGTACATGAGGTGGTTGTGCAGGTGGCTGAAGCGCTTCTTGCAGATGGGACATTCTTGAACAGGGGAAGGTTTGGGCATAATGACCCAGTTGACTTCCTTGCCGTGAACATCTTGCAGGTGGGTGGAGTAGTCGGGAAAATACACAAACGTCTCGGGACAATCCTCGCACTGAAGCGGGTTGTCCGTGTAGTGCCGGTTGATGTGATTCTTCTTGTGTCGGAAGAACAGAGACATTGTGCAGAACTTCTTGGGGCAGAAGTGGCAGCCGTAGTATGTGTTGAAGCGGAGGTGTATGGAGCGGTGGCGTATCATCTGCTGCTCGCTGGACTGCGAGATGAAACAGAAGTCGCACACGGTGGCGCGGTCCTGCTCCAGGCGGGATTCCGTCGGCTGCAAGTTGTGCTGTACCTTCATGTGGCAATGTAACTTCACTGATACGGCAAACGCCTTATAGCACACGGGACATTTTAGCTTCTTATCAAACGGATCATTTCCCCCGAGCATCTTCTTCCTATCGCAGTCGTACATCATGTGGGCTTGAGCAAACGGTTTATTGGTGAAGTATTTAAAGCAATAATTGCATCGCATGGAATTGTGATAGTCCAAATGCCTCAGGTAAGTGCTCTCGTGAGCCAAAACCTTGAAACAAACATGACACTGATATTCTTTAAGCTCCGTAATATTCTTCTTGTTGTCAACTTTGGATATGTAATTTTCCAGGATATCGTGTACCTTGTACACATGTACGTGGAGTTCTTTTCTGCGTACAAATCTCTCTTCGCAATAGTTACACTTGATAGGGCAGTCCTTAAACTTCTGGTTAAGGTGGCCCTTGATGTGAAGGTTATGCAGCTTAAGGGAGAGAGTGCGCTTGTCACAGATGCTGCAGATATAAAAGTTGGGCTTCATGTTGTGTTTCCTGGTGTGCATCTTCAGCTTGTGCTCCGTGTGGAACTCCTTTCCGCGAACACGGCAGATGTGACGAATAATGGGAAGATCCTCGGCTCCAGGATCATTCTTCTTGACCATCTTAGACTCGGGATGCGATCGCTGAATGTGCCGCTGCAACTTCAACTGACTAGGGTAAATTTGTTCACAAACCGGACACAGAACAGATGAAGAATTCTTCTTCAGCCGATTGGCAAACGAGTGCGATTTGACGTGCGAATTAAGATGTGCGGTCGATTTACAACCCCTGCCGCAGATGTGGCATTTGTAGGGAGAGTTGCTATCGGCGTGCATGCGCATGTGCATGACGTAGCGTGTTTTGTTTGTGAATGCGATGTTGCATTTGACGCATTCGTAACGCATGGCTGCACGTCCAGCCGCAGTGCTATGCCAACGCACATGGAAGGTTAGCGAGACTTGCGTGGGCATGTACTTCTTGCAGACGTGGCATTGGAAGTCCGTCACCTTGCCAGTTTGTTGATCGGAGAAGACGTCAATGAGTCGCGTCTCGTTCTTCTTGACGTGGGTGCGGTAGTGGGTGGTGAGGTGGCCCCGCTGCGAAAACTGTTTGAGGCAGATGGGGCAGCGGAAGTTAGAGGCGGAGCTGTGCCAGTTCATGTGGGCGATGTACCCGCGCAGGTTCTTGGTGGTGCGCGGACAGAGCTTGCAGTTGAGCAATGTGGGGTCGGCCACGGCTGCCAGAGCGTGCTGGCGCATGTGGTCGCGCAGGTGGCTGTCGAAACGAAACGACTGGAAACAGAAAAAGAACAGTTTAAAAATATACAGCAAACTTTTCATGCCTGTCGGGCAATTCGTTTCACAAGTGTGCTAAACTAAGGCCAAGACACCGACAGCTAAGATGGTCTTATTTTATTTCTATTGTTTTCGTTAATAATATACCAGCCATACATCAAAATTGGAAAAAACATTAATAAAAAATAAATCCAAAAGTGATAAATTTTTGACAAAATTCGGCACACGATACAATCATAAAAAATGGTTCATGAACCATTCTTAAACTACATATTTGTAACACTATTATGTAATATCCTGTATATAGACATGATATTGAATGATGGGTGGGATTATGGATGGTTTCCTCAACACATGAACTAAAAGAGAGCCTCACCTCCGAGCAGATGGGGCACACCACCACCTTGGGCCCCGTTTTAGTAGAGGGCTTGTTGTGCCACGCCATGTGGTGCTCGTATTGCTCCATCGAGGCCAGCGTCTTGCTGCACAGGGTACAGCTGAAGCCCCCGAGCGCCACAACTAGCTGCTGCCCTCCCGCCCCCAGGGTAGATCCGCCGTGGCCGCCCCCCCCCTCCTGCTTTATATTAGCCACGACGGACTCACAAAAATCCATCACATTTATTTCCTCGTTCTCGCCTTCTGACGCTTGTTGCGTTTCGTTGGTGCTGGCGTTGTGCTCGGCAATGTGCACGCTGAAATGTTTTAGTATACAATTAGAAAGGATGTCGAAGAAAAGAGGAATTTTAGTCTATAGCAGATTTCTTGATTGAATTGTCTTTGCATCATTATTGTTGGTATGCAATGGAATTGGTCACTAAAGTAGTACTCTTTTAGAGCAATTCATTAATCATTATCTCCTAGAACACGCAACATTTGTAATTGTTGTGTGCCAGAGCACATTATCTTTTCAGTCATTTTTATTCTAAAGACCTGTTTTTCGCAAATTGAAATGAACCGTAATCGCTTATCAACAAAATAATCAATCCATAAAGATATTAGGCTCTCCTTTAAGTTCGGTACAAGTCGATTAATTAATATATGAAGTTTGTTTACGTCAGTGCAGCAGAAAAAAACGATTTTCAAAGTGACATTACTGTTTGTATTTACAGGAAAACCTCGTGCAATTTATTTTAAATTCAGTTGGAAATGTATTCAGCCACACGAAAATACAATAAAACAATAAAAAAATCTTCACATTTCTTGACAAAGCTTTTTTTAGTGATACGAGGGAGAAAAAAACAACTCTTCGAATATAAGAAAAACCACTTATACCATTAACAACATACAGTTTGAAAAAAAAAAAAAAACATAAACACATTATCTGAGAAGATAGCATGATCGACAAAAACATCATTTTGTTAAACACAAGGGAGTTATTACGAAATTACAGACAGCAAGGTACGGCGGAAATTGTACCTTGCGGGAATTCGTCATTCCAGAGGTTAAAAATAAAGCAGTCTACTGATATAATTACAGGTTAGTTGTTTGCAATTCATAAAGGTGGTAAAACTGATATGCCACATGAAAAGGAGAGGGAAAATTAATTCCAATAAATTCACGACAGACAGTTTTTTTTAAATTCTGTAAATCTTTTTTTATGTGATTACCGCCCTTTAGGTGATATTTTACAAAAATGGCGCTGTATAAATTAGCCAAGTATTACCGCATAGGGCCCGACTGCCCCGAGCAAGTGAGACTATGACACTCCAATTTAGGAATGTTACAAGAATATCATAGCCAATGTGGCTTGATACCAGAATACCCAATTGATAAACGGGGAGAAGATGCAGGATGAAGGAGTGTTGGAAGATGGTGTGAAGGCATAGTGAACCCCAGTCTTGAGTATAAGGGACCAGAGGAAAATCAGCAGAAGACTTCCAGTGGTGGAGCAAACCAAGACTCATCATAAAACATGATTAACACAAGAATTAATAGTTACCTGAAGTACTTGGTGTTAGTAAACTTCACCCTACACGCCGGACAAGTGTATTCATTCTTGGGCTTCACATTCGAGTCCATATGCAACCGGTTATGCTTCTTCGTTTCCTTCAAGTTGTTCAGCATCACGTTGCAGTGGAGGCATCGCGCCGGACACTTGGTGAAGACTATGACGTCGGAGACAGACAAGTTGGGGTCGGGGACGATGGGGACTACCACCGGCTGGATGGACTGCGGATTGGTCAGCGCGGTCAGCTTGTTGTGCTTGCTGTTCTTGTGGTAGGTGAGCGACTTCTCGAACTGGAAGGCCTTGTCGCACATGTCGCATTTGAATTCACTGAGTGATTCCTCGAGTCGGTGGATAATGTCGATAGAGTAGTTGTGGTGCTGTTTTAGGTGGACCATGAGATTGCCCTTGTATCTACAAAATAGAATGGTCGTGAAATTCATGTAAAAATGGACAATCTGATAGATTGCCCTACCTTAATGGATGGATTGAAATCTTATAGATGGTCAGGTGGTGATGCTGTTAGTTTAAACGATATTTCGATGGGTGGGGGGCTACAAATAACTAGTAATAATAATTGGATAATTTGTATAAAGCCGTTTTTGTGAAAAATCACCTTAAGGGCGCTGTAGTGTTATTAATCCTTTCTCTTTGTGTCATCCCAAAACTTGCACACAGTTGACATTTGCCAGATGAGAACAAGCCGTTTTACGACACGTTCTTGAGCTCAACATTTGGGCGGTGGAATGGTTTGCATGATTTTGTGTTTGCTCTCTCTTACAATATGGGACTGGGTAAGACCCAGCATCCCCACTGACGTGGGGCCTTAGGGAAAATCTAGGGCTTTTTGCGTAGACTATTATTACATAATCTTTTTTGTAAACAAGCTACTTCACTATACAAAACTAGTTCCAGTAACTAAACTAGGCCAGGGGTCGGCAGTTTGTCAAGTGAGAAGAGTTAAATTGTCATGAAAGCAGGATAACAAAGGTACCAGAGAGCCACATATATGTTAGAGATAGTCGATATCAGAATCGGGTGTACTTGCAGTTCCAGTTACCGCTGACCGGCGAGGAACCGAAAACATATTAATTATGAATGTAAAGTATAGATAGTGAAAAATAAAACATAATATTTCATCAAATTATGAAATAATTACAAAAATAGCAGGAATGCTTGTCGTTTGAACGAAGTTTCATTTATGCGAAATATATCGACATCCGAAGCGATTCGATTCAACAGCAAGATTGCCCTCCCCACTGGCATGACCATTGGTAAGTTAGTCCTACAATCTATGCTGCCGTTAACAAAGATAACCACCAGGAACATAGAAATGAAGAAAAAATGGCTTTGAGAATTGAACTCAATCTGTCCCACTGCTAGCTGAGCATCCAACCCACCTATAGACGACCTCCATCAAGTGTAAGTATTGCAAAATCTAGCTGAAAAAAATTGACACAAACTGAAACGAAATTTTATTTTAAAATCTAAATTAGAAAAACAAAAAAACAACTCACTTGAATTTCTTGCTGCACTCTCGGCACTCGTATTCTGCCCCATCAAACCCTATTTTAGTTTTGAGAGATCCCTTGGGCTCGTTGATATTGGCCATGTGCGCCGCCAGGTGCATCACCAGCTGCATTTGGTCAGAGAAGGTCTTATCACACTCCCGGCACTTCAGAGCACCTCCTTCATCGTCGTCATTGTCTTCAGGATCGGAGAGTGGCTCATCTTTCGGAGCGACTAACCCGGTTCCGGTGCGTTTCTTCGCCTTGCCTGCAGCTTCTTCCGGGTAGTGCATTTTCTTAATATGCCGATACAAGCCAGACTTCTGCGAGTATGAAGTGTTGCAAGACATGCATTTGATCGGGCCTCCGCCTCTCCGTCGGATGCAGAGTTGGAAGTGTTTGAACATGGAGGTGTGCGAAGAGAAACGCTGCAGTGCATATCGAACACTCCGATACAAATGCGGATTTTGCCGCTTTTGATACAGCTTTTTCGTCTTTTACGTTCCCCGTTTTGTCTTCGGGGAATTCTTTCGCAATCTCTCCGCAGACAGACCGGGTGAGATGGCGCATGACGTACAGGCGCTTTTTGAACACCTTTCCGCACACGGGGCACTTTAAACACGTCATGGGGACTAGAGCACTGGCCGAGAATCTTTTCTTCACCTCCACTTTGATTGGTTCCGAAGCTACGACGGGAGGCCCCTGGCAAGTGAGGCGGTGCCGGTTGAGCATGATGTTGAACTTGAACTGTTTTCCGCAGAGGTGGCAGTCTGATTGATCCCTGGTTATCGAGGAGTTGTTGTCTTGCGAAGTTTCTCCGTGGTTTGTTGTCTTTATATCGGGGGTAATTTCTTCGGCTTCCTCTTCTTCTACGTCGTTTTCTTCGTCAGAGCTTGCGTGCATGTTTTTCATATGTGCTCTGTGCGTTTTGATGGTGAGGAATGTTTTGTTACATTTTCTGCATTCAAAGCGGTTCTGATCTGTGATGATTGGACTATTGCTTCCAGAGTCAGAGGTATTTTTGCCTAGGTTTTTGTTGTAAGGGACAGGGGTGGAGGAGGCCCCTTCGTATGACAATTGATCCTGGACATCGATGCTATAACTCTCCTCCAGGAGTCCTCCCGCATTGGGATATGGGGCTCTCTCCGGTGAGGGTCCGTTGCTCTTTTTACTCTTGGATCTTGTTGCGTGCATTTCCCTCTTGGAAGTGGAGACATCGGTGCGGTTGGAGAAGCCTGAATCAGAGTTCCTACGCCCGAATGACAATATTTCCGCGCCACCTTAAAATAAAAATCTTCTAATAAAACAAGGCTGTATAAAAAGTTTACAGATAAATTTGCCCTACTGCTAGACAAAGTATCAAAACATTAATTATTTCTTCTGGATAATAATATCCTTATTTACATCTCAGTAATTTCAATATTTTATCACAGTGTAAAACCTAATATTAAATTAATATAATATATTGTATTGATATAGTTGTACTGTAACAATGTAGAAATATTTCCTTTCAGAAGAACAGCATTGTTTTAGTTATTTAAATTGTTGACACATCACCAGCATGTAAATAAAAACAAATGAATGTACCTGAAGTATTTTGTAGGGATTTTCGGAGCTCTGCATCAGAACGCTCGCACTGTTGTTTAAAAATGAATGCAGAGCTCAGCTTCTCAATGCATTCTCCACAAACCTTTTCAGGTAAACCGTCGCCTTCATAAATCTAAAATCGAAACAGGATTTAAAAAAAAAAACACTTAACACAGCAAAAAAAACACGGCCAAATACGAAGTTTGGTGGAATATTTCTCGTAGTTCGCGTCGCACGATCCTTACCTTTATTTCGGAACAAGCCATGGCCATTTTTGATAGTTGAATTGAATTATCAACAGCAAATATTGAGTAAAAGTCACCGAGCTTGAGACATAAGCGGCATTTACTAAGCTTGAGAACGAGAGACATTTTTGATGCGTTGAAGACCTATTTAACGACAGAAGATTACTCATTATACTCTTCCCAGATGTAATTTTGACAGCAATTGCTATAGACAATAGTTTTTAAACCCTTAATTATGCATTTCAAAAGAAAATTAATGCAAAATATAGCGGGAGAAAATTGTCAAATTTCGGCAGGAAAGAAATCCTCGCCATTTTACTCAACGACTCGACTCTTCTTTTCAGCCATTGGCTGAACGCTGATTGGTCCTCGGTCCACTACAAAGATGGTCACTCGTCAGTCGTCACTCGGCTGGAAGATCGGCTTCGGCAAAAATGTCGATTACTTTATTTTGATAAGTGCAGTGAACCGAAGAGCTTTTTTAAAAAAACCTTGTTAAGAAAAATTATTGTATTTTTTTTTTTAACTCCACACTCACTCATTTTTGAAAATGCTATGTGAAGGGGTTTTTGAGGCATTTAAAGTTTTTGAACTGCGGTAATGAAACTAACACGGTAATTTTTATTCAATATAATAATTACAGGTAATATTCAACAAAGAAAAACTTTCTGCGCTTTAAAATTAGCATATATCTAAGTTCGCGCACAAGTTTACAACAAGTACAAGCAACCTAGCAGGAAGTTGACATTATTTGTCAGTGCTTAGAAAGAAAAGCCGGTAGATTTTACTTCAAACACAGAAGGCCTTTAGCACAAGCTCATCAATATAAGTTTTATCGACAGTTAACACTATGATAATCAATATTGAAATCATATTAATTATTATGTGAACACATTTAAAAAAACAAAAAGTTATTGATTCAATCAGGACATACATTTAGAACCTTCTGGTATCCGAGAATCCAAGCGTTTGTTTTTACCACTGATCTTCGCTACGCAGCTACTTTTTAAAAAATTTCTTAAACATCTCCCATAATTTTATGTACGAATAATGTTGAACAATTTAGCATAATTTAAATATATGTACATATTAGATAAAAATTTAAAGGGTTCATTAAGATTGATACGGCGCCCTTGAGGTGATTTTTCACAAAAACGGCGCTTTACAAATTATCCAAATAGTATTTGACGTATTGTAAAACATTCTTTTCCTGAATACAAATCCTTTCGAGTTATACCTATTTGTAGTCTGTGTTTTTTTAAGTACATACAGAGCATACATCATTTTGAGGCTCCCCAAATCGGATTTTACTCAGAAAAGAGCATAGAGAATAAAATTCAATCATAAAATATGGAAAACAGTTGGTTATTGGCTACGAGACCTTTAAGTCAGGGATGGTTGATATCGGAAATTATCAAAAATCGGAAGAAGATTTTTATATTAGGAAAATATTCCTCGCCGCCAAAAAAAAAAAATGACGAGGGGGGAGGATGCTAGCGAAATTCTGAAAAAGAAAAGAACTTAACTGTGGAACCGGTTCCTAGTGAAAAGGAGAAATAATATCGACGGTTCCAGTGACCGGCGCGAAAGCAGTAGCCGAGATGGAATGGATGCTCCCACTGACGTGAAGCAATCCCTTTCATCCTTATCGGAGGCGACGTTCTCATGGCAGCGGAAAAACCGGCGCTTTCTGTCTGCCGATTTTGCAAATCGTTTGGGAAACTCTCTAAAACCTGAACGAAGGAAAATGCAGTAGAATCATTGCGGCAACTTGTCCGTTTTGGACTCTGAGTTTCTTTGATCGCGGAGGAGCCCTGGCAGTGACTCCTGGTCTGAGGTGCCGATCTCGAGAAATTAAAGAATGGCAGGGAGGAACGAGGTTATTTTTATGAGGCCACCGTTACAGACGAAGGGCTTTGCAGAGTAGGATGGTCCATGCCAATTGTAAGGTTTGCACCTTTTTTTTTTTTTAAATAGTTAATACCGCACTAGAGTCACAACTGTTCCCAACCGTCTGGAGCCAGTGAGACTATGGCATCCCCAATTGGGATTTGTTGTGAGGCTGAAGGTAGTGCGGAAGGGAAGGAGATGCGAAAGAGGAAGGTTGGGAAGTACCTGGCTATTCAGATCTGGTCACCAAACATGGCTAAAGGCCATTTCAAGCAACGTTTCGATTCTGAATGGTGGTCTTTCACCATGGCGATACTTAGAGAACGTAACATTCTGGACTTGTTACACAATGACTCAATATTGCACAATTATTACTATAAACAATACTATTTATATTACCCAGCCAGTGGCATGAACAAATTTTTTTTATCAGGGTAGGCAGTAGGAAAACAGCGAATTATTTGATAATAGAGATAGTTACCAACAGATGTCACTGATTGCTATTGCATTTGTTCTGTAAAAGTACTGCCTAGACACTAACAAAGATACTAACACAAACGAGCCACTTGAACTACAACAACTCACACCACACATATTTTGTGTAGTCTAGCGAACATATAATAATCTACCCTGACATTGGCGGCGTTTGGGCGTATGTAGTTACTGCTTTTGACACGTTATAGTAGGAAAGTCAGTGGGGCGCTCGCAGCCGTGTGGTTAGCTGAACTTCGCACGTATTTTTGAAAGTGTAGATTTATTTTTTGCAATAATTTTATATTTCAGTTGAACTTGGTTATTTTTATGCACCAAATAGGAGGTCATAGCCTATAATGAACAATAACTGCACGATATGTTAACTCAGGCTTATTTTCATCCAATGCATGTGGGGTTATAACTAGGTAAATTTTTCTCTGATATAATTGTTAAAACAATATTGTCAACTCAATGTCCATTTTTAAATAAAAACCCAATTCTCGAAACAGTTAATTAATGTCATAAACAAGACAAAGAAAGCTGCCCGTCCGGCTTGATGGAGGACTTTCCGGACATCACGTTAAGGAGGGCTTATAATCCCTGATAGTTGTCGCTCTAAAAAATATTTCTATTCAGTACTATCGAACACTGTGTAAAAGTGTTGTTTAAAATTGAAGTCATATAAAAATTTTTCTTTGCAATTCTGTTCCCTTTTTACAAATTATTTTGTATTCTATGTCTAATTTGTATCTAGTTTTCCCTATTTCTTAAAAACAATAAATTTAATAATATAAAATCTTTCATACCCTGGCGTAAATATCAATATTAGTAGGTAAGTACTTTTTTACCTACCTACGTTTATAACGAGTAATGGATACAAGGAGCAAATTTGGTTGGTCCCTTAGTGCTAAATATTACCAAGTTCGACTCTATTTAATCCAATATAATTCATATTTTTATGTGAGAATGGCAGGGTAGGCAGTGCCTATGTGCCTATATGGAGTGCATGCCTCTGTTACTGCCTGTATTTTTATTGTGTGCTGCATGTCCAGACTGATTAAATAAAATACACGCTATTAAAACCCCATTTTTGTATTAATTTCAGGCAACTTGCGATTTGGGAACGTGACGCTTTGGGTTCGGACTTGGTGGAAGAATTGGAAATAAATCCAATGCTAGACTATGGTGAAGCCTTTGGAATGCACCACGTCGTAGGTTTGCTCAAAATTTCATAATGAACTTTTAAAGCTTTACATTTCACTGATTATTGAAAGAATATGAAAATAGAAAAAGGTACAAAATATAAAAAAATTAGGTTGTCACCGAGATTTGAATAACCTTCACACTTTACACACTTTTTTCTTCAGTCACATTCGTACATCGCCTCATACATATTCTTCTGTTATTCTGACTCTTCACATGGTCCGACTCAAATATTTAATTCACTTGATGTGTTCACTTGTGCCATATCTTCCTCGGGCGTCCCTGACTTCTTCTTCCATTCGCTTTTGCGTCATATATATTTTTTTCACTGTTCTTTCTTTGTTCATTCGCTCTACATGCCCAAACCATCTAAGCGTCCCTTTCTTGATTCTATTCATTAGGTTTACTTCAGCCTTGCATTCTTTCTGGATATCCACATTTTTAACACGGTCTTTCATGGTTTTAGCGCACATACGCCTCAGAATTCTCATTTCTACAGCATTCAGTCTACTTTCTTCCTTTCTCTGCCAGTTCCATGCCTCACTGTCATACATCAGGGTTGGTAGTACTCCATTGTGGACTGCTAGCTTTGCTTCTTTGGACAATTTTTTATTTGCATTAACAGCGTTCAGTCCTGGAGTTTCCTGCATTCACCCTTCTACATGTATGTATTCTAGGTATGTACTCGTACATACTTGTAAACCAGAAATCTGTTTTCAGAAGCAGCAAAAACCCATGAAATTTGCACACCTTTTTTTGTTTGGAATTTCTAGGTCAACGCGACTATTTTCAGCTGGCAATTAAGTATCCATCATGAACTATGGAGTTTTAAAATATTTATTTGACTGTTAAAAAAAAGACATCATACCACATTGTTTGTTCCATGCTTTCCAGTAAAATGAATGTTCAATAATGAAGCCAGGTTGTAACTATTAGTAGAATATAAAGGGGTAAAACTAAATAACTACAATGTAACCAGGTATAGAATTAATGGGCCAGATATAGAATTATTGAGCCCCACAATTAATTTTTTTTAAATAATTCATACAAAAAAATGGTTTAATCAAAATTTCTAAAGTAAATTTAATAATATTCCGTCATCACAACATGAGTGGGCAGTAGCTTTTCCAAGTGACCTGGCGGTAGCTATCACACTCGTTTTTTTATTAAAGAGAGAATCGCCAGGAGCCCTATACTCTCTGAATCTATTCACTCATTCACAAACTTTTACAAATACCCTTAAATTGTATTAATTTTAATAATGAACTTAATGTTATTAAAAATATTGCCAACAATAATGGATATAGTAGCGGAACAATTAATAATTTAATAAAGAAAAAAGAAAAAACCCTAACATTAAAAATTGTTTCACAAGGCCTTACACAGAAAAATGACGAAGTTCTCACCAAACAATGGGCAAAAAATCCCATATATTGGCGAATTATCCACTAAAATCTCGAGAATTACAAATAATGATAAATGTAGAACAGCCTTTTACAATGTAAATTCCTTAGGAAAAATTTTGATCAACAATAAAGACAAGAGAGAAAAACTAGATAACTCAGGGGTTTATCAAGTTAATTGCTCTAATTGCCCGTCACAGTACATAGGCCAAACGGGTAGAGCGTTCAAAACACGCATTAAAAAGAACATTTCACCAATTGGGTTAACGATAAAGGTGAACTTTCGAACGTTGCATTGCACCTACTATGATAACAAACACTCGTTTGACAAAGACAGAGATGTGAAAGTCCTACACAGTAAGTGAAAGGACAAAAAATTAGACAGACTAGAATCAATGGAAATAACCCGTCTAACTAATAAAGTTGACCCACAATTTGTCATGAATAAACAACTAGAATCATTTGTAAAGTCAACATATTATACCCATTATAATTTTATCATCCGAAGTCCAATGTAATAATGTATATTCCTAACTAAAAACATATCATAATGTAAATGCACTTAAAAAAAGTTGGTTCAATCAACGGGTAATAACAGGTTCCCACGTTGCGGCACTAGCCTAGTCTTATATTAATTATGCTATTTAACTTAATCAACTAATTATGACTTGAGTGCATAATGAATAGAATTCCCAAACTAGCATTTGGGCTTCAATGCTTACTTGAAAATTATGCTATTTAATCTTATCAAATAGTTATGATTGGAAAACCGGTAAACGGTTAACAATCAGGTTCCCACGTTGGCATTTGGGCTTCAATGCTTTACTAGCCTAGTCTTATATATAATTATGCTATTTAACTTATCAACTAGTTATGATTGACAACCGGTTCGAACGGTTACAATCAGGTTCCCACGTTGGCATTTGGGCTTCAATGCTTTACTAGCCTAGTCTTATATAATTATGCTATTTAACTTATCAACTAGTTATGACAAACCGGTTCGAACGGTTACAATCAGTTCCCACGTTGGCATTTGGGCTTCAATGCTTTACTAGCCTAGTCTTATATATAATTATGCTATTTAACTTATCAACTAGTTGAGACTAAACCGGTTCGAACGGTTACAATCAGGTTCCCACGTTGGCATTTGGGCTTCAATGCTTTACTAGCCTAGTCTTATATATAATTATGCTATTTAACTTATCAACTAGTTATGATTGACAACCGGTTCGAACGGTTACAATCAGGTTCCCACGTTGGCATTTGGGCTTCAATGCTTCTTTAACTTATCAACTACTTATGAATAAAAACCGGTTCGAACGGTTACAATCAAGTTCCCACGTTGGCATTTGGGCTTCAATGCTTTACTAGCCTAGTCTTATATATAATTATGCTATTTAACTTATCAACTAGTTATGATTGACAACCGGTTCGAACGGTTACAATCAGGTTCCCACGTTGGCATTTGGGCTTCAATGCTTTACTAGCCTAGTCTTATATATAATTATGCTATTTAACTTATCAACTAGTTATGATTGTAACCGGTTCGAACGGTTACAATCAGGTTCCCACGTTGGCATTTGGGCTTCAATGCTTTACTAGCCTAGTCTTATATATAGTCTTATATGTAATTATGCTATTTAACTTATCAACTAGTTATGAATAACAACCGGTTCGAACGGTTACAATCAGGTTCCCACGTTGGCATTTGGGCTTCAATGCTTTACTAGCCTAGTCTTATATATAATTATATTTAATTTATTCCCACGTTGGCATTTGGGCTTCAATGCTTTACTAGCCTAGTCTTATTTAACTTATCAACTAGTTATGATTGACAACCGGTTCGAACGGTTACAATCAGGTTCCCACGTTGGCATTTGGGCTTCAATGCTTTACTAGCCTAGTCTTATATATAATTATGTTATTTAACTTATCAACTAGTTATGAATAAAAACCGGTTCGAACGGTTACAATCAGGTTCCCACGTTGGCATTTGGGCTTCAATGCTTTACTAGCCTAGTCTTATATATAATTATGCTATTTAACTTATCAACTAGTTATGAATAACAACCGGTTCGAACGGTTACAATCAGGTTCCCACGTTGGCATTTGGGCTTCAATGCTTTACTAGCCTAGTCTTGTATATAATTATGCTATTTAACTTATCAACTACTTATGAATAAAAACCGGTTCGAACGGTTACAATCAGGTTCCCACGTTGGCATTTGAGCTTCAATGCTTTACTAGCCTAGTCTTATATATAATCTTAAATATAATTATTTAACTTATCAAGTAGTTGAGAATAACAACCGGTTCGAACGGTTGAGAAGCAAACGACTGGACCTGGCAACGAGGTAATGCAGTGTCACAATAACTTTTTCAATAGTATTTATATTCTTCTGTTTGGTTTACGATTGAATCCCAATATTCTGCTGTTTTTTTTTTAACCCTCATTTCACACAGGAGGCCTTGAGGGAAATAATTTCCCTTAGGGCCTATGTCATCTTTGGGAATGCTGTGTGGAGGGTCTTTTCGAAGAAAGGATGGAGTGAACCTGGATCTTGAAGAGGCCCATGTTATAGGAGGGAGTAAACACAGAGGTCGACAAATCGTTCCACAGCCGAACTGTTGAACACAAGAACGAGTCGTCAAAGCGACCTGTTCTCGTGTATTGAATGTCAACTGTGTACAAATGTTGGC
The DNA here is from genome assembly GCA_022651775.1 of Drusus annulatus. Taxonomy (NCBI): domain Eukaryota; kingdom Metazoa; phylum Arthropoda; class Insecta; order Trichoptera; family Limnephilidae; genus Drusus; species Drusus annulatus. The sequence goes on along the minus strand of JAGWCC010000221.1, from coordinate 717,516 downwards.
CGCTAGTTTGGCGAGCTTTCCGACTATGCACCGGTGCCGGAAGGGATCAATAACGCTAGTTCCTCGGAGCATCTTCCATTGAAATACCGGTAGAACAACGACAGTCGTCTGTGCTCCAAAGATTGCAATCCGTTTGTTAAGATAGAAGAATCTATCAATCGGACCCCCGCCTTTCTGTACGGGGTCAAGTTTTTTTTCACGTATTTAGGGGCTCAAGACCAGAGGTGGCTGCCAAATTCAACAGTGGGGCGCACTAGCGATTTTTACAAGGTCAGCAGTTGTGTACTATTGAAGTATCATCAGGCCCTGTACAGTACACTCAACTTCTGAGAGGTTAACACTCTGGCTTCGACGGCACCCTTGATTCCATGCCTGAAGAAATCCGCTAATTTACATGAATTAGTAATCCTGGGCGTTGATGAGAATTCTAAACAACGCCACTGCCGTTATCGTTGGCAATTGTCAACTGTTGAATATAACTGTTTGGAAATAACGCCGAAGTTGACGCGACCATATGTTGGGGGTGTTATTTTACAACAGCTATATATTACTTGCCACCGGTAGATTCACTTGACGCTAGGTGCTACGCATCGGCCGTTTCGGATAGGAAAATCCACAAAGACGTCTAGTGAGAAGGTACATAACCAAAAGATCATTCCAAATTACGCACAATATTGTTCACGTTGTATACACTCTTACACTTTTTGTTTATTTTGCACTTAAGCTAAAACAATAGATGCATACTTATCGAGTTTTGAGACTACGTTGCGTTGGATAATATTCGTGCGGATTCCTAATAATAAGAATCCCTTGTTGAAACAGTTGGATCGTTGGGGCCGTTTAAGTCATTGGGGCTGTTATTTTTAACACAACAGCTATATATTGCTGGCCACCAGTAGTTTTGCTTGACGCTACCTATCGGCTGTTTCGGATAGGAAAATCCATAAAGACGTCTAGTAGGGAGGTATAGAAGCAAAATATCGTTCCAAATCACGCATAATATCGTTCCAAATCACGCATAATATCGTTCACGAAGTATACACTCTTCGAGTATTTGTTTATTTGGCGCTAAAACTAACAGCAGGTTCATACTCAGTGAGTTTTGAGACTGCGTTGCGTTGAATAATATTCGTATGTAGCAACTGATATTTTTAATAATTATATCCAAGTGTTGGCGTAAATTTTCGTCAATTGCGTTGGACGTTGACGGCATCTGGCTGTTAATTCCAACGGCTAGTTATATTTTAATACTTAAGTAAATCCTTCCCCAAAACTTTGCCGAATCTAATTAAATATGCTTTACGTTTCTTTCAGAATCACGTTAGTCAACTAGTTCCCGTTGTCGGGCAGTTGGCTGATCTCAAAGCGCAAGCCCAACTCTACTGAAGGCTCATCACAAAACAGCTGCGTAAACTAAAGTGAAATCCCTCCATCTCTCTTTAGCGGTATTTGTAAAAAAATGATTTTTAAACCCGCTTTGAAGAAACGAATTTAATCAAAATTATTGATGATAATTAAATCATACAATTTATGTCTTACAAATTATATTTAAAACATTGCTATTGATGGCTTGACTTGTAGTATTTTTGTCGGTAACTATGATTGTAATTGTGTTTTTCTTAACATTATAGCTGAATTAAAATGAACTTTTGTATTGTATTGTTTTATTCACCCCATTATAAAAATCTTTGTTTAAATGGTTTAACTCTACTAGCAATTACTATCTAGCTTCTCCCTTTAAATAATACGTAATTGTAAATTGTTTTGAATCTTACTGGGACTCATTTTTACTAGTTTATATGTGGTTTTTAGGTTATATTAAAAATTAATCATTTATCTAAAACTACTTATGCAAAATGATTGTTGTAAATATCACAATATTTCTGATTGGATAGGTCGATTATCGATGGTTTCGACTATGATCATCACTAAATCATAGATTAGTCAATTTGCATATTTTTTAGGTACAGTTAATATCATAATCTTCACTGACGTTGCTTCTTTAGAATTTTAAAAAATTAAGCCAACAGTGTTCAGTTCTCCATTAATAAGTAATGGTTAAACCTACTTCCCTAACTGGACAAATTGAAATACAAGTTTCCTTCTTATTATTTTGGAATTGTTAAAAACCAGTTAAAGTTTTTAACATTCTTCATTTCATTTATTAATTTTAAAAAATACCTATACATTTTAACCCAATGGTGAGGCTTTCGAATATAATCAAAGATATTTCAAAGCACTTTTGAATCCTGAAAACCTTTAAATAATATAAAAAGTCACTCACTACTTAGATGATTCTCTTTTTCGACTGCATTAAATCGAAGCAAATATAAGCACTGATAATCCAATCACAATAATTTACTTACACTCGGATTACACACAATATTAGAGAAGCGCATATTATTATTATTTTTAAAGAAACTACCCACTACACTTTTATAATTATTTTTTTCAAAACGATTTAAATCAAAGCACTTGTAAGAGGAAAAGAAATATGAGAAGTGAGAACTTTTAGTAAAATAAAATATTATTTTAATCGCGATTTTGAAATATGCAATATTACCGGCGGCGCACTTCGGATATTAATCGACATTGCATTTGAACACTGCAATAATGCTTTGATATTCGAATCAAAATAATTCACAATATTGCAGAAGCGTATCTTATTATTTTTTAAAAAACTACCCGCAACACTTTTATTATCATATTTTTTAAAACAATTTATTATATTAATACACGATTTAAATCAAATCACTTGTAAGAGGAAAAGAAATATGATAAGTAAAAACATTCAATAAAATAAAATATTGTTTTAATCGCGATTTCGAAATATTATGCAATGTTACCGGCGGCGTACTTCGGATATTAATCGACATTGCATTTGAACACTGCAATAATACTTTTATATTGGAATCAAAATAATTCACCGTGTTACACTCGTATCATATAATATTATATTAAAAAAAGCGTATCTTATTATTGTTTTTTAAAAAAACAATTCACTACACTTTTATTTTTTAAAACGAATTATAATTTGAATACGCGATTTAAATCAAAGCACTTGTGAGAGGAAAAGAAATATGAAAACTTTTAAAAAAATATAATATTATTATAATCGCGATTTCAAATTATTATAAATAAAATGAATTTTACATTAAACTACCGACCGACCGTACTCGCCAATGGCAAGTTTAAAACTGACGAAAACTCGAGCTCGCTACGCGCTGTAAACTCACGCAGGTAAAGGTGTTTCACGCAGCAACTTCACGCAGGTAAAGGTGCGCATGCGTAAAAAAAAAAATAGTGAGGGGACATCCAAATTTATTATTATAGTATTATTTTTTTTTATAATCATATGATCAACTTTTAACTGAATAGTTGAATCGGATAAGATATTGGCGACCGACCGAACTCGTCAATGACAAATTTAAAACTGACGTTGCCTCGACTCGCTACCGCTACTCGCTGCATACTTCATAGCAAATAGTTCACGCAGGTAAAGATACGCATGCGTAAAAAAAATAGTGAGGGATATCCAAAAAAAATTATCGTAGTATTATTTTTTTGCGATAAGTAGAGAAATCAGACATTAAGAAATTTAATATAAATTAAGATAATGTTATTTAATATTTCTTACGGACTTGTGATGATTATTAATTATAAAACTAAAGAGGACCGGAGATTTATAATTACTTTTGGAACCGGTTTCTAGTGCCAGAATATTTTCGAAACGAGAAGTACTGGAGCTGCGAAACCGGTTCCTCGTTTCTCGCCAAATACTGACATTCAAGGATTTTCTCGCCAAAGAAGAACCACAACCGCACCTTTTCGGCAGAAATGGATTTATTTACATTTTTATTTAAAAAACTGGAGTTGGTTTCTCAAAGAAATAATATCGAACGTTCCAGTGACTGGCTTGGAACCGGCTCCTTTTAGCCGGGACAGGAATATCGACCATCTCTATTTAAACAAAATTGAAAATATTGTCGGAAGCGGGAACGGGTGACAGCTGAGCACGCGAATGTTCAAAATATTCAATGGAAGTTTATTCGCTATATTATTTGATTTCTCGTACAACTGTAGAATATTTGTTTATCGTCGAGTCATAAAGATATGCTGAGAATATATAGAATCAATTTTATATGATATTTTAAATTGAAATTCTCTTATAAACAAGACGTCAAACTCTTATCACAATGACAGAAGAAGTGCAATTATATTTCGTTTTGCCCGAAGGTGCAGATAACGAAGATGACTGTGATGCTGAGATGCAACAAGCTTTCAATGTAAATATCTGAATTATTTAATTTAATCCGTGTTTTTTTTTTTTAATTTTTGGCAATGTAGGCATAACACAAAATATTAGAGCATGTGTGAAATTGGCAGAAGGGTGAAGTTACAGGAATATGAAAGTTGTCTTCCAACAGATTGTGCTAAGACTGTTGAACTATTGTAATAGTTTGTACGCTGGTCTGCCTAGTGCACATTTAAACAGACTGCAGGCAACACAGTAGGTCACACATGTTGGTCAAGGCTGATGAGTCAAATAGACTGGCTGAACTCTTTCAATGGTATGTTGCAAAGATTGGGGACGGCGCATTTAATGCGCCTGGTCTTTCTCGCATTATTATTATATCGGTTATGGAGTCTGAGGTCTACAACTGGCATTGACGACTTTTGGTGAGGGCTATTGAGAGTCGTCAATAAAGAAATTATCATGCTGAATCCTTTTCATTATTATCTTCCTTCTTACACGTCTCACATGAAAATGAAAAAGACAGAAAATACCAGAATTTCGAATGTATACAATCCTTCACGATTCAATCGAATACCCATAGAAATTGTACTATATACTCTTTTATAATGTCGATTCAAAGAGTTTGATTTGTGAATGGTGATCATTCATAATTGATAAACTAATCAATACGATGCGCATGCAAACGCTTATGACGGATCTACTATAGTAATGAAGTTGAATATTATATTGTTTTGTTTATTTTCCAGCAATGTGAGCAGCATAGATCTAGCGGGATAGCGGCAGAATGGATCACAGAGGATCAGTGCGCTGCCAAGGTGAACCTCACGAAACGCGATGTGTTTGTGCTGCAAGAGTTCAAAGGAAGTTTATTTAACAAGCTGCACAAGACTAAAGCTGTGTGAGTATGCACTCTTTTCCCCCAGTCCCGGGCCAGTTTCAAGTGCCTGGCTATTCAGACTGTTCACCAAACACGGTTAAAGCCCATTCAAGCGGCCTCCATGGTCGAGTAATAAGACGCTCCACTACGAATCTAAAGGTTGCGGGTTCAAACCCGGCGTGCGCCAACAACTTTTATTTAATTAATATGTGTCATAACACATTTAATTCATATAAAAATAATAAAAAGGTATATTTGCGGCACGTTCCAGAGTGGTAGATACTCTAAGTATCGCCCTGGTGAAAGACCACCATTCAGAATCGAAACGTTGCTTGAAATGGCTTTAGCCGTGTTTGGTGACCAGATCTGAATAGCCAGGTACTTCCCAACCTTCCTCTTCCCAATCTCCTTCCCCTCCCCACTACCTTCAGCCTCACAACATGCCCTATTTGGGGATGCCATAGTCCCACTGGCTCTAGACGGTTGGTAGCAGTTGAGACTCTTGTGCGGTATTCATATAAAAATAAAAAAAAGCAATGTCTAGATTTTGGATGGTGGCATTTCACTGAGGAAATACTGAGAGTATCTGCCTCTCTGAATGAAGTAAGGAGTGTGTGCCAGGACAGAATTGTGTGGGCTTCCATTCTGTGGTGAAATTGCATTATGGTTAGTTTTAGATTGTATTCCTAAATAGAGTATCTTCCGTTTTAGCATTGTCGGGGCCAGATGTCTGTCCTGCTGCCTTACGGAGGGCTCGCAGATACCCCCGGGCCCCCAGCCTGTGTACACGGTGGCCATGCGGGGGCTCATCATCACAGCCAGCGGGTTGGACAAAGAACAGAAGGTTAGTGTCACTGATGAATTCATTATTGATAAGCAGACGGTCAGTATAGCTCCCGTGAGCATTTAGGTCATAGGCCCATTCTGCTATCTCCCATGTTTTATCTTTTACCCTTGACAGTAGCCCAGCTCCTTTAGTAATGTTCACCGGGGTTGTAATAGGGTATTCGGCATTATATTATGTCTCCTGGTTCCACAATGTTTTTCAAAGGTTTCTGATTCTTCCTATCATCAAGGTGGGACTTTGGCACCATAGGTCAGTGAAAGTCTCTTCACCATCTTCACATTTCCTACGCCATTTACCAGCTCCCTGAGGGAGTTCTTATCATTATTGAGCAATTGCCTGGTTCGTTTGAGAGAACTTTTGGTTGTCGTTCTATATTATATTCTGATTGGTTGCAGGACAAATTGAAGACCAAAATCTTGTGGATGGGCGGCCGGTATGACAACATGATGACAGTACAAACAACCCACGTGATTTCCAACACCATATTCTCCGATAAGTACAATGTAAGTTTAGTTTTCTAGCTTATTTTTTATGACTTTTTTCCGATATAACCTCGCAGAGTCGTGCCGTGACTTTTGTGTAGTTTCTACCTCCTACAACATAAGTCTCTCATCAAGAAACAGGTTCACCCTTTCCCTTATTAAAAAGACCTACCAAACAGAATCTCCAAAGATGACAGGCTCTGAGAGAAACCTCAAGGCCTCCTGTATGGAGTTAATATTAAGAAATACGCTGTATATTTCTGGTAAACTCTGCTGGATTTCCTTCCCATCACTTACTTACTTCCTCGTCTTATGTTGTCTCCTTCTTAAATACGTTCTCACTTATATGTACAAGTAGTTGTGTTAAAACAAAGTTACATTATTTAATTTGTAACGTCACGTTTGCTTTTTATGAAATCATAAAATTATTCCAGAATGCTGTAGCCACCAACATTCCCGTCATGCACTCCGACTGGGTGGAGGCCGTGTGGAGTGACTCTCTCGTCCAGAACGTCTCCGGAGCCGACCCTGAGTTCCTTCAAAAGCACCGACTGCCCACCTTCTACGGAGCTGTCATGACCACCTCCGGTTTCTCCAAGCAAGAGAAGAAGAAAATCGTCAGTCTGATTAACAATAACGGCGGAAAGTTTAAAGGGGACTTTGAAAGTGCCACGACTGATGTTGTCGTGATGAACAGGTAAGATAGAGCCCCTTTATTTAATTTTTTTAAAGAATCTATGAACCCCGCAGTCTTTATTATTAAGATGTTTGGCTCAAATGCATAGAAATTTGTATGAAATAAGAGATAATCATTGCTGCCTTGAACTTCGTATTGTGACACTACGCACGCACTAATACTTACAATAGTAACAGCGTGAGTTAATTGGATGAGCCTTTAATATGATAATAATGTTTCTGTGGCAGAGTAAATTACTAGACAATTACAAAAAGGTCAAATCAAATATTTGCTAATACTAACTAACCAGTGTTTTAAAAACATGTTAACTTTGTTACCAGGTTATTTATTTAAAAAAGTTCTCATAAAAACAGTTGTTCACCAAATACATTAAGAGATGAATGATATACAAATATTATAGATACATGCATAGTGTAGAGGATATATAAAGTGTTGCCATAAGTCTGCGGTATTTATCTCCACGCCATCCAGCCACAGTAAATAAGATATAGGAGAGGATATATAAAGTGTTGCCATAAGTCTGCGGTATTTGTCTCTACGCCATCCAGCCACAGTTAATAAGATATAATAGAGGATATATAAAGTGTTGCCATAAGTCTGCGGTATTTGTCTCCACGCCATCCAGCCACAGTTAAAGTGAATCGAGAGTACTTCTTATTAAAGTTTATAGAACTATTCTTTACACATTATTACCTACTATATATATTATTTTCTATTGTATCCATTTAGATATCAAATTTATAAATCACTAGACTTTTATATACATGCATTTAGTTATTGTTGTAAACTATGTTTCAATAATGATCATTATTATTATATTCCCGTAATATTGAAGTTTCACAATTGTATTTTTACAGCGAGAGTGTGGGCGGCGGCAAGCACAAAGCGGCCATCGAGTATAACAAGTACTGTGTGCTTCCAACGTGGATACACGAATCTGTGGCCAAGGGTTGTGCCCTCCACCCCGACAGCTACAAGGTCTACGGAAACAAGACATCCAGCCCCCTCAAAGACGGCAAACTGCCCGATATGAGTGAGTTTCATTCAGTTTTTAATACATATAGTCAGTGATCCAAGTAAAAATAAGCCAGTCGGGCTGCGACCCCCGCAATCGGAAATTCTGTGATGCAGAATGAAGTGCGATAAGGAATGGAGAAAGGGAGTGGGGAAAGAAAAATATTGGGAAGTTGCCGGCTATTCAGATTGTAATTTTAACTTTGTAAATATTGTGAAAACCCAAAGTTTTTTGAAATGCAAGATGCTATAGACCTTTTTACTAAACTGTTCTGAAAAAGGAGTAAGTCGACGATATTGAAATTCTACTGCTAGCCGAGCGTTCTGCAATCTACCACCTCAATTTAGTAAACATAGCACTGGGGTGTCGATAGTGGGGTGGGTAGAGCACTCGACCAACAGTCGGTCAAATTGAATTCAATATTTGCAGCGGGTACTGACTTACTCTCTTTTCAACACAAGCTTGGTTGTATATTACTTTGCGAAGATGTCTTTACTATAAATCTTAGGATTTATGGCTTAATTTTGTTTTTAAAAACATTAAAAATAGAAGTAATTTCAAGCGATGTTTCCTATCTGTAATGCAGGGACAGAAGTGCGCAGAGTTTGCTTTTTGTTTGTTTGTTGTGAAATATTTTTCCTGCTTTCTGGGAAGAGTGATTCATGCCGATCCTTGACATTAAAGTTGAATTGTATCGTTTTAGGTTTGAACTTATCCACAATAACGAATTTGAGAAATCCTGTAATGTCTTCTGTTGATGAGACATGTTCAACTACCGTTTCATCTGATTCTACCCGTCTAACCAACAAGGTACGTTATTCAAAGCAAACGAGCACATGTAACTGACTAACCGGCATGGTGGCTTCTCCGCAGGGGTAGGCAGAAAGGATGGACCGCTCAGAGCAATAATATACCAAGAGGAAAAGCTTTGCGAAACAGCGAGTCAGGATTGTTGATTTTTCCTGACTCGGGCGTGGCTGGGGTTTCCATGGAGACACCTTTTTACATCCATTCATAGCACATGTTGACATTGTGTTTTATTTATTTGTATAATCACCTTTTCACAGTATTGTTATCAACAAAAATATAGGATATAACCTTAAAAAATCGTTGAGTTCTGTCGCACAATAAAACGTAGGGGCGGAGTCGCCGGAGATGCAGGACACGGAAAACATGCTTACATACCTAAAAGTGGTGCGATATTATGTGACAACTTGTCTTGTCTCTTTCTCTCATAGTTTATGACGCAAAAACCCGGAGAAAGTGATTTATCGTAAATTTGTAAAGGTTGAATAAAAATATTTTGCTCTCTCTCCATATATATTCTCACTCCAAGGTGGACTGCCTCACAACTCTACCTTGACACACCCTGCTTACTTTATTCACATTCATACATATTCGCTGAAAGAATTGAGGATGAGATGGGGAAGAGGAAGGTTGATAAGTACCTACTTCTTCAGATAATGGTCACTAAACACAGTTAAAGCCATTCAAAACAATGTTTCTATTTTGAATGATGTTCTTTTACCAGGATACGATACAGAGAATAAACACCTCTCTGGAGCGTGGTACTAATATACTATCTAAATATTGTTTTATTAAATTATATGTGAAATACACTTTGAAGCTCCAACCTTCGGGTCGGGAGCCAAGGCTTTTATTGCTCTTACCGGTTATCAAATGTTTACCCAATGCAATAAATTAAATATGTTTTTGTTTCAGGATGTCACATGCCAAGATAGCGCGAGAGGGAGAACCCCGCGAGCGTGTTCCACTGTCAAGGATCTGGGGAATCTTATAGACGGCATTGAGATGAAGGATGCAAAGGCGGCTGGACCGTTCCTGGACGGATGCTGCGTGAGTTGATTGCTTGTACAAACATGTATAGTGGCCTTTGCGGTGATTTTTCACAAAAGCAACGCTATACAAATTATCCAAATATTATTATTAGTAGTGGAATAAAACTTGTAAAGTGCTTTAAGAGCCTCCACGAAAGAGAAGTTTGATATCGCAGCCATGCGTTAAATGCGTATTCAGATCTGGTTACTAAATGTAGTTAAAAGTCATTTTAAGAAATGTTTTGTTTCTGAATGGCAATATCATAGCTCCAGGGCGATACTGAGCGTACTTTCCACTCTTGAATGAATGAGGTGCAAATATGCTGGATTGACGGCCTCCATGGTCGAGTGGTAAGATGCTCGACTAGGAATCCAAAGGTCGCGGGTTCGAACCCAGCGTGCGCCAATAATTTTTATTTAATTAATATGTGTCATAACACATTTAATTCATATAAAATAGTAAAAAGTATATTTGCGGCACGTTCCAGAGTGGTAGATACTCCAAGTATCGCCCTGGTGAAAGACAACTATTCAGAATCGAAACGTTGCTTGAAATGGCTTTAGTCGTGTTTGGTGACCAGATCTGAATAGCTAGGTACTTCCCAACCTTCCTCTTCCCATCTCCTTCCCCTCCCCACTTCCTTCAGCCTCACAACATACCCCAATTGGGGATGCCATAGTCTCACTGGCTCTAGACGGTTGGGAGCAGTTGGAACTCTTGTGCGGTATTCACTGTAATCAGAAAAAAAAATTGAAAATTATTGTTGGAAATAAATTACAATTTGTTAATTTCCGAGATTTGAACCCCCAACCTCTGGATCCCCAAGAAGCTTACCACTCTCCTACACAGTGAAAATATAATCATGCAGTATATAGACATCACTAGTGTAGATTTGTGAAAAAAAAAATGAATTTAAAAAATATTTTTTCCATTAGTCCCTCTTTTGACTGTCTGCATTGATAAGTATGTTAAGCTTTGTATTATTTGAAATGTATAACCTATTTGTACATTAAAATAAATTCTTTCTTGTGGTTGTGGCAATCATGATCATTTATTTTATTTATCTATTCTTGTTAAAATATTTACAAAAAACATGGGTTTGGTCCATGTCTGTCTCTCTAGGATAATCCTGTGTCCGAGACAGACGTAGTGTACTAAAATTATATAATATCAAATGTAAATATTAATATTAATAAAAAAAAAAAAAATAAAATAAAAAATAAAAAAGAAAAAGAAATGAAAGATGAAATTAAATGAAAATTAGAAAAAAAGATGTAATGGAATTGAAAATTATAGATATTGTTTAGGTTGTGCACAGTAATAAAGGTGATATTGTTTAATAAAAAAGGAATATGAAATAAGAGGGATAAAGAAAAGAAAGATGAAATTAAATGAATAAGAATAAAGTTATTAGGTGGAGGTAACATTTTATAGATATTGTTTAGGAGTAAAGAGGTTGTGCATAAGGTACATTTATAATATTTTTGGATGTTTTATGATCTACGTAAAGGTTCATACAGAAAATAATATTGTAAATGCCTAGAGATTAAGATAGATTGAAAATTGAAGTATGCATGTCTAAGTAGGTGTTTTACAGTATTGTTTTTATTTGTCTATAATCTCTGTATAATTTCCAGGCTATGTATTTAAAGTGTCTTTGTCCAAAAGCAGTACATATTCACAAAAGGAGTTTGGAGTAGTGCTTTATTTTTGGTTCGTGTATTATATAGAGTTTGTGTTGATTTGTATTGTGTTTTATCGTTTTTGTGCTAATTAATCAAAATATTTCGTGCAAAGAGCTGCTTTAAGTCCATAACATTGATGGAATTGAAGATCATATCGGTACTGGTAGAAAGTGGGAGTCTCAGAATTATTTTAATGATTCATTTTTGGGCTTTAATGATGCGATCAAGGGCAGTAGACGAAGAGTTGCCCCAACCTAAGATTCCGTATTCTAAGTGTGATTGGCATTCTTTCAATATTTATAGATTTACGTGTACGGCACCACCACTGCCCGTCGCGACAAGGCGCATCGCCTCGTATCGCGCTGCGGCGGCGTGCGCTACGACTCGCCTAGCCCCTCGGTGACGCATGCCCTCAGCGGCGATCCGGGGAGCACCGGGCCCCTGCCGGCCGAGAGAGCCGCCATGCCGCGCGCCTCACATCTATCCCTCAAGTGGCTGGCTGACAGTATCAAGGCGGGTAGGCAGCTAGAGGAGAATCAGGTAAGTAACACAGATTGCTAAAATAGACAATAAGAAAATGGAAGAACTTGGCATCCAAAATAGGCTCTGAACCTTGTAGTCAAAATATACATGGAGAGGTACCTTTGCGAAACAGTGTAGCCAGGACGGTTGACTTTATACTGGCTCGATAGAAAGAGACAAAGATATGTTATAGGATGTTGGCTAGCCTATCAGTTACCGCCCACATGGAATTCGGACATTTTTAATAAACATATTTCAACAAATTGAACAAAACAATATCAATGCACCATTAAAATGATTTATAAACTCAAAATATAACACAAACACTAATAATAGAAGATTTGCCTAAATAATGATGGAAGCTTTTTGTTGATTTTATGTCTTTATATAAAAAAAATATTTAAAACTGTTGAAATACCTTTGACCTGACCGGTTTCACCTTATGACGGGATCTTTAGACTGGTACAATTTTAATTAGGTCCGGAAGGGATGAATATTGATATTTATAGTGAATCATCTGTGGCTTAAGGATTTTAGTTTTATGGCTGACAGAGGTGGCTTTAACACACCTTCAAAAATACATTCGGGTAGTTTTATTACCTTCTGAAACCAGTCAGGTCTTAAATAAAAAATAGTGAAATAAAGTAAAAAATTTGGTATTATTAAAATCATAGAATTTTTGTTTTTATATTTTTTTATAGTTAATATCGCACAAGAGTCTCAACTGCTCCCAACCATGTAATTGGGGTATGTTGTGAGGCTGAAGATAGTGGGGGGCATACTTAGAGTATCTACCACTCTGGAACGTGCCACAAATATACTATATGTAATTTTATATTAATTAAATGTGTTATGACACATATTAATCAAATAAAATTTTACGCACGCCAGGTTTGAACCCGCCGACCTCTGGATTCGTAGTCGAGCGTCTTACCACTCGACCATGGAGGCCGTCGAATTTTGAACCAAATTTTGCTAGTTAGTAATTCTCTGTTGATTATTCTACTTCTTGTACCCTATCCTATCAGAGGTCGGCTACCATCAGGAGTCCCTGCAGACTGCAGCCTGGAACAACCTACACATTAGAATGTCGGTGGATACAACATGCGTGTATTTTTCACAAGAACGAGTCAGAGAAACGACTTGCTCTCAGTCTGTCTGCCGATTGGTGTACAGGTTTGCATGGGATCAAATAGACTCGCCTATCCTTAATAATAGAATCTGGTTTCAGTATCTGGTGTCCGGAGGCTCCGAGAAGTCCAGCAAGGAGGCGGCCCAGGCCTCCGCCTCTCCGATGAGCAAAAGAAACCTCCAGCTTCTGCAGACCAGACCGCCAGTGCCGCTCTTCAACCTAGAGCGTGAGAATGATGTAGAGAAGGACGATATCGTGCAGCAGTACCTGTCTCAGAGCAAGCAACCTGTCGGAGGTGAGTTTTAAGCCTGATTTAGGATTGGATCAAGTTTTCTACTCATTTCTCAGAACCCCGGATACTTTTTACGGATTTCAATGAAGTTAGGCTAAATTATTGACAGCATTATTTTTATTATTATAATTTGTCAACTTTTTATAACGCCGTTCAGAGATTTAATCGCCTCAAGGGCACTTTATATTGGTTATTGTTCAAGGTAGCATTTTCTAAAGAAGTGTGTTTTCAATTGACTCTTATTTATTTATTTATTATTTAACGGACTAATGTCCAATTACAAAAATATACATAAAAAATGAAATGGGAAAAAAGAGCAACAGAGAAAGAACAGCACATACATAATATTAAATGAAGCAATGACAAAAATACAACAAAATATACATGAGAAAGAACATTCAAATCAAAGCCAAGGTAAAGTCAAAGTTTTGGTAGAGTCGTAAAAGAATGACAAAAATCATTTAGACTGCTACCAAAAATTTCAAGGCCATGGCTTGAGTTAACAAGTCTTGACATTCTGGACAGAAGAAAAGAGACTCTGAAAGTTTTCAAAGCCAATTTCCGACCTCATTTTAAATTGCAGGTCATTCCAAGGATTCGGTGCGTTAAATGCTCTATCTCTAAACTTCGCAATATTATTACAAAAGAGTTCTACCAGTCTGTTTATAACTATATCTAACTATTATCAATCTATAACTTGACTCTTCTTTGATCAATTTGTCTGTAACTTTCAATGATCTTTCATTAACGTTCCTAGTATCGTTTTGACCCCCTAAAACCATATTTTTATTTTATTTATAACAGAAAACATAGTACTGCATACTATCATAATAAACCACTGTATTCATTCATGCATGCATGCGCGTAGTGGCGTATGGTCTAAGGGCGATCTTGGCCATGTTTAAAATAGATATTTTATTTATTTTGTGGGCACATGTTTCATAATATTGCAAGTGCCATTCCATCAGTAACCATTCGATTTTCTTAGATTCCGAAGACACTCTGGCAGAATACTTCAAGCAGGGGGGAGGTTCCTTCAAGGCGCCAAATTCTACATCCTGCAATGCCAACGAAGCGTCCGTAAACGACAAAAACAAGACCATAACTACGATGCGCGTCAAGATGGGCGAGGATAAGGATGTGATGGCTGACGACAGACGCGGAAATAAAGCAGAGATGTCAAAACACGAAAACGAAGCTAGCACCATGACAGAGATGACCGAAGATGATTTGTCGGAGATATTTAATGGTACATTTAAAAATGAATTATCGTAAAAAGATTAAATGATGCGAAGTACTACACGAGACTCCTAGCTGCAGCGAGTGGGACTGTGGCATCCCTTGATTTAGGGAATGTTGTGAGGCTGAAGAAAGTGAGGAAGGGAAAAAATGGGGAAAGGAAGTTTTTCTCAATCTTTTAGCTATTCCTGGTGAAAGATCAACATTCAGAATTAAAATGGCTTTAACTCTTTCCACTTCAATGTCGAGTATCACTTGTCGATGTGGCCTACCAATATGCCTCATCATAATGCATAATGCTTTGAATTATAATATAGTATCATGCAACAACTCTCAAAATACAAGTTTTCAGATTATTTAAAAAATTAAAAATGCAATTTTAGCGAGGATCTGGTGGAAATAAAAACAAATAAAGACTTGGAGTGGAAAAGGTTAAGCATGTTTAGTGATCAGATCTCAATAGCCAGGTAACAACCCAACCTTCCTCTTCCCCAACACCTTTCCTCCCTCTCCGCTTACAGCTTTGTGCATACTCGCAATTTTAATTTTATTATTTATTAAATAGCATAATTTATTTTAAAAATTTGCTGAATTTTAATAATATGGTGATATATGCTCCGCTATTTATAACATATTGCGCTATAAAATAATTAATTTTACTTACCCATTCCAGACATAACGTTTGAGCTGCAAGGCATGGAGGAAGTGACGGCGTGCGAGGTGGCTGTGAATATTGAGGCGTCAGGCGGCGCCGTGGTTTCTGTGGGTGAGGGCGGCCACTACGTCGTCGTGCCGCTGGATTACGACGAGGACGAGGTGGTCAACAAAAAGGCGACCGTCGTCACTACCTTCTGGCTGGTAAGACTTGGAACATTTTTTAATTGGTGATGCATTCTTTGAGGATTACTTGTTTGTCTACTACGAGGAAAAAACAATTGTGTTTTCTTTTTTTTTATTTATTTAGAATTATGGTAGATTCGCAATATTTTGTCGCTTGGTGAATTTGCTAATGGCATAAAATCATTATTTAACCCAATAGGCGCCCAAACAATATACTCTGTCAACTATGACACGCCAAGCGTTTTCAGTCTTTTTTAAGTCGTCAATTAAATTAATCTTTACGGCATTACCATTGCCATTGAGGGCTTTGTTTATATTAGACACTCATTACTGATATCTTTAGTACATACTTGATATGATATTTGAATTCTCGAGTGTTTCCCATAATGTAGTTTTGACATAAATAATAAACACCAACAGAATAATTGAGTGCCGTGAACCGGCCATAGTGCTGACTCACTAACACAAATAAACAAAGAGATATAAGATAAGCACTCACATGTCATCATGGATTGTATCGAGTTCGGCAACGATTCTCCAACTTTTTTCAAATTTAATATTTGATATTGCACTAGATTGTGTTACATTTTATTTACATAATGTTTTAAAGATTTAAAATTAATATTCTTTTTCTCGTGAATATTGTTGAGCATGGCCAAACACATAACGAATTACATTCGCCACACATGTACTTCGTCGCTTTTTCTTGTTTTTGGTCTAAGTTTAGTGTTTGAGCAAACATAACAGTTTTTATAAGGCTTTTGGGTTTTTCCCTTTGCGGGTATAGGTTTCGGCATATGTTTGGCAGATAATTATGGCAGATAAACGTAATGGAAAATCTTGTGACGTACGTGGACCAACTTCAGAGTGCGATGTAAAATGATATTTTCGTAATTGTCTTATCACATATAATTGGAAATCAGGAAAAGTAATGTTTTTGGAACTAACGGTTTTGTGCATAATATACGAATTCAGTAAATATAAATCGATTAAATGAAAAGAAAACTTTTTGTACCATGGCTTGATTGATTTTCTTAGGGAATTTACACTAGTTATCATCATATCCGCTTTATCTACTAAGCCCATGTTTTTATTATAATCTTGAATACAATTTGGCTTCGAAATTACTTCTCCAGTTCTAAAATTTATTTTCCCTGTTGGAGAAACTTTATCATCATGAAGCGTCGTTAACATGTGAATTTCTCTTTTGTCGTGCCATTTTTAATGCCATAAGTGAATCGGAATACTGAGAAGTAATTTCCCTTTCTTCAATTTATTGAATTTTGGCATGTTTTTACGGTTTTTTTTTCGTTCCACATGCGTTAGTTTTGTGGTCATGCAAAATTTAAATAATATTGGACTAGTGTACCAATTATCTACATATAATTTGTGGCCTTTTTAGTCGTTTAGCATAGTGGTGACAACAGCTCCTTTCGAAGCCCCAAGACATTGTTCATCAGTGACTCCGTCCCATCTCCACAATAAATAATTATATCTAAAATATAACCTGTCTGTGAGTCGCATAAAACAAACATTTTTATTCCAAATCGATGGCGTTTGGATGGAATATACTGTTTAAACTTAAGACGTCCTTTGAACTCTATAATGCTCTCGTCAATGCATAGATTTTCATATGGCACCATTGTTTCCTTGAACATTTTTCGAGTGTGATTGACCAGAAGCTTAATTTTATTTAATTTGTCTCCAGCAATTTGAGAATCAGGGTCTGACATATGCAGCATACTCAGCAATATCTGGTAACGATTTCTTGCCATCGTCTTGCCAAATATATTACTTGTCAGAAGGGGATCTTTTGACCAGTGCTCTTCTATCGTGTGGTGCTTATTTCTGGTCATTAGCATTGTCACTGCAATAAATATGTAGAGTTCATTAACGGATGTATCTTTCCACCTGCGAAGCCGTGAATGTTCAGAAATAACTTTATTTCTAATAATCGCTTGATAATATTTGTTTGTCTCCTTGACGATTTCGGACATTATATTTGTATTTAGAAAGTGTTCAAAAAATTGATTTCCGGGGAATTTTCTAATAATAATGGAGTCGCGATTATTCCAGATGAAAAATCATTAAATTGATGGATGATTGGTTTGAAATTTCCACAATTCACAGTCCAATTTCCTGACGAACTTATTTGGGTAACTTCACTATTCATAGGCTCATCTTCATTGTCACTAAGTTGCGTTATAAAATCCGAGTCATCATCACTTTCCTCAATTTCAGAGTCAAGATCGAGAACGAATTCTCTTATCTCTTCTTCATTGAGATCGCGTCTTGACATATTTAGGGATATTAAAAATAAAGTTACAAAAATGATTGTATAAAAGTACACACGAAATGAAATATCAAACTAAATTTAAAAAAAACACACAAACTAAATTCTCAATTCGGAATAAAAAAAGCAAGTCCACGTTTACGACGAATATCAAAAAAACTTTTAGAACCACACCACAGAGAACGTAATAAGAACCACGTGATATCCACACACACGACGTTGCGATGGCGGGAGATTTAAACGACTAAGCCAAGAAATCTGTAGACCTTTTTTGGATGCTGCTTTGCGTAGTATAAACAATATAAATTATCAAAGGTTACAGGAGATGTCGCTAAGAAACAGTTCAAAATATTTTACAAAATAATATTTAGCCCCATCTACCATAAGAACCTAGAAATATCATCCTCGAAACTTTCATACTGGCGATTTACGTGGTACCGCGTAAATGGCAGTTGTGGCACGGATCGTTCGTACGCCGATGCGCGTAAATGGCAGCTATTGAGTTAACAAAAATGTAACATGGTAAGTATTGGTAGTTGATATTTTAATCAGTTAATTAAAAAAAAGAAAAAATATAGGAGCTCCTTTAAGCTAGAAAAATTGACTTCTGAAGTTCCTGCGTATTCAGACAGGTACCCAACGAGACAAGGCACTCTCGGACTTTACTCCTTACAGCTCAGGAGAGAGGGGTATGCCGCCACTCACTTTTTCCGACTGCTGCGAGGCTATATTGTAAACCCTGCTATTTTGGAGTGCGTAAGTCTTTATGTTCCCGATGACTATCTAAGACAGCGTATTCATAGATTATTCTATCTTCCTGCCTGTAGGACCAACCTGCCAATGGTTCTGCCGGTGGGGAGGAGTATTTTGCTCCTGAACAAAATCTCTTCCGTTATCGACTTATTTCATGTCAGTGAGGGGAGATTCAGAAGTGAAATCCTATTGATTCTTGAAAGAGTTTCTCCTCGTTGACCTGATCATCACCACTGCCTGAAATTTTATTTTTCTTGCGTATCTATATGGTACTTTAATTTTTATTTATTTTGTAAAAATTAAATCTTATTTCTTATATAAGTTTGTCATGTATAAGGAATTTAATAAAGAAATTATTATTATTATTATTAAAAATATAAAACCATAATTATTTTATTTGTGCTTTCCAGGACGACTGCCTATCACAGGAGGAAATAGTCCCCATCTCGTATTACCACCGCCCGGTGAAGGTGGCCGGCTCCATCACCCCACTGACGGAGCAGATCCTCAGCATATCCACCTACATGGGCATGGAGAGGACCTTCATCGACGAGTTGGCGCAACTGCTCGGGGCTACGTAAGTCTTTAAAACTCTTGGAAGGATCGGGCCCGGAGCATCCAAAATTTTGACACATTCATTGCTAACTAAAATTCATACATATTAATGCCGCATGAATGGCGGATCAATTCAATCTGACGAACAGTGACGGGTTTCCTTGTGCCTTGTGGAACAACTCAAAACAACATGGCTGCGTCTGTTTAGATCGGTTCAAAGCGAAGAGGCGACACCACAAGGGTGGCACGTTGTTCGCATACCCGTCACATGTTTATCAACGCCCGGTGTCAGCAATGAACGTGTTAAACATCAAAATTATCGAAAAACTTTATAAAATAGCTTATTGTTTAATTGTAATAGTAGGTATCTTCGCTATTTTCCACGTAGACCCATGAATATACAAAAATCATTGCTTTTATTCAAAATGTCATCACTGCTAACCACTTGTTTTTGGCAGGTTTCGCCTCTGAAAATAACTAAATATAAACTAACAGATCCAACAAAGTTTAAAAATAAATAAGCGTCTTTGCAATTCGCTGCCTGGAGCGGACTGCTCCAATCGCGCCTGCACAGGACCGGCCCTGCTCCCGATCAAACTTACCGTCTGTTGAGCTATAATTTGGCCTAAACCACTTCCCAATGCGCAACTTTGCCGTGTCCGATGTGGCCTAGTGTAACTTGTGCCAATCAGTTATCGTTTTTTGCAGAATAATGTGTATTTTTCATCTGGCGTATGAAATTTTTATGATAGTGGCAAAAAGGGTTGTCTTATAATAACGTTATTCACTCTATATAGGAAGACTGTCCAGATCATAAATATTTTAATGCTTATAAATTTTTATTTTGATTATAATGATCATGACCACTATACAAAATGACATGTCTCATGCAGAAATTACACAATCACCAAAATAGGCTCAGTTCAAATACATTATGTATAAAGAAAGTCAAAGTCCCTGAAGAAATGAACTGATATAAGTGTGATCTTGACAACAATTTGAAAGAAAACTGATGTCACCAAATTACAACCTTAGGCCTCTACAGAAAGGTTGATAAATTTGATCATCAGTTTGAGAAAGATTTTCTATATTTAAAAATGTTTGATCGATTTCACTCGAAGTAAGATAAAAATGACCTCACTTCGGGCACACAGATATGTCCACAACACACTTCTGTCACACTGTTGACGGCCTCCATGGTCGAGTGGTAAGACGCTCGACTACGAATCCAGAGGTCGCGCGTTCAAACCCGGCGTGCGTCAATAACTTTTATTCAATTAACATGTGTCATAACACATTTAATTCATATAAAATAATGTAAAGTTTTAGCCGTGTTTGGTGACCGGATCTGAATAGCCAGGTAATAATAATAATAATATTTGGATAATTTGTATAGCGCCATTTTTGTGAAAAATCACCTCAAGGGCGCTGTGCAAATCTTAATTTCTACTTAATATTAATTCTTAGTTTATATAAATATACAGCAATATACTTATCTGGCAGGTCACTTCTGGCAGGACACAATCACCATATCATAATAACTGAAAATTTAGCCGATTCTTACATATATTTTTATTTTTTATTTTATTTTTTATTTATTTTTTTTATTTTTTATTTTTATTTATTTTTTATTTATTTTTTTTATTTTTATTTATTTTTTATTTTTTTTTTTTATTTCTTTATTATTATTTTTTTCATTTTTAGGGCATGAGAGCAAATTTTAAATAAAGTATATCGTATTTTTAATTTTTCGTAGTGAAGAACAGATAATGGTGATAATCTTCTAATGAATTTAAGGAATGAGAGTTTGAAAAGTTTTCTTGGTTCTATTATCTTGGTATTCTATTTTATTGGTACTTCCCAACCTTCCTCTTCCCCATCTCCTGCCCCTCCCCACTACCTTCAGCCTCACAACATACTCCCAATTGGGGATGCCATAGTCTCACTGGCTCTAGACGGTTGGAAGCAGTTGAGACTGTTGTGCGGTATTCACTATAAAATTTAAAAAAAAGGTTTATTACCTCAGTGATTAAAATGAAATGAATCTATGATCTATCCTTACGTAATAAATATTCCCCCCAGAACTCAGTTGACATTCTGCCGCCGCAACACGGAGACCACCCGCGCCTCCACCCACCTCATCTGCCCCGAGGCCAAGGGGGACAAGTACAAGGGGGCGCTCAAGTGGGGGCTGCCCGCCGTCACCAGCCAGTGGCTGCTCGAGTGTGCCACCCTGGGCCGCCGCGTCAGGGAGGGGCCCTACCTGATTGGGGATACTAAAGGTTTTTTATTATTACTTATTTTAATTAACTCTACACAGAAGGTATTCTTTCCCTTGGTGCCTGTGCAATCTTTAGGGATGGTTTGTACAGGGTAAGAAAGGAAAGAAGGGATGTTGTAGAAGAGGGTAAAGCATTGAGACTGACAAATCCATAACACAGTTGAGCTGTTGAACCAACTAACTAACTAACCATCATGCCGTTTCTCCGCAGGGGTAGGCAGAGAGGACAGACCGCCATATAACTCTGTCTTGGCACACACTCCTTGCTTCATTCACATTCATACATCGTCATACTCTTCGAATGACTCGATTCAAGTATTTGATTTACTTGATCATGCCATGTCTTTCTCGGGCGTCCTCGACTTCTTCTTCCATTCACTTTCGCATCATATATTCTTTTCACACTCCTTTATTCGTTCATTCGCTCTACATGCCTAAACCATCTAAGCGTCTCTTTCTTGATCCTATTAATTACGCTCACATCAGCCTTGCATTCTTTCCGGATATCCACATTTTTAATACGGTCATAGTTTTAGTCATGGTTTTACCACACATACGTCTCAAAGATCTCATTTCCACGGCATTCAGTCTACTTTCATCCTTCCTCTACCAGTTCCATGCCTCACTGCCATACCTCAGGGTTGGTATAAGCACTCCATTGTGGACTGCTAGCTTCGCTTCTTTGGACAATTTCTTATTTACGCCAACAGCGTTCATAATACAATACAAAAAAAATGTTTGACGCGCGTTTGGCCTGTTTCCCGTCTGCGCACTGGTGCCGAAGGGATCAATGACGCAAGTTCCTCGGCGCATCTTCCATTGAAATACCTGTAGAACGAGGAGAACATTCCCACCTTACGTCTGTGCTTCAAAGATTGCCATCCATTAAATTTGTGTTAAGATAGGGAAGCTATTGGACAGACTGCCTGTTTCTGCAGTCAAGTGATTTTTCCAGGAATTTTGGAGCTACAGATCAGAGGTGGCTGCCAAACTCAACAATATGGTGCACTTGCGATTTGTACAGGGTCAGCAGTTGTGTACAATTAAAGCATCTGCGGGCCCTGTACAATACATCCAACTTCTGAGAGGCTAACTTAACTCTGGCTGGCCACTTAAGGTTACATCAAGCATGTCAATGGAAGGCTTCTTGGAAAGATTGCTCCCGTTGAAGGAGACTAGATTCACATTTCGATCCCTTTTAGTCGTAATCAGACATGATTGGGTCTTTGTAACATTAAATTCGATGAGGTCATTCTTACTCCAACAAAACATCTATGAATGATTACTTTAATCAATCAAATGAAAATATAGAAAAATAATGAAAGTGAAGAATTTTCAAATATAATCGATTACATAACTCATTAATATTTTCATTCAACATTGCAGAACCCGTTTGGAAGCTGGAAGATATGTCGGTAATAAAACCCGAAACTACCATTGCCGAAAAAGAAAACACTTATGTACAGGACAACAATAAAGAAAACTCTATCTAGAGACAGGACGATACCTGCATCCACAGTCCCCGCTAACAAATCAGCTGATGATGATGATCGACCTGCTGATAATGACCTCAACAGAGCCCAAGACATCTTGATGAGGGAGAGATTATCGGAAGCTGTAGAAAACAAGGGAGATGATTTGGAGAGATCTGTTGGTTGTGATGTAGTAAACGGTTTTCCTTTGAAAGTGAACACAGTATCGGATAATACTCCGAAAGCAAAGGGGAAAATGTCATTTGGTAAGGGAATTGTAATTTTTTTTTTAAACTTTCGCTTGATCTGTCAACTGTAGGAAACAATTGATTTAACTTGTTGTATTTGGTTACGTTAACCTCAGAGCGCTAATCTAGACTGTTATAAAGGACTTCACAGCTTTGGTGTATCGTACACAAGACAATGATTCCATGAGATAAACCTTTTGTCATTCAAATTATTCCATTCGGGTAACATTTAGGTTGGGATGTTTGAACCACAGTCACATTTATTAGATCGATGATTAGCACCCTTTGAATTTTTTTACGTTTAACGGTAATATTTTTATCAAACACTAGAAGGAGCTGAGCATTGGCGGTTGGACCGTTCAAATGTAAAATATTCTAAGTGACATTAATCATCAAGTTGATTGCCTGACAAATATGATGTGGATTCTTGGATAGGGACAATTCAAATATTTGATTCACGTCTCAAACTATTTTGTCCATCTACTTCCATATCATAATATATTTTCAAGATCCTCCTTTCTTTGTCCATCTGGCATATAACTATCCTATTCTCCATACTTACTTATCCAACTTTACCATTCTAAATATTCTCCATTATTTTCTTTCAGATCTCCTTATTTGTAATTCGCCTATAACATATGTAAAGTTTTTCAATAATAACAGTTTATCTTCAATTCAGGTGGATCAACAGAGATGTCTCCAGCGTCTAGGTTTATAGCTCTGAACAGGCAGGGCCTGCTTGGCTCTGACTCGCAAGAAACGCCCAAAAGGGTGTCGGAATTGTGCAAAGACTTCAAGTTACACAGTAAGTATTAAGAATTTTGTTATTTAAAAGTTTCAACTGCGTAGAGGCAGGCCTCTTGTAAATCATCTAGAATAATAACATATTTGCCATGCTTTTTTAGATGAGAGTGTCAGCACTCCACCGATGGATAATGCCCTCTCCACACCGAACCTGGCCCTCTTCAGTCCGACCTCTCGAAGGAGACTGCAGGCCATCAAGAGAGGCGAGATGCCATCCGATCCCATCAAAACGCCTAGGAATCCATGTAAGCCCTGATTTTTTTTTTAATATGTTGAATATTGCTGCCAATTTCTCAGTACGCATGGTAACATGACATTGAAAGCAAACTCACATAATTAGATTAAAGCTTTTAAAATATGGCGGTGAAGATGCTATGAACAATAAATGTCCCAAATGAAGACGGCGCTGAGGTAACTCATCGTGGAAAAGTCTACGAGCTTCAGACATTCATTACCCTGTGGATCCCGTCAATTCTGCCCGGAAATGAGCCAAGCGGGCATTCGTTGGCAACATGCTCAGTCTTTTAGGCCCCATCTGTGCAATTATAATTATAATTAACATTTTTATGTCACCTTGATTCTTCGATGTAGTAAAAAAAGACAATAGAACACTTCAATATGCATACAAATTTAACCAAGTAATCATGGATTGTCTCTCAGTTCAAATAGAGATGGCGACGCCGGAGAGTCCCTTCGGCCGCCTGCTGCGCCCCAACACGGGGCACATGTCTGCTGAGTCCAAGAAGAAACTCTGGCAGTTCTGTGAACAGCTGCCTGCACCTAGCACCAAGAAAGAACCCAAAGATACAGTGAGTACTATTAACTCACTACACGCAAAACTCACTAGCACTATTTTGTCTATTTTAAAATTATAATGTCACCAAGAAATGTTTGCTTCATATGAATACTGAACATAACATTTTTTCTGTTTTTTTTTTCCAGCCAATCTCAGAGATGAGCCGGAGATTCTTCTCTCGATACAATGACAACGATTCTACTCCTCAGGCACGCCGACAACTCCAACCCAGCGTAAGCAGTTATTATGTATTGTGACTCGGCTAAGAAAGTATAAACAATGCACGGAAATATTATACATAAATTATTGGTGCTAAAACCCTCGAAGAGTTTTGGCCGCCTCTAAGAAACGCCTCCACTCCTGCCGGTCTCCTGCTCTTTTTCTCCAGTTCCTTACGCCCAAAGCTGCGGTGTTTGCCTCCACACCGTCCAGCCGCCTTGTTTAGGCCTTCCAAAACTCCTTCATCCTGCACGTTTATAGAATGGAAGCCTCTTCAATGGTCGGCTTTCTTCCATTCTCGCCACGTGTCCTGCGCAGAGGAGCTGTCTCAGTTTTATAAACCACTTCAAACAATCGGTATAGCTAACTCGCCCAGATATTTATTTGATCTCATTCAAAACGTATTGTCAAATTAGGTTAGGTACAATCGGCATAGCGCGGAATCATAACTTTTTTTTCTTCTTACAGGACACGGAAGATACTCCTCCACTTAAGCAAAGGAAGCTCAACGAAGAACAGGTGATTATCAAAACATTCTGAACTTTATTGAACTGAAGCTCGATTACTACACATTGTTGTTGTTACCCTCTACCCCAGCGGTCGGGGAATTTTTTTAACCATTATCCGAAAATATTTTTGCGTAAGTCGATATTACCCCTCCCCCCCATTTTGAAAAGAAGACAATCAATGTATATTTAAATAAATATTATTTATTGAATTAATTTACATGGAAAAAAAAAAAAAGGAAAAACACACACAACGCGTGTCTCTTACTTCTCACGCACACACCTGAATTGATTAAGTTTGTAAAAATACTAACACGTTTATGAAATAGCAACCTAGAAAAATTTTCTTTATTACCCCAAGAAAAAACATTTTTACCCCATTTGGGGTAATTTACTCCGGTTCCCCGACCGCTGCTCTACCCCATCACACGATTACCCCATCCACAATAATGGTCCTTTGACCGTCTCATACATAGTCAGCTGTTATCCTTAATTTTGGCATGACTTGACAAGTATTTGATTCGCTTAATCGACTCATTTGTCACATTCTTTACTCACTCGTCCCTTAGTTTAAATGAATTATTTTTTTAAATATTTAAATAATATCAATAATCATCAACACAAATATGAAACAGAAAATAAAAAAGACGATGGTCACAACCGAGACTGTTTAATATTAAAAAAAAAGTTGATTCCAATTTCAGAATTATTTAGTTATTTATTTAATTAATTGTATAAGTATTATATTCTCCTTGTATCTATATTTTGTGCAGTTAAATACATCAGCCAACCCTGCACATGTATTACCAACTACATGCAATCTAGGTACAAGCGAGTATTTGAAAGACTCAATATAAATATAGTTGATATATCTTAGAAATTTGTGTTGAATTTTTTCAATGGAGTCGGAGTGGATTTTGAAGTCAGGGGACCAGATAGAAGAATTATATTCAAGTTGATTAAAATTAAATATAATTTTAGACACCGTCAACACCAGAGCAAAGCAGCAGTGTCAAATCCGCCCAGCAGGTGGATGTGCAGAACAGCCTTACACGTTTGACTTCCATAATGGCCAGGAAGAGTAGCATGGGCAGGCCTTCGCAGTCCTCACTGGCCAGAAATATCAACACTGCACCATCCGCAACGGAATCACCCAAGAGTCACATAGATACTGCAGGTAGGATATGCCAAAAGTCATCCTATTTTATGTTGTTTAAAAAGAAAAACGCCCCGAGCTATGTTGGGATAAGTAACCCCAGAGACCATGCGAGGAGAAACTGGGCCCTCTATGGACGGAGGCCGCTGAAAGTAGCGCAAGACAGGGACGCCTGGAGACACCTTGTTGGGGCGAAGGGTGTGCATGGAGCAGAATATGACGAGGGGAAAAAAAAGAGATAATATTAGATAAACTGTTTGTATGTAGGAAATCAAACAATACAAAGCATTTTTACAGGCCTTTTAATAGAAAGATGTATCGAAGTTTAGGCCAAGATGTGTTTTTGTGGCAATATTTTATTAGGTACAGGTATTATTTTGGACGATTCGTAGATCTAAGATCTTCAAAAAATACTTCTCCTTATCGACAGTGTGGATATAAACTCACTAACTAAAATACCAATGAGGATTTGCTTATTACAACCTTGATCTTGTTATTTCCGTTATTATCATTACAGAAGATAGACTGTAGACAGCGCCGAATCCACCATACGTTCAAACTGTGCAAAAAACATTGGCGCCATCTCTGAAGGGGCGCCGTGAAAATAAAGATCTTATTTAAATTTACTTCAAATATTCTCTAAATCATATCAAAGTACTCAGTACTTATTGCACAGGGCACTAGATGTCGTGGAACCGGCCCTGACTAGGTGATGAATTGATATTGTTTCAGTGGCGCCATCCAGCTGCAGCGACTCGCAGGCGTACACAGTGGGATGGGACGACACGGCACACACCACTCTTCCCACTACAAAGACGGAGCAACCTAAAGTCTATAAGTTCATTTTGTCGCAGAACGTCAATGTAAGACCTTTCTTTCTACCTAAATCATATATTTACATCTATGACTTATTATTATTGATAAGGAGCCAGTCTGGATATCTCCCATAAGTACTCTGGCCAAATTGTGCCATCTAAGATGTTTTAACCTATTTCCTTGACAGTAGCACCCCAGTCTCTTTACTGAATTACTAGGATTGCCATTGTATATACAGCGATGTCTCCTGGTTCTACAACGTGTCTTCCCAGGTATCTGAGCCATCCTTCAAATGTTAACATTTTTTACAGCTATTGGTGTTTACCACTCCCATCAGCTGTATGAGTTTCTTGTCAATAGTCTTACTAGCTCCCCCCGCAAATTTCTATCCATGTTGTTGTCTGGTGAAGCAAGGAGTGTATGCCAAGACAGAGTTGTTTTGAGATTCATCCTTTGTGCATGTCCTTGTTGTGAAACGGCATGATGGTTAGTTAGTTAGTTGTTGCCTGGTATGAGTTTGGATTTAATACTCTAAACCTGCGGTCACTGACTAAAGTCATTTGCAAGTTTTGACTTATTCGTTCTGAGAATTTTTATCAACTACTTCATTGTTTATCTTATAAAATAATAAAACCATGAGCCCGGGGATAGCCGCCGCCATATTAATTGCCTTGTCTCGGTTGAATTTTACCGCGCTTGTTTATATTAACACAATCATGACGTTATCTTAATTTGGGTTTATCTCAAGTGATGATTTCAGGATAGTTAATAATTCAGATAATGATTTTGTTTTTCCTAAAAGAGGTCGTTCTAAAAATAACATTCAACCAAAAATGCGTAAACACAAAATGTGCCAAGTAGGGACGACTGCTTAGGTATACATATTTATTTAGCGGTTAAAAGATTAATGAATCTTTTCGGATATATGGCAGAAATTCAATTATTTCTATTTTTCAGAATCGTGCGGATCTCGTGAGCATCATCAATCGGTTGGGCGGCACAGTGACCGAGGGCACAGAGCTGGACCTTAGCGTCAGCCACATGCTGTACTCCAAGCCTGCCAAGTCGGAGAAGATCATGGCCTCCATCGCAGCCGGCATCTGGCTGCTCCACCCCTCCTACATCCCGCGGTGCGGGGAGGCAGGGAAGTTTATAGACGTAAGTCAATAAAAGTTCAGTGGAAATGACGATATGTTCCTATCAAAATACTATAATTCAAAAGTAAACTCCGCACATGTAACATGGTTGTACACTGCACATTCAGCTGTCAAAAGGTCATACTACAGATAATTTTTTTGTTATGGCAATGCACAGTAGCAGGGGATAGCTTTTACGAACACAGTTGTGTGTATAAGTATAAAATATGTACATCAATAATGTGCCTCGACAAAATAATAATTTTCAATTGTATCTTATTTATTTATAAACTAACGAACTCAAAGACCACTACAAAAAAATACACAACAAGAAATGGGAAAAAAGAGCAACAGAGATAGAGCAGCAGAAACATAGTATTAAATGAAGCAATGACAAAAATAGGACAAAATATACATAAGAAAGAACATTCAAGCCAAAGCTAAGGTCAAGTCAAAGTTTTGGTAGTCGTAAAGAATGACAAAACCATTTAGACTGCTACCAAAAATTTCAAGACCATTGATTGAGTTGACAAGTCTCGACATTCTGGACAGTGGAGAATGATACCCATAATTAGTAGAGTGATGATTGAGGAACAGCAATTCATTGTTTCCGAGTCTACGGCAAGGAACGTTGAACTGGATGAGTTGCAACAGAGAAGGTGAGTCAATTATACAATCTTATTATTTAAATTGCAGGAAGAGCCGTTTGAATGGGGCAACCCCTCCGGCAATCTTCCCGCCCTGGAGGGCCCCACCGAGGAACAGGTGGCGGCTGCGGGGCGGCGCTGGCGCAAGGTGCGCAGCCAGGGCTCCAGCGCACCCTTTCAGGGACTGCGCGTGCTATTGCACGTGCTACCCGCACGCAGACCCCCGCTGCTGCGACTCATTGTGACGGGAGGCGGCACTGTGGCGGACGTCAGGTAAGCCACAAACCCAACTATTTTTTTAGATGGCCATGACATTGTTGTAGCTGCAACTCTAGGAAACGCCTGAAGAGATTTTATGGAGATTGAATTTGGTTCTTCTTGATATTCTTAGTGAATCTTAAGTTGGTGTATTTCAATCTTTCGTCACTAGACCCGTTTTAGCTTTTGAACAAATTGTGCTCAGCTGTCAAGTGTAACAACATAACCATTATGCTTTTCAACAGATGACAATTTGTTCAAAAACTGAAACAGAGCGATAATTGGCGTTTAACGGGGCACTTTCAAAAGTTAAAAAAAACTAAATGGCCCTAATCATTGAATTGTGACTGTTTCAAATATGACGAAAGTTTGAAACATTCTGCACTTACTCTAGATTTTATTTTTTTATATGAATACCGCACAAGGGTCTCAACTGCTCCCAACCGTCTAGAGCCAGTGAGACTATGGCATCCCCAAATAGGGTATGTTGTGAGGCTGAAGGTAGTGGGGAGGGGAAGGAGATTGGGAACAGGAAGGTTGGGAAGTACCTAGCTATTCAGATCTGGTCACCAAACACGACTAAAGCCATTTCAAGCAACATTTCGATTCTGATTAAGTTGTCATTCACCAGGGCGATACTCAGAGTATCTACCACTCTGGAACGTGCCGCAAATATACTTTTTTTTAATATGAATTAAATGTATTATGACACATATTAATTAAATAAAAGTTATTGGCGCACGCCGTGTGTGAACCCGCGACCTTTGGATTCGTAGTCGAGCGTCTTACCACTCGACCATGGAGCCCGTCCGAGATAGCGCTAAAATGAAACCTCAAAAAGAAATTACTCCCTCATTGATGACATGTATAATTCTCATATATGTAAAACCAAAACTGGATAATTAACAAATGCTAATTTATATAAGTGATGATTTAAAGATTTTGCAATTCTTTAAGTATCTCGTTGAGAATAGGTGGATATTATTGTTAACAATAATTTTATACCTACGTATTTAATATTTCCAGCCCCCCATACACCAAGGAAGTCAACGCTACACACTGCATAGCCGAACTCCAGCGGATGGCTCTCTCCGACGATGACCAGGAATACCTCATCTCCCGGAAGATCCCCCTCTGTCCCCCAACCTTCATCAGCCGGCTTCTGATCGAGGAGCCCCTGAACCACCCCATGCTGTACGCCTACCCCGCCTACAGGAAGCTCATGCAAGAGAGATACGGAGACTTGTAGAAATAGATGTTACTAATCAATAAGATTCAACATTGTCTGCATATTGTGACTCACTGAACATATAATCCCTAGAAGTGTGACCTATACCGATTTGAAAAAAAAATGGTTTCACCAATTTACCATAAGACCTTTCAAAAATGTTTGCTCAATTTCACTCGAAGTAAGGAAAATTTGAGCCTACTTCGGGCATACAGACACGCCCACAACACACTCCTATCTGTTTATCGCTTCAGTGTTGTGACTGTTCTCGGTTCCAAATAAATTATTAGATTGAAAATAAATTGCTAGAATAAATATACATATTATGACATACCAATGCATGCTGTTCAATTTTAATAAGAGTGATTTTGCCCTCTCCTATTGGAGGTTGGCTATCATCAGACAATTCTCATAATAATAATTGACCAGATTTTTTTATAATACCGTTTTTAAATTGAAAATCCTCCAATAGGTTTTGAAGCGTTGGAGTGCTGCGTCTTCCGTCTAACTTCCTCCGGATTATCAGTCGGGTAGTCTTGTATTTGTCACTCCCCAAAAAGTGACCCAAAATTTTGGGGACTTCTTTTTATCTCTAGTACAATTTCTCAATATTTGGTAATTTGATGAAAAACTTTTAAATTTATTTCCCTGTCTGTTCAGGATATTATTACATAATAATATCCTTTATTCCCGGAATGTGGGAAGGTTAGTGCAATACCACACATCTCAAAAAATAAATTTATACAATACATACACACAAATAAAAGTCACAAATGTATTAAATAAACAATATAAAACTTCGGATGTGATGTGATGTGAGTACGAAACATTCTAAAATTTAAGAATACATAATTCTTATTTTCAGTACATATATTATAATGAATTTATGCCGCCATTCTTACAATTGTGGGTGGTGTAATGGTCAACATAGTTGCCCTACAAGCAGTTTATTAGGGTTATATTCTCAGCTGTGGCAATCAAAAAATAAAAAAATACATTTATTCTTAATTAAAAAAAAAATCAAATTGAAATAAAGAAAATCACATCAAGGGCGCTTACGTGGTTTTCTGTTTTGCCATCAAGATGATATCAGATCCTGATTGCAGCTAGTTTTTGGCCTGCTTATATAAATATTGCTATATAAACTAACTGTATTGAGTTTTAACACACTCTGTTCTTATTAAATAATTTAAAAATGTGAAACAAACAATATGGTATGTTGTTTTATTTCACAGTTAAATGGATATTTCGAAGCTACATAGCTCGCAATAGAAATCAAATAACTATCTGAAAATAGTTGTGTTGATCTAAAATTACTGTAAATATTTCATGACGCCAGGGCTTATAGCACTTGAGAGTTTTCGCCTCTTCATAAATAAACAAACAGATTTTATGTTTTATAGTTAAGATGTCGTCAGAAATTATAAATGTTATATGTGCCTATGTAGTTTTGGTTTCATCATCATCATATTATTTCCTTTTTTTTAAATTGAATTTTTAAGTAGGAAAATAAATACATTGCAAACTCTGTTAAAATACACAGAACCTCATTAAATAATCATTTTTATTCCACATTATTTAAATGTACATATTAAAATAATAAAGATATATTTTCAAAAAACCAAAGTAAGTTTATTTTTTATCCCTACTTAGTACCTAAGTTCTATTCCGCATTTCTTCTATGAATTAAAAAAAAAGTTATAATATTTCTTAAGATTTTCTACCTACCGATTAGTAAATATGTAAAACCAAGTAGATTAACTTACCCCGTGAAGTAATAATATATTTTATTTTTTGGTAATTTATCACCTTTCTCTTTTCTTAGAACTTATCATTTCTAAAAATGATGAAAAAATTTTTACCCTATTAATCAGTATAACAATGAAACGTCAAGTTTTAATTAGTTATTTTAAGTATTTTTTAAATATACTATTAACGGGTTTCTATGCAACTGCTGTTTTAAAAAAAAACGTTTTTTTTTTTTAAGTCTGAAAGTAAGAAAAAAAATCAACAAGTTTCGGTAATACACATCACTAGTTAAATTTGATTATCTACAAAATGATTGTCTTTTTAAAGATGTGTCTATGCATTGCCGTGTTTGGCTGTCATTGGTGGCTTTTATGTCGATGACAGTTGGTGACTACTAACAAAGTGAGTTTACAATTAATTTATCAATTTAGGAAATATCCTTGTACCTCTTCAATGTATTAGAAATTAGATGATAAATTATCAGTCTCTCACCTGCCATTTATATAGCTGGATGGCTGCATCTGTTTTATGTAACTTTGTGGTTATGTCGGCTTTTGAGACGTCAACTGAATTATAATATTAATTCATGAATTAAATCAGATTTCTTATGTTTTTATCGGTAAATATGAATATAATTAGCTCTAAATCAAACACCGGTAGTGCTAAGGTCGTAATTATGTGAATTAATAACTTAAATTTGGGATTGTTTCCAGGTTGCCGCGATGAAGGCATTACTACTATTTGCGGGGCTTCTTTCAGTGTGCATAGTCTTCCTAGCCATACCGCTGGACGCGACCGAGCCCAGGAAGCAAGACAAGAAAGCCAAATCGGTGACCACGCTTTTGAATGCAAAATGGTCCGTTGCTCCGATAGTGTTGGAAATGGCCGAGTACTTAGCGGAAGAGAGCCCAGATCTGTTCTGGTCTTTCGTCGAAGGCATCAATGCTCTCTCACCAGCCCTAGTTGATCTCGGTAAATATTAAGAGAATACACAATAACTTTATTCCCACTACTTTGAGAAATTGAACGATACCATTGTTTAAAAAAAAGTTTGTCAAAGTTATAATTCAAAGTATAAGTCTCAGTAAAGTTAGTTACAATACTTGTTATCTTCCAGACAGATGGTACCACTGTAGAACTGGCAATTATGCATAGTTAATAAACCCAATGTTGTTGGCTGCCTGCTTACCGATAACTATTTGTACAATGGTGCGATTTAACATTATTGTGATCCGAGCTTGTTAAACCCTCAAATAATACGATTTTTTTTTGTTTTTCCAGAAACCGACAAAGCTAAATACACGCAAGCTCTCGAAGTAGCCTCTACCCTCCTCTCACCAGCGAGGGTTAAGGTCCTGAAACTAGGCCTGTCCCTCCACATAGACTCCCCGCTGGTGGAAATGTTCGGGCAGATGGCCCTAGAGAGGGGTGCCGGAGCTAAGGATTGCCTCAACCTCGTGGACATCGGGGGGCAACTGCTTTGTGGAGTGGATGAAATTCCCCATGTGATTAAAGGGGTGAGTCACCATTACAGCACAAAAAATTGGGTTCCTTTATCTATGGTTATTGTCAAAATTATTTGCTACCTAGAATCAATTTGTATGTTATTCCACTATACAAATTAATGCTCAATTTGAACAATGAACTGCAAAACATAGGGCTCCTTTATCTATGGTTATTGGTGAGAATTAGTTAACCAATAGTATATATATATTTTTAATTTTAAATAATTAACTGCGATGACATTCGTAAATGATATTGAGGAAAATAATGGATTACAGGAAAATGTATTCAAAACTATTAATTATTTTAATTGGATGATTAAAAGGTAATTGATATGTTTTATATGTATTAGTGGTACAATAACAACCGAATAACAAAAAATCAAACAGACAAATATATACTTAAATTGTTTAACATATAATATTTCTGAAAGTTAATTTTAATTGATTACAAAATAACTTAGTTTCGTGATGAAAAATCATTTCTCAGGCGCTCAATAACCAATTTGAAATCTGATAATTATTGATTATTGATTTAATTATTTTAGTACAGTTTTTTTAAAGAGCACTAACCAATTAAAAGGTTTCAATCATATTCAAGATATTGAGTTTACTTTTGAGAATAAATAAATATTAGTTATAATTTGCTATCTGATGTAATCTATTGGGAAGTGTTTTAGATTTAGGATACGATTTATGGTTGATTTAACACTTTTTTTATCTATATGATAATAGCTGGCATTCAATATGTATTCTTGTTTCTACAGTATACATATTTTTTATGGTTTCCTTCAAATTGTTTTTGCCAAACTTTAATCTTCTTAGCAAGGATTATCACGGCCATTCATACTAGGTGAAAATTTATTTTTTCAGCGCATTATTTTATACTTTTTAAATCACCTCGTAATTTATGAAAAAGAAACGAAAGATATTGACATCATGCTGCAACTATGCGAGCCTTGTAAATATAAGTTAATTATTGTGAAAATAATTAAATTACCGTGAGAATAGATTTGCAGATAACGTACATGCATATAAACATATTTTAATAGCCTTTTAATACGCAGTTAACAAATAATCATGTATTAATAGTCTTACGATATCTCGTTTCCAGTTGAAAGAGTCCAAGATAGAGACGTACCAGGTGGACCACCACTTCCCCGGTTCGGCCAATCGTTCCATCACGGCCGTGCTGTACGGAGAACTCGGCAGTCGAGAATTTGCAGTGCTGCACACGGCGCTGGCTAAAGAGGCTCAGAAGGGAAGCATTGACTACATTGTGCGCTGGCACATTAAGGTGAGCAGATTATCATTTTTATTTGTGAAATTCCTGAGGCACATGTGTGGTAAAACTGTGTATGGCCATATTACGAATGTAGAGATCTGAAAAGGATGCCAGACTTAGACAAGGTTGAGGAAGGGACACAACGGTGGTTTGGAAGATGTAGAGTGGATAAAGGAGCGTCAGGAGAATAAATGAGATGGTAGTGGATGCCCGAAAAAGACATGGCAAGATCAGTGGCGGCTCGTGACTTTGTAGTGTGCTAGAGTTCTATGATTGAAAAATACGACGTTATTGTTGTTTTTGTAGCCGTAGATTTTTTTTTTTGTAAATGTCCATTTTTTTTTGTGAAGATTTTCGGTTTTGGTGGTGCACTGCACGACTTGCTGAAAAATCTTTATACAAAAAATTGAAATTTTGAAAAAATAAAAATTGTTTTCGGCTACAACAACATCAAAAATGACGTTTTTTTCAATCTTAGCACTCTAGCACACTAAAAAGTCACGAGCCGCCACTGGGCACAATGGAGTGTCAAAATACTTGAGTCGGGTCATGTCAAGAGTCGTTATAGCAGAAGAGTATGAATGTGAATGAAGCCGAGAGTGTGTGCCAAGACAGAGTTGTGCGGCAGTCCGTTCTCTCTGCCCACCCCTGAGAAGAAATGGCGTGATGGTTAGTTAGTCTCAATTTGAAAAAACAATCTATTTGGGAAACACAGTTATAAAAATAGCATGTAAACATATTTTCACAACCAACACTAGATAAAAATAAACTTGGCAAAGTAACACTAGATTGATTCAATGATAAAATGTAACACATTGATACAATCTTAAGATTTGAAGATGGCCCTGCTTCCGGTGGCTGATAAATTATTCCAATGGTTCCAAATATCTGCATAACCAAGCTGTAAACTTTGTTATGTACTTGTATGTACATAGTTGCCCTAAAGGTGATTTTTCACAAAAACGGAATTATCCAATTATTATTATTTATAGTTACAATATTGCTTGAAATGACTATGTTTAGTAACTAGATCTACGTGTGTAGTCAGGTATTTCCCAACTTTCTCCAAATTAGGAATATCATGGAAGTTGGCATTTTTGCGCATTGTTCCATTTGACGCTACAATCCTTAAAGATACTTCTTGACCGCCTCCAGGAAATGCTTCCACTCTCGCCAATCCTGCTGTTTCCCTCCAGTTCCTAAGCTTAGGCTTCCTAACACTCCTTCATCCTGCAGGTTTATTAAATAGAATTCATTTTAGTTATCGATTTTTCTCCATTTTTATGTCAATCAGTTGATGGTGTGTTTTTTTGCCTTTTTCAGAATCGCCAGTCTCGCCGCCTCCGCCTGTCGGGCTATGGCGTGGAGCTGCAGCTCAAGTCCACGGAGTACAAGAGCCAGGACGACACGGCACCCACTGAGGGGGAGAAGGCCGGCGATGGCTCCGAATCCGAGGAGTCCACCGAGGACGAGAACGACCCCAGCAATGTTATTGAAGGTTTCAACTTTGGCAGACTCAAGTGAGCACTTCTTATTATTCTTTGTTCTTCCTCTACTTTTGAATAAGTTGGAGTTGCAGAACTGCTCTACCCTCCACATTGCTGGGCTCTTTCCTGTCTTTCTAATATTTCTTTTTTAGGACTAGGGCCTGTCATTTTAATCCTCCATATCTTTTTATTACTAATTTAAACTTATTTAATTTCATTATTTTTGACCATTCAATGTGGTACATTCTAAATTGTTTACTCTATCTGTCCGGGGTATTTTAAGGGTGCACCTTTATATTCATATTATGTCTTCTATCTTCCGTAAGAGAGATTAATAAGTTTTTAAAAATTTTAAAATTCTATCTGCGTTATTATTTACATATTTCACCATATTCTAACATTAATTAACTTCTTTTAGGAACCTGTTCCCCGACTTTCGGCCGTCGCTGGACCGCTTCAAGAAGCACCTCCTGGACTAAGAGTCGGAACTGGCCCCCCTGAAGGTGTGGCAGTTCCAAGAGCTGTCTCTGCAGGCTGCGGAGAGTGTCATGGCCGCACCGCCCCACGAAGCCCTGGCACATTTCACCAATATCGCGCAGAACTTTCCCATGCAGGTAATGAACCGGAACATTCAAATTTATAGTATATGTACTCATCAACTGATAGCAAATTCTTGTATATATTATTGATTTCATGGACCTTCGGTTTTTGGCAGTTAAATAGATTGTATTTCAAAGCCCCATTTGGCTAATGATGGAAATGGCATTGTAACCTGATTTTGAAAATTTGTACAGAAAAATTTGATGGTGCCAACTCACGAGTTGCTGCTTTAGCACTGATTTTCTGTTTTGTAATATAATTTAGTTTTAACTATTTTATTAATTGCGTTCAACAATTTATTTCCATTAAAGGTTTGTTGTTTAACATACTATTTGATGCCAAGGTAATGATTCTCAATCACATAATTATTTTGTTTTTTTTTTAAGGCCAACAATCTTTTAAGAATCGCAGTAAGCCCCCAGCTCAAAGACGAAATTAAAAATAACCAAGAGATGTTTGCCACCGCCCTCAACGCCCATCCCACGGATGCGGCCCTGTTTGTCAACGGCATGTTCTTCGACATGGACATTGTCGACATCATCACACTCCTGCAGACTCTTAGGCAAGAGGTCACCACCATGGAGGGGCTGCATAGTCTGGGTTAGTACCTACTTATTAATATTTTTCTTTTCTTTAAATGGTAACACTGGAACACTTTTGAAAACTATTTGAGCTTGTTGTTGTTTTGTCTATGGTATTTAAAATTTTTACCTTGTCATTTTAATAGTGTTTTTAAACATTAAATAAAGTTCATAATATTGATCAAAAAACACAAAACTATAAAAAAAAAAATAAAAAAAATATTCAAATTTTTACCTTGTTTTTATTCCTTTTGATCAAAAAGTTTATTCCCTTTATCGTACCATTTTTCTGCAATTAATAGAACTCATATTCTTTCTATTTAGGCTACTTTCTAATAAATTATGCTCAGAATCTATCATTGTCCATCTTGAATGATATTTTCACACCCGACTTGCTCGCTCAACATTCGTATCAGCTCTCTAAAGTGTTTCAACCGGTATTTATTCTGCCTCCTTTCTCTCCATGCTTTGCAGCCGCTGGTATTTCTTTTTCTTCTCTCAGTTTTCTTTTTCAAGATACTTTTTAGCCACTGAATGAAAGAATGATGATGAATATTGCGCCTTTATTTCGATATCCATATCTCTAAGAAGTTTGTATGTACTACAATCTACTTATTATAATGTTAGCAATACATAATTGGACATAATTATGCAGAAAGCGTCCAATCCACAATTTGCCAAAATCGAGTTTTATATGTTTTCCTATAAATAAATACGAGATTTCTATGTGCTGAAAACATCCAAGCTCCAAATGCAATAGATTTTTGGGAGTTAAATTTTTCACTAACGCACTTTTAGGTATTTGACTTAAATTGAAGTTTAAAAACATTGAAATGAACGGTAACTTAGGAAATACATTTTTTTAAATAAACACAGTGATGGACTATAAATTATCTATTTATAATAATTCTCATTAAAGAAAAAAACACTGATATTCACTTTACAAATACCGATTACGCATATTAATGCTTTTGATCGCCATATTTTCAAATGCCTTTTTCTCGGTTTCATCTTTTTGGGGTTGGATTCTTTCTCCATTTTATTACGTCCAATCGTGGATAACTTTTCAGTAAACCTGACTTGCAGTTATTAGCTACGTTAATTACAAATGTGTACTCTTTTTGGACCTTCTTTTAACAAAAGCCCCATGATATTCTCTTTTTGTATGAATTCAACATGTGAATATAAAACTGGCATCACTGAATTCATATGGATGATCAAACTTAAACTTGTGTGTGTCAAATTCTAGGCCTCCCCGCCTCACGAATGTCAGACCTCCTATCCCTGGACATCTCCCAGTCGGGCCAGTCTGCGGCCAGCACGGGCATGTTTGGCTCGGGACCTGCGGTGGCCGAATTCGCCCTGGACATCCGCGACTCGGGCATCCTGTGGGTGAACGACATGGAGACGGACGTGCAATACCGGCGCTGGACCATGAGCTACATGGAGCTGCTGAGGCCCACTTACCCCGGCATGCTGAGGAGCATTAGGAAGAATCTCTACAACCTGGTGAGTACTAAAAATCACCTGGTTACCAATCGGGCTGTATCGGCTGACCTTCAATAGATGCACCAAATAGAGCAATACCTACTTAGTGTGCTGTATCCAGGTTGTTAATAATTTGGTAACAAGTTGTTTTTTTTTATTTTATGTATAAATATTAATGTGTTTAATGTCAGCATCTGTTTCAATGTTAGCCAATTTAGTTTATCTGTCATTTTTGCTATTTTGAATATCTATTTCGCCTAAGTATAATTCTCATTGCTCTATTTTGGAGAATTTGAAACTTGTTTTATTATCTGTCGTTGCACAAGAAAAGAATCGTTGAACAGTAATAAAAATGTGGACCAATAATGAAGGAGTAATGAAGTCTTAGATGTAAGTCACTAGTTATAGGTCTCAGTAGTTAGTTGCTAGATATAAGTCCTAATTGTAAGTCACTAGTTGAAAATATTAGTTGTAAGCCATTATTAATAAATCTTAAACCTTTCCGGTCCACAAAAATAAAAAAATGTTCCGTTTATCACTTCCACAATAGATTTACAGAATTACAGGGTAAAACAATACATCCAGGTTTTTATTTTGACACTAAACTGCTTGTATTTTGACACTTAACTGATGAAGAAGAAAAATGTCAAATGAAATTCGACATAGGACTCACTGGAATAAAGTCGATGTCGAATGTCATTCCACATAGGACCGGAAAGGGTTAACCGTAAGTTATTAGTT
This sequence comes from Drusus annulatus, assembly GCA_022651775.1. Lineage (NCBI taxonomy): Eukaryota > Metazoa > Arthropoda > Insecta > Trichoptera > Limnephilidae > Drusus > Drusus annulatus. Next base: position 677,190 of record JAGWCC010000221.1, on the reverse strand, counting down.
ATAAGTCTAAGTGATAAGTTATAGGATAGAAAAAATAATTTGTAAAGCGCCCTTGAGGTGATTTTCCATGAAAACGGCGTTTTACAAGTTAACCATTTATTATTATTTTTTATTTTTTTCTCATGTGAATACCGCCAACTGCCCGCAACCAGTTGTTGCGAGGTTGAAGTAAGTGGAAAGGGGAAGGAGTTTAACCCCATTTTCGAGCACTCTCCCAACTTAACTAATAACTTGAACTGGGCGTGGCGCTGCCGCTGTCTTTTTTTCACACAAAATTTTCTTTTATTTTAAAAGATAGACTAACATTCCCTGGTTACGAATAACCTGACAATATTCGAAAAGCTCCTACTGCCATCATAATAAGCGAAAGATGTTGCTTGTGCAATGATGGAGGACTTAGCTAGCAGAGGAATTGAACCCACGACGCCCGAGTGGTAATCCAAACGTGTTTGTAATTGAGTGAGGAAGAATGACTGCTGGATTTTTGACTCATAAGACAACGGCTTCTTTTAAAATTACAACAATAACTATTTTTTGATTTCTTCCAGGTGTTGATAATGGATCCGATTTCCGTGGATTCCCGTCCGATCGTCAAACTGGCGGAATCGTTTGTTCGTCACTCGGCGCCGGTTCGCGTGGGTCTGGCCATGCGTGTCAATCCCGACGTGACCGTCACCGGATTGAAAGACGCTGGCGTCGCGCTGCTCTGTGCGCATAACTACATGGCGCAGGAGAAGGGCACGAGAGACGCGCTTGGTTTCATCATTAGCGTGAGTATACATTTATTTTAGTTTGTGATACAATGATGTATTTTTATGTGCTATATAAATCATATTGCTCCGGAGCATTTCTCTTGCATCTCAAATAATTTTCCTGTATTGCCCATAGTCTGTTACATAATTGGTCCGGGAATTTTCATCCTGTCTAAAATTGACACACCCATCAAATTAGTCACTGCCTGCGTTGACCACAACCTGAATCAAAAAAACTCACTTAGCCAATTTTTTTCAGAAACAAAAAAGTCATTGGTTCAAAAATAAATTGGTGCAAAACGAGTTTTTATAACTCATCAGGATGTTAAAATGTAAACTTTAGGTAAATTGATGCAAGAGGAACACGTTCAAATCAATTTTTTCTATTGTAATGGTTGAGTTGTGCGACGAAAGACGTGAATGAAAGAACACTATGGTGAAAGGCCACCATTCAGAATCGAAACGTTGCTTGAAATGTCTTTAGCCGTGTTTGGTGACCAGATCTGAATAGCCAGGTATTTCCCAACCTTCCTCTTCCCAATCTCCTTTCCCTCCCCACCACCTTCAGCCTCACAACATGCCCTATTTGGGGATGCCATAGTCTCACTGGCTCTAGACGGTTGGGAGCAGTTGAGACTCTTGTGCAGTATTTATATAAAAACAAAAAAAAACACTAACCTAACCTAACCCAACAATCCTTGCCATTTTTTCTTCGAGTGGTTGAATATACTAGTAATGCCAATAAATTATCAATGATATCTTTTAATGTGCATTGGCATGAGCAATTAAAAATATAGAGACTTAGGTCCTTAGACGAAATTGAAAGCATCTTAAACTGCTTTAAAATACTGATTAATTTTTTTTTAATAAGTATTTACGTTTCTCAGTTAAACGAGATGGTGAACGAAGCTGAGATCACTGTGGAGGACATCAAGAAGAAGCTGAAGGAACTGGGAGGGTCCGGAGTGGACACGGAGGACATCCTGGGAGAGGACTCCGACTATGACTTTGGCAGGAAGATCACCAATGAGTTCATCAGCAGAACTGGCATGCATACATTCCCACAGGTCTGTTTCTACTTTATTATTTTATGTACTGGTATATACATTCTTGCGGTAGATACTATACTGTAGGCAGTAGGTATACAGGTTCGCACTTCGGAGAAAATGCAATCAAACTTTTTAAAATATATTGAATTGTTTCTTGAACAGGTAATCAGTTTACTGGAGCCTAGGTGTCGAAGAGTCTTATGTGAATTGACAACTTCAGTTTTCTTTCAAATCGGTATACATCTCATTTCTAGGGATTATTTTTTCAGTGGTTGCAAAGTCATTTTCATAAGGTAATCTAACTGAAGGATCAATACCAAAACTGTAGTAGACCCTCGGAGTAAGAATATATATGGAGAGAGAGCTAAATATTTTTACCCAACCTATACAAATTTGCGATAAATCACTTTCTCCGAGTTTTTATGTCGAATACCATGAGAGAGAAAGAGACGAGAAAAGTCGTCACATAATATTGCAACACTTCTAAGTATGTATGTAAGAATGTTCTCTGTCCGCGCCAACTTCACATCATCGAGTCCTGTAACATACGTCAACGGATTTTAAGGTTATTGCCTATATTTGTGTTGAATAAAAAAGTGTAGTGATTGTACAAATAAATCAAACATGATGGTGATATGTGCTATGCGTGAATGCTCAAATGATACCAAACAAAAATTATAAAGCATCACTTTAATATTTCGAGATATTTCAACAGTTTTAAATATTTTTGACCGAACTTTAGAATTTTCACATTTTTGTAATGATATAAAGATATGAAATCAGCAAAAAGCTTCCATCATTATTTAGGCAAACTTTCTGATATAAGTGTTTGTGTGATATTTTGACTTTAAAAATCATTTTAATGGTGTATTGATATTGTTTTGTTTAAGGTGTTCAAATATGTTCATTAAAAATGTCCGAATTCCATGTGGGCGATAACCAATAGGCTATCCAACATCTTTTAATATATCTTTGTCTCTTTCTATCGGGTCAGTATAAAGTCAACCGTCCTGACTACACTGTTTTGCAAAGGTACCTCTCCATATATATTCTTACTCCAAGAGTAGACCTGTTGAATTTTTAAGCAATCTATTGAAAACGCAACTTGTTGGAGGTTATTACCCCTTCATCATTGAGTTATATCAAATTAATTAATATGTTAACAGAGGTTGCTACAACGAATATTTTTCATAAATTTTTCCATTTTTTGACTTGACAAATTCTTTTTTTGATCATGTCTTATAACGTTTGTGACTAGGTGCTGATAAACGGTGTCCCCCTGCCCGACGAAGACATGACCGCCGAGCAGTTCGAGGAGGCTGTGCTGACGGAGATCATGCAGCACACCGGACGGCTGCAGAAGGCCGTGTTCCGCGGGGAGCTGACGGACCAGGACGACATCATGGACTACCTCATGGGGCAGCCCCACGTCATGCCCAGGTTGCTATTTTGATTAATGTCTTTATTGGTTATTTAAATAATAATTTCACTATGATGGCTGTAACAGTCCATGACTACATGAAATTTACAAGATTTACACAGTTAAGGTTTTTATCAATATTATCGGTGATTAGTCAACACTCGTTAGCACAACTGCTAATCGTCAATGACATTTCTCAGTCAACATCTACTAAAATATGGTTAGTTTTTCAATCCCCTTCAACCACCTGATAAAGTTGTCTACAAGTCGATAAACATTGTTAACCTTTATGTGACTGAAAGGGTACCCGGGTACCGTCTTCGGTTTTCAACATAGATTTTTTTAATGTTCCAGTAAGTCTAACCCGGCTGAAACTTCCCGACTTCTCCACAATAGTGAAAATGAACAATTGAACATAACCGTTGGATATGTGGAGGGTGGTATGTTAGCGGAAAACGAATAAGTATAATTTACAACTTCTGATGACTGAAAGAACACCCGGGTACCCTTGTGTGTGTTTATATGATTTTTTTAAGCTTGTCCGTATGTATTAATCATTTTATCTTATTTTAAATGATAAATATGATGTACTGCTGTGTTCAAAGTACATCACCTGTATCCTTAATACTATTTTTAATCACCTATTTAATTAATAATCCCAGTAAAAGATGGTACTGTGTCAAATTCCTATCCACCTCCTTAAGTATTGAACTGAGTCAAAATATATTGTGTCATAAAAGTGGTCCAACAAACTTCAGCAAATGATTTTATATCTTCAAATTTGTCATTCACTTATATTATTTTTATTGTTATTATGTATGTACTATATTTTCGATATGAACATGTTACTATGTAGTTAAAAAATCACTTTTGCAAATTGTCATCCCAACACAGGCTTATGCCTAGTGGGACGGGCAATTTACCAACCAATAAAAATGTATGTTCAAGTAAAATAATAAATAAATAAAATACCGTAAAAGAGACCTTCATATCAATTAAAAAATGTGTAATATTCTTGTTTGTCTTTCTTTTAATAACAAAAATATTTATTTTTATTTTTTCCAGGTTAAACCAGCGCATCCTCAACAGCGAGACGTCCCAGTACATCGACACGTCCGGAACGCCCAGCCCCGCTGGCTTCGACCCCTCCAGGTTGGCCGACCTGCTGAAGCTCAGCAACGCGGACATGACCGCCACGGCCATCAAGAACATCCGCTACCTGGAGAGAAGGGCGCCTCCGACGGCGGCAGCAGGTCCAAGAAGGAACTGCCCGCCACCATCTGGGTGATTGGAGACCTGAACTGCCCGAGGAGCAGGAAGACTTTGAGGGCTGCGGTTGATTACATGGTGAGTCATTTATTGAATCCTTTGAAATATGGATGTGTTAGGCCTACGTGGTCGAGTGGTGAGATGCTCTACTACGAATCCAGAGGTCGCAGGTTCAAAACCGGTGTGCGCAAATAAATTTTATTTTATTAATATGTGTCATAACACATTTAATTCATATAAAATAATATATTTGCGGCATGTCCCAGAATGGTAGATACTCATAGTATCGCCCTGGTGAAAGACCACCATTCAGAATCGAAATGTGTTTGGTGACCAGATCTGAATAGCCAGGTAATTCCCAACTTTCCTCTTCCCCTATCTCCTTTCCCTTTTTTTTGTTTTTTACGTGAATACCGCACAAGAGTCTCAACTGCTCTCAACCGTCTAGAGCCAGTGAGACTGGCATCCCCTAATTGGGGGTATGTTGTGAGGCTGAAGGTAGTGGGGAGGGAAAGGAAATGAGGAATGGGAAGGTTGGGAAGTACCTGCCTATTCAGATATGGTCACCAAACACGGCTAAAGCCAATTTAAGCAACGCTTCAATTCTGAATGGTGATCTTTCACCAGGGCAATACCTGGAGTATCTACCACTCTGGAACGTGGTGCAAATATACTATATATTTTTTAAATATTAATTCAATGTGTTTATATCAATGACACATGTTAATTAAATAAAATTTATAGGCGAATCATCAACATCTTCAAACCTAACCTAACGCATATTTCACCATACGAGAATGAATATTTTTAGTTTGAAGAATTTCGTAGGCACAGAATTTACAGGTTATTACATATATGCTGGTAGATATTTGAATAATACATTGTTTCGATTGAAAACTAGAATTTTCAAAGTAGGTACTGTTTATTTTTTTCTTTCTAGAAATCCAACAAAGGCGTTCGCGTCACCTTCCTGCCCAACATAAACGGCGAGACGGGGGTGGACCACTCGCTCAACAAGGTGGTGGTGGCGGCCCTGAACGTGTTGCCCACCAAGCAGGCCGTGGAGTACATAGCCAAACTGCTGGCCGACGAGGGCTGCCACGAGAGAAAAGACTGCGACATCATTGTGAGTTTAAACCAAACTGAGTGTTATAATTGCTTATCAATATTTTCGAGTTAATATTGCTTTTGAAATTCCATAACTCCGTCGATATTAGAATTGGGTGTACCTGCTGTTCCAGTTACCGGTGACCGGCGAGGAAACGGTTATTTATCCAGTTCTTTTTGGAACCTGTTCCTGGTGCTAGAAAAATTCCACGAAGGAGATTTTTATATTCAAATCGAAAAATACTAGCAAATCGACAAAAGTTTCTCCCATAAAAAAAAGTACTAGTCGGTAGAGATTGGAAATCAAAAAGTACTAGCAAATCGACAAAAGTTCCTCCCCAAAAAAAGTACTAGCAAATCAACAAAAATAAACGGTTCCTCGGACAAATGATATCGATTTTTATTTTCCAAAAAAAGGAACCGGTTCCTCACAGAAATAATATTGACGGTTCCTTTTGACCGGGATAGGAATATCGACCATCTCTAGCACTTAAGTATTTATATGAGGCTTGTAGAAACAAACGTGGCAAAGTCCACCGATAATGGAAAATGAGTTAAATATGAGGTTCCGGTAAAAAAAAAATGCTTCCTTGATGCAATGTTGCTTTCTTAACAAACGGCTCTAAACCATTTATTTTACGAGTTCCATAACAAACTCGGCAAAGTCCACTTCTTTCCAAATCAAAGGCGGCAGTTTTCAAACGGACCAATAGGAGCGTTATGTACACCAAAGATGGCGGTTTGTTGTTGTAAAAAATTGTTTTTGTAAAAGTTGAGATAGTTGAATTTCGCAAATTACCGAAAATGTCCTGAGTGTCATGTTGAAATTTTTAGATGGACATAATTTTTTTTAGTTACTAAACAGCATAGTGGGCAAATAAATGAGTTTTTTTTTACTTACGATTTAGAGTTTTATTGAATAATATGATTACTTTATTAGTAGTTATTGTAATGTCATTAATATTGTAGAAATCATTGCTGTATGAAAAACAAAAATGAATCAATGATAATTCCAAGCAACATAGAACCCGGAAAAGTTGTTTTGAAATCTCAAAAGTAAGAGATGTCAACTATCTTTTTTGACCAAGCATTTCGGTGATAACTGGAGAAATCTTCCTGCTCTTGAATATTATTCCGCATTCATATCTTATTAAATCTTTAAAACAAATTTATATAAAAAAATATCAGAATAATAGTTATTATTCTTTTCTAATTTTTCTTTCGATTTTTTAGTTTTTTTTTTTTTTTTTAATTATTAATTAGGTCACCATAACTTACAAACTTTTTCAAAATATTTTGTGAGATATTATTGTTTTGTATTTCTATCAAAATAAATAATTTTTTAAATGTAAAACTATTTTGTTACTGACTTTGACTGCAACCTTGTGAAAAAACGTGTCCATTTCAAAACTGGCAAAGTCCAGTTGTGTTGATAACAAAAGCGGCAGTTGTCAAATGTGAACAACAAACACGGCAAAGTCCACTAATAATTTGAATATATTTTTTGTTTCGCACCAGTTAAACTAATGTATCAAGAAGAAAATTAATGTTTTTAGTAGGTACTATTTGTCGAATTTATTTTAGTGACAGTATCACAAGTAATTTTTAAATTAAACGTTTTTTGTTCTTCCTCGAAAACTGTAGTCAATGGACTTAGCCGTGTTTGTTTCTACAGGCCTCATATACAAACAATGGATATCTACATATAAACATGTAGAGCAGATGGATAAATAAAGGAGTGTCTGTGTTAATGGAAGATGAGGTCTGGGAAGTCTCAGAAAGACAAAGCACCATGCCGCAAATCAAATAATTTAGTTGGGTCACGTCAGGTGTCGGTATGACCGAATAATATGTATGAGGTGATGTTTTTTATTTTTATATTAGTTACTTGTACATTAAAGTTTACAAAGTATCTAATTATTTAATTTTCTTTTTGACTTAATAATATTTTAACTTATATACTACTTATTATTTTGATTTATATGTATTTTAAATAGTTTTTAAAGGCTATTTTGAATTTATTGATTGGCATAATTTTGATGGATTCCAGCAGCGCATTATACGATTTCATCCCTTTGTATGTATAAATGTGAACGAAGCTAGGAGTTTGTGCCAATACAGAAGTGCGCCGCGCTCCGCCTGACCCCTGCGGAGAAATGGCGTGTTGTTTAGTTAGTTAATAGTCATTTTCACGCCGGATAGTGCTGGTGAAAGGTGAAGAAATGCAAATTTTTTTTTTCAAAAGCCATTTAACATCGGACGTAGGCCTTCCACAAATGTCGCCCATCCGAAGGCAGCAGTATATGTAGTAGTGGAAAGTGTTCCTAAAGAAATGGCTTCTTAATCTTTTGTAATGGTTCAAATGATTCTACCAAGACGTTGAATAAAACATTTTTTTAAATCTATTCAATCCAGAAAGAAGTAGTTCCGGCGCTAAACCAACAAGACTGGCTTCTGAAGATATCCCGTGTGTATGTCACAAGGGTGTTAGGATTCACCAGCGCGGGGCAGCTAGGTCTGGTCTACAACGGCAGGATGTTGGGGCCCTTCAGGGATGAGGAGACCTTCGATGAAGAGGACTTCTTGCTTTTGGAAAGGTATGTACTTAACTTTTTTATGTCATTGTTATTTGTGTATATCCTTTGGCATTTTTTATTATTAACGGCTTCATTTTTTTATGTTTACAGATTTAGCAACCAGGTGTACGGTGATAAGATCAAAAAGGCACTGTTTCCAGAAGCTAAATCATCAGACAATGACATCATGGTTGATGATGATGATGGTATGCATATGAATTTTTATCAAAATTTTTATTTTGAGACTGTCAATTCGTGGTAGAACTCCATTTAAATTATTTGAATAATATCAAATTTTTAACTTTATTCCACTATTTTTTATTTAAGACCTGACCGGTTTCACCTTATGACGGGCATCTTCAGACTAGTACAATTTTAAGTAAATTTAACTATTAGTGTCCGGAATGGACGCTTATTGAGTCTCATAGTGAACATCTGTGGCTTTAGGTTTTGTTTTACTGCTGACAGAGCGGCTTTACAATAACATTCAAAAATACATTCGGGTAGTTTTATTACCTTCTGAGAGACAGGTTTCATGGTGATGCATTAGATGCGTCTGTGGGTTTTTTGCCGACAACTATAGATATTATATAATTTCAAAACCAAGCTACAATTGGTAAATTCTGATTTCTCCTTTTTAACATTCCTAATTAAACTTCTTCTTCTCCGTATGGTGAGGGACAGTTGGTGGAGGTCATAGTGGAATGCAGAGTTTTTTCAGCCAGTCGATGGCGTCAGGAGTCACATAATTTAGCACAGATGTGCCTCCGGAAAAGTGGTGAAAGGGACATTCTTCTACAATGTTCCTTAAGTTGCATCATATACGCACAGCGGCTGTGCCTGCTCCAGATGCGGTTTAGTGTGGCCCAAGTCTTATCTTCTCCGAGGGAGAGAGAACCCTAGCAGTTTTATAATTGGCTGTTTCTTACGTCTGACGTATGCCACTGAGTTCGCCACCACTCTTCAGGAGAGTTTCCGGACTGAAGCAGATTTTCGCTTTCAGTCATTTCATGTTACTATTCACAACCTTTTCGTATTCACCGAGGGGAATTAAACTATATAACGTTGATTGAACTAAAAATCAGTAATCGAATGCTAGGTTGCTTTTCATGATGTCTAACTAACTAACTATCACGCCGTTTCTTCGCTGGGGTAGGCAGAGAGGTCAGACCGCCATATAACTTTGTCTTAGCACACACTCCTTTCATTCACATTCATACATCGTCACATACATACTCTTCCGTTATTCTGACTCTTCACGTGGCCCGATTCAAGTATTTGATTCACTTGATCGTACCATGTCTTCCTCGGGCGTCCCCGACTTCTTCTTCCATTCACTTTCGCATCATATATTATTTACACACCTTTCTTCGTTCATTCGCTCTTCATGCCCAAACTATCTAAGCGTCCCTTTCTTGATCCTTTTCATAACCCCTTACATTCTTTCCGGATATCCACATTTTTACTACGGTCATACATGGTTTTACCGCACATATGTCTCAGGGATCTCATTTCCACAGAATTCAGTCTACATTCATTCTTCCTCTGCCAGTTCCATGGATCATTTCTCTGCCATGCATCAGGGTTGGTATTAGCACTCTATTGTGGACTGCTAGCTTCGCTTTTTTTGACAATTTCTTTTTTGTGCCAACAGCGTTCAGTCCTCCATTAATGGAGTTTCCTGCATTCACCCTTCTTTCAATATCCTTATCAGCCTTTCCGTCTCTCGTAAACATACTTCCTAAATATACAAACTCTTCCACTTGCTCCATGGTGTCTAAACTGGTTTTTATCATTGTGCCTTGTTAAGATTATTAATTATTATATTGTAAATAAAATAAAAAACGTTAAAGTTGCTGGCAATAAAATTAAATTGAAAATATATTTTTTAAATTTCTTAAAAATTATTCACACTTCTGTTTCTCCACCAGACGAACCTGTCGACCTCTCTACTGACGCCATCCTCAAGGTCATCAGCCTTTTGGCATCGCGGCCTGCCTCGAAGGCAAGGTTCGCCCTGCCCGCAGGTCTCAAGGAGCAGCACTCCGTCCTGGTCCTCCCTCCAGAGCAGGCAGAGAGCGCTCTCAACATCGTGGCGGTGGTGGACCCTGTTTCTAGGGCCGCCCAGAAGCTGGGACCGCTCCTGTCCACCTTGCGACAGGTGTTCAACTGCAAGATTACGCTGTATTTGAATTCTGTGGAGAAGAATTCGGACATGCCGCTGAAAAGGTTTAAAATTGTGATAATTTACTGTAATAAGATCTTGAAAACTTCTGTTAAATGTTGTTTCAGTCTGACAATATCATGTTCAAAACAGTGATCGATAGCCTCAGAGCGTAGTCAGTATTGATGATTTTTGCCTGACTGGGGCGTGGCTAGGGCTAGGGTATTTATACATCCATTCATAGCACATGTCGACATAATGTTTTTGTTCATTTGTACAACCACTTTTTCACAGTATTGTTATAAACAAAAATATAGGATATAACCTAAAAATTGATGAGTTATTTCCTGTTATGTCGCATATCAAAACTTAGTGGGCGGAGTCGCCGGAGACGCGAGAGACGGAGAACATGCTTACATACCTAAAAGCGGAGCTATATTGTGTGAGAACTTGTCTTATCTCTTTCTCTCCCATGATTTACGACCTAAAAACCCAAAGAAAGTGATTTATCGTAAATTAGTATAGGTTGGGTAAAAATGTTTAGCTCTCTCTCCATATATATTCTTGCTCCGAGTCGATAGCCTAGTGGGTTAAACGCTTGGCTAACCTTTGGAAGGAACAAGTTCGATACTTAAAGCAAGCACCGTTTAAGTCCCTTTTCAGAACAAGTTATGCTTAGTGAAAAGTCTGTACTATAATTTTTAGAGTTATAGCTTATTTTTTTAATGTTTATTCCAGGCAAACTTATCGTCATTCAAAATTTAACTAATAACCAACTCACTATCTGAAATTGGATGGTACTTAATTAACATCTCCGATTAAATTACAGCTTCTACCGCTTTGTAGTCGAGCCAGAGATCCACTTTGAATCAGACGGGCGCGTCTCGTGGGGCCCACTGGCGCGCTTCACCCACCTGCCGAAGTCTTCGCTGCTCACCCTGTCCCCGCAGGTCCCGGGCAACTGGCTGGTAGAGAGTGTGCGCTCGGTCTACGACCTGGACAACATCAAGCTGCAGGATGTGGAGAAGGTGGTTCACAGGTATGCTTACACCTGGATCCAGAAGGCCAGGACTATATCAATTCTGCCGGGGAATAAATGGAGCGAATATTTGCGGACGCCGCTGACGGCATACTCACTAGTTTGCACCACACTGTAATTACTTTCCGCCTAATCTTTTAGGCCCCACATCGTGCTTCTCATATGCGCATCATGTGGGCTCCATGGTTGTTGGTGGTTTTGAATGAATAAATTACGACCATCATAAACAATTCATATCATTCAAATCGGAAGTTGTCGATACTTTCAGTATTGCCCAGATTTTTTAAAATGTGAATACTTCACAAGAGTTCCGACTGCCCGAAGCCAGTGATACAATAGCATCCCTGATTGGGGTACGTTGTGAGGCTGAATGGAGTGTGGAAGGGAAGGAGATGGGGAAGAGGGAGGTTAGGTAGTAACTGGTTATTCAGATCTGGTCACTAAATATGGCTTAAGCCATTTCAAATAATATTTCTATTCTGAATAGTGGTATTTCGCTCTTATTATTTATAATATATATTTATATACAGTCGAACTTGGTAATAACGATCACGGTGATAGCGAGGTCACGGCTATAATGAGCAATTACTTAATGATATGTTGGTTCGAGCTTATTTTCATACAATCGTGTGGGGTTATAACGAAGTCGTTTCACTAATATAACGTCCAAATAATATTGTCAACTCAATGCGCCCGGGTATGAGAAAAAAAACCCTAAGTACTTTTTATACTCACCTACGCTTATAACGAGTTGAACAAATTTTGTTGGTTCCTCCGTGCTCGTTATAACCAAGTTCGACTGTATTATTATTTATAGTATCTACCGCTCTGGAGTGTAGTCATGGATCTTAACCACTCAGCCACGAAGGTAATGAAATGAAAGACCATGGCAATAATTCTAATTTACTTTGCTTGAAATGGTATTATTTAAATCAGAATGATCTCTACTCTGGATCACATATGAGACTTCAATAAAATTAATTTATCACATGTTCTCATCAGCTTCTAATACATAATGATTTTTATTATTATTTTGTCAACAGTGAGTTTGAACTGGAATACTTGCTGTTGGAGGGGCATTGCTGGGACGCCACTGCAGGGACACCACCGCTGGGCCTCCAGGTGACTTTGGGCACCAACTCCGACCCCACGCAGGTGGACACTATCGTGATGGCCAACCTGGGCTACTTCCAAGTGAGTGCTTCGTTCAAAAAATCCTATATGTTATATTCGCCTCTGAACAAAAAATGTTTCATTTTAATCATGATTGTTTTATTTATTTATCTAGTAAGGTCCTATTGATGATTGTTTGTAGCAGAGAAAGAGGGAGAGGTTATAACAGACCGATATTTAGTTACTATTCAGTTTCACGCAACTTTTTACAATTCTTTTTTAATTTTTAACAATTGGAAAAAATGACTTCTCTTCTTATTTTAAAAAGAGTTATATTAATATTTAAATAATATAATTGAAGCATGTACATATCGTTATAATATTTTATTTTATTTTTAGTTGAAAGCGAATCCTGGAGCCTGGATCCTAAGGCTGCGTCAGGGCAGAAGTGCTGATATCTACGATATTGTCGGGTAAATATTTTTCTTCTCATTTAATATTAAAATTTGTCTTCTACATCTCAAAGTTTGTCAACGTCACCACCAGTGAAAATGGTTGACATAACATTGCAATTTTATATTATGTACCTCTCATTCACCCAATTTATTTTAATAGATTCCATTAAAATGTATAAATTCGCCATTTTATTAGAATTTGACAAAAATTGATAATTTATTACCTTGAAGAAACCAAATAATAATTTTATTTTCTCCATCCATTAAAACTGCCAAAAGTAAACTATAAAGGCAAACTTGCACTTCATCAATAACTCCTTTACTATTAGTCATTAACTAATAATGTAACTTTTTGTAATTCCATTTGTTCTCCATATCCAGCCACGAGGGTACGGACACCCCTCCCAACAGCACGGACATCAAGGTGCTGATCTCCTCCCTCCGCTCCCACGTACTCAAGCTGAAGGTCAACAAGAAGCCCGGCAAGCAGAACATGGATCTCCTGGCTGACGCAGAGGAGCAGGGGGGCGGCATATGGAACTCCATCACCAGGTACATTCCTATTCTTCTGTATGGCGTGGATACCTGGACTCTTGACCAAGTATCGGATAACCACAAATGGGATCCGTCTCATGAAGTAACAGTTCCCATTGAGATGGCTAGGAAGTACATTCATTAGGATGAAAAAACTCTTCTGTAACCGTGACCTAAACCTAGATTTAAGAATCAAAATGCTTTATTTATATATTTTATCTATTCCTGCACGCCATCGGAACCTGCACACTTACTATGCGTTGAAACGGAAGAAAAAAGGTTTTTAAATGTGGATATGTTGGCGCATCCTTAAAATATCCTGGAATGATAAATGTGACCAATTTGGAAGCTCTTCATCGAATGGCCAAAAGTGATGAAATTGTACTGGATATAAAATAAATAAAATTCCACTTTCTCAGTCACGAGAAAGAGAAGATTGATGAAAGAAGTAGCAGAGGAAGACGTAGCATCTCTGCCACCGGCTTGTTGTTGCCGCAAAGCCATTGATGATGATCATGTGACTCAAAAGTGATTACATATTATGAAAGCAGGAAGCTGTCTGAAACATTGAGTTAATGAGTCATGCTCGTAAATGATTTATTGTCTTGTATTTTTAATTGTCTGGAATGCACAAGTGTTTTGAAGGTGGTTCCGAAGTACATTCAATAAAAATGCATCATTCAGGTCAAGGGTTACGTAACACTAAAATGTTTTAATGTTTCTTTTTGACAGTGCTGAACACTTGTGATATTTGCACTAATAAAAAAAAAAGCTTTATTAATGCTGTCATATTTGTATTTCTCAGAATTAATGCATTTTACTTTGGCTTTTTTAAATTTTGTTCATAAACCAATAGTTATTGCGCATTTAAAAAAAAAAAACGCAGAATTTGTGGTGGTCCTGCTTTAAAATTGTTTATTGTCTTTATAATTTAATAAAAGTAAAGTTTTTTTTAAATTCTTACAAAAATGTGGTAGGTATTTTCTTGGAAGTTTTTTCCTACATGTTGTGTTTCTTTTTAATGTGTACTAAATGAAAACAAAGCATTTGTTTTGACAAATTACTGGGGATTAATGATTTGCAGGTTAGGAAGGAGTAACGTGGTAGGAGTAATTGAAGGTTAATATTGTCTTACTTTCCTTTTTTATAATATTGTTTTAATTTGTTTTTTGTTTTTTATTTTCATTAATGCATGCTGACATTCTGCAGTGCTTTCAAAAGGTAAATGTGTGCAGAATATATTGATTTGCGGATTTTTTTTTAATAATAACAAATTGAGTGTATGGGGTTTTATCCTTGAATTGACAATAATCATTCTTATCTCATCTCTTGTAATTATAATTCCTGTTCTAGATTGATATATTTATTACGAATAAAACAAACGATTCAACATGGATTTGTAAAACATGTATGTATAAATGTTTTGAGTGTTACGAACGTCAACGCACAATCGACAGCTTAGGAGGGGTTAAATTAGGAACTATGAATCATCTATTAAATCTTTAGTTTAAATTTAATTTAACATAAATTTTTCAAATGTTTAGTATTTTGTACCAAATAAACTGTAGTTCCAGATTTCACCACCCGCAAGCTCTTAATGACTGGAATATGTTGTTTTTTAAAGTTTTTTCCTTGCAGGAATGGTTTCTCCTCATCTGTTATACTAAACATATTTAAAATTAAATAACAATTTTTGATCAAAGGTCCATAGTTGTGTAACGGCTGTTCGCACTAATCGAACACAGCAACAGTTATGCTTAAATTTGGCCCAAGCGCACAATTTCAGTGTCACCAACTGACTGTAATTTTAATTCAGTGGTACAATCAAAGTTCAGCCACCTGTTTCATGGATTAACTTCCGCTGAGCATTGATTGTACCCTCAAAATGGCAGTTTAATTCTTTTTACAAATTTGTAGATAAAAAGTAAACAGTACAGGTTTCAGCTTTTCTGGGTGTGAAATTTTAATTTTGAATCAATAAGCACACTATCGGCCGTTGTTCCCAATCAATCTTAATAACCGTCGAGCCAAAATTTAGCATAAACCATGCTCAAATACACAGTTACCCTCTCCCCAACGCAATTTCTACTCAACTTACTCCAAACTAGATACATACATTTAAGTTCAAAAGTTTAAAATTCAAACAGCAAGATTAAAGTCTGCTAACGAAGGAAGAAGTTTGATAAACTGTCAACAGAGCAAAATAAGTGACATTTCTGACATTTTATTTTTATCAATTCTAAATTTGAATTTCATAAATATTTATTTAAATAATTAGATATTGATAGTGGGATTTAGATATGCTATTAATAGCAGATTGGGCAGTTGTAATATATAATAATATCGATATTTATAAAAGAATTGCATTCTGACCCTGGTCAGAATCACTTTAGAGAATATTCGTTTTCAACTGCCGTAATTCTTTTACCAGCAGATTGAATTTCAAGGTCAAGATGAACTGACATCAAAATAACGATTTACTAACGGATATTTAAAAAAAAAATGCAATGTGTGGGGTTTATGTATTTCTATATGTAAAACAAAAAATTTATTCATAGAGAAACCGACAGTATTTGTTTTATGTTGGGAACAACGGCTGTATTAAGTAGTTCGCTTTTTGGTATTGAAAAAATGTTCCTTTAAAAATTATGGTGAAATGAAATTGAGTAATCTTTCACTAGCAGTCTTCTACTAATGATAATTTTTTTACTTATCATTTGTTAACGGTTGTTAATTTTCGAGTTTATGTGTTTTGAATTTTGCTCCTTTTGTGTTTTTGTGTAAATTTTAGCTTAGCCACGAGTTTTTAACCTTTTCCTATTCTTTTAACTCGTAAATAATAAAACCTACAATATGCAAGGCCTGTTCAAAAGTGGTTTCGTTTTTGAGAAAAGGTTAATCACGTTTTTGTTGTTTTTCGAATTTTCACTTTTGAGGGCTGTGTACAATTTTAAGTCGATTATCGTTTTTTGTTGTTGTTATGTTGGTACACATAAAAACGTGTTTATCATATGTTGCTAACAAATGATAAAGATATGTTCAAAATTTGGATTAGTGGCTTTTCTTTTGAACAGGCCTCGTATTCATCCATTACATAAGGAATACATAAGAAATATCTTCTCATCGGTGCAGACTCTTATTTTGGGTACCACATTTAGACTCCTGCTCCTGGTTTTCTTGCCTATGCCATCCCAGCCTTTTCACCATCATATCTTATTTGACAACCATTCAAACTGGGGGTCCGTAATTTAGCTGTCATCATCGGTGCTACAACTCTTGGAGAGTCCTGGACGCCTCTAGAAAACGCTTCCACTTCTGCTGTCTTCTTCCAGTTCCTTATTCCTAAGGATGTAGTGCTCGCCTCCACACCATCCAGCCGTCTAAGTTTAGACGTAATTTAGTAATTTATCAATTTATTCCAGTTCTTTCTCGGCTGGGGACTCGGGAGACCAGGAAGATGATAAGATCAACATCTTCTCGGTGGCTTCTGGCCATCTGTACGAGAGGTTCCTGCGCATCATGATGCTGTCGGTGCTCAAGCACACCAAGACTCCCGTCAAGTTCTGGTTCCTCAAGAACTACCTCAGTCCTTCTCTCAAGGTTACACAAATTTCTGATGCTTAAATTAACACTGGATGCGAAAGCACCAATTTTCCGCAAATCTCTTGATTTGAGTGGAAAGAGATTAAAAATCTGGAAAAGTGTAAATATAAAATCTAAAGTTGTTTTCGATTTTTAATATTGTACAAACTATATCATGATGTCACCAATTTACATCAGACCTTTCGACTCCTAGGTCCCAGACAGGCCAATGAAATTGATTTTCTGTTCTAAAAAGATATTAATATTTGAAAAAGTTTGGTCAATTCACCCGAAAAAAAAGGAAAAATTAAATTTACTTAAGGGACACCAGACACGACATACTTCTATCAGTTCATCTCTTCAATTTTAAGGTAGAATTTAAAGTAGTGTGTATATATATTTGTAACTTGAACCAAAGTGAAAATGACTTTCAGTATCGCCCTGGTGAGAGACCACTATTTATAAAGGTCTGCATGGTGCTTAAAATATATATACATATTTTTTTTAAAAGAAAGACAAACATTCCCAGATTTCGAATAACCTGACAAGAAGCGGAAGATGTTGCTTGTGCAATGATGGAGGACTTAGCCAACAGAGGAATTGAATGCACGACGCCCTATTATTTTGACTACGTTAGCTTACCTACTGCAGATCCTGGCTCGGTAAGGGCAGTTGGTTAAACCATCTGTGAATCAAAACTCTTCTGTCAATGTGTCTATCTAAAAAATTGTAATCACTCAATCTAACATTGTGCATTTACCTTTCCAGGACATCTTGCCCTTCATGGCCAAGGAGTACGGCTTTGACTACGAGCTGGTCAGTACAAGTGGCCCCGCTGGCTGCACCAGCAGTCGGAGAAGCAGCGCATCATCTGGGGCTACAAGATCCTGTTCCTCGGCGTTCTGTTCACGCTGCACGTCAAGAAGATCATCTTTGTGGACGCTGACCAGGTACATATGAAAAACCAGTGCAACTTATAACCGCTCCTGCATTATTTTTGATACGAAGATGTTTTGCATGCTCCTGTTTTCTCCCATCTTTCACCTATTTCTTTAGACAGTAACCTATCCCCTTTAATAAAGTTCACCAGGTTTGTCATTGGTGGCTTTGTTCCTGGTTCCATAATGTGGCTTTTCAAGTATCTAAGCCTTCTTCTCGTCAAAATACCATAAATTAATGGATGTTTCTTCATCCCCTTCACATTTCTTACTAGCTCTCTCAGTGAATCACTATACATATTGAGTGTTTGGCTTACGAGCACATTAGACTAGCTCATTCTAGGTGCTATTCTTTTAATTATACTATGTACATGTAGAGACAACTGTGGTGACGGCGTACAGCCTTGTCACACTCCTCTTGATGATTTATTGTAGTTAATAATAGTATGTTGTATGCTAACTAAAAGAAACTATTTATTCGTGTCTGTTTACAGATAGTCAGAGCCGACATGAAAGAGCTGGTGGAGTTGGATCTGGGAGGCGCTCCGTACGGATACACTCCGTTCTGTGAAAGCAGGGTCGAGATGGACGGATTCAGGTTCATTATACAAATTTCCACTTTACAAATTGTATTTTTGAGAGGCCACTCTAGATGGGATAATACTGTTGCCTATAGAGCCGCTGTTCTACAGACATAACCACTCTAAGCTGTTTTTGTAAAAGTGTACCAGTTTTTTAATTAATAAATATTATTTTGTCCCTTTGCAATATAAAAAAAAAAGCATTTTAAAATCAATGCGGTGGTACAAGCTACGCACTGATAATTTTTTTTGGGTCCTCTATTAGTAGGTCACACTTTGAATATGCTACGTATTGGAAATGTTAACAGTAAAAAACCCATACAAAAGTGACCCCCCTTAGTGTGAACTGTCATCTAATTTTTCTTTTAAGAACGCTGTCCTTTCCGACATTGAGGAATTCGAAACCTTCATACTTTGCACAAGGTTTATAAAATATATGAACTAAATTTCCTATAAAACTAGCAAACTGTCTTTATACACGATTCTATTCCATTCTAATGAATTGACTGTTGTATCGTTGCAGATTCTGGAAGCTCGGCTACTGGCGCAACCACCTGCAGGGGCGGCGCTACCACATCTCGGCGCTATGCGTGGTGGACCTCAAGAGGTTCCATGGGATCGCTGCCGGGGACCGACTGCGCGGGCAGTACCAGGCGCTCAGCCAGGACCCCAACAGTCTCAGTAACCTCGGTTAGTCAAATACAGTTTAAAAAAATATATTAATTGACCGTTAATAACTATGAGACCTGAAATTCAACTGGATACAATGACACTTTCCCTTTTAACAATGGACCCCAACAGTCTCAGCCAGGACCCCAACAGTCTCAGTAACCTCGGTTAGTCAAATACAATTTTAAAAAATATATTAATTGACCGTTAATAACTATGAGACCTGAGATTCAACTGGATACAATGACACTTTACCTTTTGACAATGGTTTAATAATATTTTATTTATTTTAATGTGCACATTTGTGTTCACTGGTCATTTCTAAAATAAGTTAAAAAATTGCTAATAATATAATAAATTTAAATAATTATTTTCTTGTACCAATTCTATAACTTTATCTCTAATTTTGAGAAATTCTACTTGATGAAGATTCACACTGTAATTTTTAAAAATAAAACTGACTTAGAATTGGACGTAGTTATGCAAAAAGCGTGCAACCCACAATTTGCCAAAATCGAGTTTTACATGTTTTCCTACAGATAAATACGAGATTTATATCTTCTGAAAACCTCCAAGCTCTAAATGCAATAGATTTTTGGTAATATTTTTTTTACTAACGCGCATTGCAGATATTAATTAGACTTGGGGCTATTTCACCACCTCTCAATAAACTACTATTCATTAGTTAACTCTAATCATCGGAATATTCGTTAGTTATCTCTTTCCGCAAGTTTGGCTGGCAACGTCGCTTTTTTTCAAACCTTATCCCGTCTGCTGTCACGTCTGTCAATACAATGCTGTTATTTCTAACATAAACTAACTTTCACAACACAACATTAGCGCTGGCGAAGCTCATTTACATCCCTCTCACCAAATAGTTAAAGCAGCGTCTCTATATTTAAATAAAACATATTTCTATTTTATAACTTTATTGTATTATTCAGGGGCTATTTCACCACTTCTCAAGAAGCTGTCAACGTAAAGTGCACCTTTTAAAATGGCGGCGTACTGTTTTGACAGCTGGCTGGTCTAGTCGGCGAGTTTTCTGTTGAAGTTGATTTTTTACTGTAATTATGGAAGTGGTTGAAGATTTAAATATCTTAGACGAACAGGACATGGCGGAAAGACGTAGACCGTGTGTTTTCAAACCAAGAGTCAATTTTTTATACTCGTCTTAGATGACATTGAGTTTAGGTCAAGATTTCGCTTGACAAAAAATGCCGTAAAGGAGATACAAAATCAAGGATAAAATCTCTCCAAGAAGCACACGGTATGTAATTCTAATATACGCCTTCACAATGTATCACGGAATATACTATGAAATAACAACAATCTTTGGCAGTACAATATACCCACATACAACATGTTCATGCTTACAAACTATCAACCTTCACCAAGCAATAATAGACACTCCCCAATGCACTTCACTAATATAATTTAATAATAAAGTTATAAAATAGAAATATGTTTTATTTAAATATAGAGACGCGTTTAACTATTTGGTGACAGGGATGTAATGAGCTACGAATGTTGTATTGTGAAAGTTAGTTTATGTTAGAAATAACGGCATTCTATTGACAGACGTGACAGCAGACGGGATAAGGTTTGAAAAAAAAGCGACGTTGCCAGCCAAACTTTATGAAAGAGATAACTAACGAATATTCCGATGATTAGAGTTAACTAATGAATAGTAGTTTATTGAGAGGTGGTGAAATAGCCCCTTAAATTAAAGTTTAAAATCATTATAAAATGTAGGATAACATAAAAAAATCTTTTTTTTTTTTAATAAACACATTAATAGATTACAAATAACGTATTTGTAATAATGCTCGTAAAGAAAAAAACACTGATATTCACTTTACAAATGCCGATTACGCATATTAATGCTTTTGTATCGTCATATTTTCTTTTACGACTTTTTCTCAGTTTCATCTTTTTGGGGTTGAACGTTTTCTACATAACTATGTCCAATTGATATATCTATCGGTAAATATGGAATCTATTTACCATCGCTAGTGTAATAAAACAATGGATAGATTGTATAGCTCTACAAACTTATCTGTGCTGTCGATTTTTTTGATGAAAAAATTGTTTGTTCCTCTTTTGGTTGTCTGCAAAAATGAGAATAGCCAGTTGAAAATGAATCTACATGTGTTATTTCAATGTAAAGGTTGCCATATTCCCTTTTTTTTTTTAATCAAAAATTGACATAATTTTTAACACTGAATTTGCATCTGGGCAGACTTTATTTGACTGAAATCCATATTTTAAAAAAATGAGAAGATTTAACGTCTCGCCTACATTAATCCTTCCAACATGACTAACTTGTGTCTGTCTCCCGTTGATTTCAGATCAGGACCTCCCCAACAACATGATCCACCAGGTGGCTATCAAGAGTCTCCCCCAGGAGTGGCTGTGGTGTGAGACCTGGTGCGATGACTCCTCCAAGGCCACCGCCAAGACTATAGATCTCGTAAGTACCGATAACCCATCATAAAAAATCCATTTCTCTTTTCTTACATTTTTTTTCAATAACATTACGTGGTTCTTTGAATTGAAATAATAATTCTTCCCCTCCTGTTTATTATCCTCTCAATTCTATAATAATATACATAACTATGTAATTGTAACTACATTACGCTGCAATCACATACTTACACTTTAATTACTAACTTCTCTTGAACTTATTATGCTAAGTAGTACACACGTATTACACTCTTTTGTG
Organism: Drusus annulatus; assembly: GCA_022651775.1. Taxonomy (NCBI): domain Eukaryota; kingdom Metazoa; phylum Arthropoda; class Insecta; order Trichoptera; family Limnephilidae; genus Drusus; species Drusus annulatus. The sequence goes on along the minus strand of JAGWCC010000221.1, from coordinate 655,217 downwards.
AAATCTACTATGATAATATAACTATTTAAAAGTTAAACCTACGCTACATTTATATACTTGCGTTGTACATATTAATTTATTTTTTTAAACTCTTGCTTTTATGTTATATTTTTCTCATTTATCTTACTTCTTTAAATAACTAAAATGAATTATACGTAAAAGTCTTCGAGGCATTAATAAAATAAAATAAATAAGTAAAATAAAATTACACTATTTCCACAATTCAGGACTTGTAGCAAGAGTAGATAATAGTCAACTAACTATCTAGGAAAGCCGAGGGTTGTATTATCAGTAATGATAAATTTGATACAACATTAGTTCTATTTTTAGCCGAAAGACGATGTTAATCAATAGATTTGTTCTTCTCTGAACTATTTTTTTTTTATAATCGTCTGCTGTTTTTCAGTGCAACAACCCGCAGACTAAAGAGGCGAAGCTGACTGCGGCCGTGAGGATAGTGCCCGAGTGGACGGCTTATGACGAGGAGATCAAGGGCCTGCAGCAGCGGATACACAAGGGCTTCTACAGCCAGGATATCGGAGACCATATAGAGCCGTCTGCGGATCCCGACATACCAGGTAACACCACAATTTTTTACTGTTTACGTATTTAAGAGTCACAGTAGTCAGTGCCAGCCATTCTATGGCAACCCAATTTTTTTTTAGTGATTAGGGAGAAAGGGTGGAGGAGAAGTGCCTGGCTATTCAGATCTATTGTTTATCTAGTTAAATCTGTTAGAATTAATATGATTTCACCACATTCTGTGAAACAAGACGTATTATGTCCAGAACTGGCTTCCTTTTTGAGAGCCTGGTTTGGGAGTGTTCAGAGTTTGTTCAAATAAAACACTTATTTAAGAAGATTTGGTATGAAAATCAATCTACCTTTTATTTTGACTTACAGTGTGTGAAATTTCATTTTATGGTCGGCATGTGCCAGTTTGATAAACGATACAAATTTTTGTTATTTTTTCCTTTTGCAGAAGTACAACACGCAAAACATTCCGAATTATGATGGCAGCAAACTTGCAACTCGGCTAGGTCAATATTCTTTAGTGAGAGCCATTGTGATTTCTAAAAGATATTTAATAATATTCTCAGCGCGTAGTGGGACAGTGCGGGCATTGCGTACAAGACTGTCTGGTGTGGCCATCTCGGGGATATCAATCAAGGAAGCGCCGTCACATCAATCACTTGCTCATTTACATACACAATAGTAACCTTCATTTCATTGTCATATTCTTTTACATTTGCAATGAGTTGATTATGAGATACCAAAAGTTGGTATATTGTGAGTGAATATTGAGGGTCAAAACGCTATGGAATTTTATAAGGAAATTATTAGTTTTAAATTATTGTTTTTCAATTTGAAATCGATTACTTTGTTCTAATGCAAACCTAGCGATTGATTTATTGTTGTTTGGATTTTGGTTCAATTGTTTGCATTTTATTTTATACATATCTGAAATTTAAATATATTTCACAATTACATTAGCCAGGACTAAGAATAATCACAATATGTATTTTCTTTTAGGTAGAATTAACTCTAAGATTACCCATTTCAGTGTCCATATCATGGTTTAACATACAGTCGGAATATAATCTTGCTCATCACATCAGGTACTTAAAGTATATTAGTTCCTAATTGCTCCTATTATCCAATGTGTATAGTTTTGAACTATTATTTTAATGATTACTGTCACAAGTTCATCAAATATAATCAAAATATTGGTTGGAAGATTTCTTGAATCAGTTATTACAGAAATTGTTTCATATCACTAAAGAGAAATAATCACTCAAAATTATTGATGAAGAATAGGACAGTCTATGTATCTAGAGCCTGACCTAAGATGCCAATATACAAAAACAATAAATATTACGTAGTTTCAAAAACAATGAAATTCGCACGTAAGGTTCAATCTTTTTGTTTTTTCGAACAGCCTGGAAACAAAAATTCCAACATGGCTTTTTTCATGAAGTTTTTTTTTCCATTTCCTTAAAAATGTGTTTTGAGGTTGGTTGGTGACTGTCTCAACAGGGTTGATACGAATGGCATTCCCCTTTTTTAATTTTGTAATGTTTTTTATTATTTTTGCCATGAAACCATATTTTAGATATGAAAAGATTTGCCTTTATTTGAAGCAACCGATATGTACCCAAATCCTAATTGTTAATTATAAATGAGTATGAAATATGTACGAGGATGGCAAAGTAATTTATACTTGACACATTATTTCAATACATATGAAAGTAAGTTTATGAGAAATGTATGTATATGTTGAATTTTAGAATAACCAATTTTCAGCGTTGAATTGAAACAGAATAGGGTTTATAAAAATGACTGGCAACAACTTCTCAACTTGTGGATAATGAAGACACTGCCACTTACAGATCGACATATTTAACTTTGCAGTCCATAGTGTCACTAGTTAGATTTATTGGATATAAATAAATATGTGGGTTTAAAAAACAGTCTGTTACTTAGTTTCTCATTCGGCCACCTGCAAAGTTAAGCGTGTCACAGATTTCATCGTTGCAATGACAAATTGTAATCACATCAAGTTATACTTGTCCATTATTTTTGTTCTTTAATTCAATGTGTTTTTGTTTTTATAACATTATATTACCTGTATACAAAAAAGTGGTTTTTGCAATATCTCTATCAAGCCAGTACCTTAAATAATAATGTCTTATTTTTAATTCTTTCTAATATTTTTGTTGAATAATTCCACTAGTTAAAATTAATATTTCCACCATATTAATATAATATAGTAGAATTTTTCATTTTCTGTTGTCAATTATTCTACAATTCATCATTTGATATTAACATTTATTTTTGATTTTGGCACTTTTTTGTGATAAACTCACCCCAAGAGTGTAAAAATGTAACACTTGCTTTTCGTGCATTTTTCTTTTGTGTTTTAATAATCAATACTGTTTTATAATTTTGCTTTTCTGCAAGCTGTAAGAATTAAACTAACATTTGAATCATAAGTACAAAAGTTATATCAATAGTTTTAAGAACGATAATAAAAACAACATGACATTGCCAAATACAAATATTAATATGTATTACATAAAATTAAGTATTAACGGCCATTGTTTCAAATATTTAGATAGCCGATGCTATGTTTCTACTCAGTTAAGTGAAAATAACAAGTTTGCTTAGTTTAAGGTGACTCATCCCTTATTGCGCTGCCCACTGTTTTCGGTATCCCATAAACAAAAAAAATGACATCAAGAGTTTTTTAAGCAAAGTTGTACGTAATTGTGCATTTAAGCGTGGTTTAGACAACATTTTGGATCAACAGTTGCTAAGTTTGATTGGGAACAATGGTCGTAATTCTTCAAATGGATATTAATGCTGTATAAAATAAATAAGTGAAAGCTAAAGTAAACGTGTGTACACTTTACACATTAATTTTGTAAATATGTAATCACTAGACATCGGATTTAATGTACATACATATTTGGTTATTTGCAAATGCATATTTGAGCCTTTTTGGTCGTTAGTGCATATTTGAGGCCTTTTTCTCCACTAATTAATCTTTCAGCCATTTTATATACTTCGTCAAATATAAGCCTTCAAATTAGGCATGGTCGATATTCCTGTCCTGGTGACTTCACGAAGAACTGGCTATTTTTGGAATTTTTTAATAAAAAATTAGATTTTAGTAGAAATAGCCTTCGATATTGCGTTGGTTGATACAATATTTGGAGGGTTCCAGTTCCTTATCCAGAGATTTGCTAGTCTGAACTACCTAGGAACCGGTTCCCTTCCTTCAGAATTTCACTATCATCAACTTTAAGCATATATTTATATATAGTGCATATAATCCAATGTCTAGTAATCACTTTAAACTGAATAATATACTACGGCTTTGAAAACCAATCTACATGTGATTTAAAAACCAGAAAAGAAAATTAGAAATTCATTATTTTCTGTGTTGGTTTGTGTTGTCATGGTTATTATAATTTAAGTTGAAGCTGTTAGCCATTCTCTTTAAAACGAACGTCATAATATGTGCTCTCCGTGTCTACACTACGCTATGAGTGTGGCGGTTGTGTTTGTAGCTAAATGATCGTCTGAAGTCCCCGAACCACGTGTTCGACTGTGATTGATCGAAATAATAAAGATAATTTACATTTTAATGCAGATATATTTAATAATGTTCCTTACCATAGCTGTAAGCATACCATTTCTAGCAACCTTTGGATTCTGAATGGACCTCTGGTGGACCTCCTAGGCTCTCCACTGACAGTTTTTCCGGCGTTCGAATCTTCACAAGGCTACCACATAACACTTCCTACTGATAGCCTACATCCTACTCTCTACCAAGATAATAATCATCATTGTGCAAGTTGTTGATGCACCAATTGAATAACGGTCTAACATAATGTGCGTGTACATGTCAAAGAGCTGGGAGCTACCTTAAATTATGAGATTCCTTCTTATTGTATCATGAAAAAAAGATAGTAACAGTATTTACTCATTATCCTTATTCTCACTTTGATTTGTGTAAGTTGTACACTTTTATACCAGGAGCACATACAGAATAGAAGTCTAAATAGATACAAATGGGCCTAACTTGTACCAGGAGCACATAAGAAAGAAGAGGTTGATCTAACAGAAGTCTAAACAGTTACAAATGGGTCTAACTTGTACCAGGAGCACACAAGAAAGAAGGGGTTGATCTAACAGAAGTCTAAACGGATACAAATGGGTCTAACTTGTACCAGGAGCACATAAGAAAGAAGAGGTTGATCTAACAAGTCTAAAGAGATACAAATGGGCCTACCTTGTACCAGGAGCACATAAGAAAGAGGAGATTGATCCTAAAAGAATACTAGTAATCTAAACAGATACACATGGGCCTTACACCAGGAGCACATACAAATGAGAAGCTAAAGTGATTACATAGGTCTGAAGAGATTCAAATTAGCTTTTGTTGTATTAAAATTGTGCCAGAAGCATGTAAAATATATTTTAAGTACCAGGAGTACATATAAAAGAGAAGTAAAGAAAGATATTATTATCTTTAAATTATAATTAAATGATTAAAGGTTTATTTTGATGAATTAATAGAAAATAAGATCTGTACAGCGCCCTTGAGGTGATTTTTCACAAAAACGGCGCTATACAAATCATCCAAATATTAAAATTATTATTATTATTAATTATTCAATTGGCAGTGACGTTATTCCCGCATAGAGTAGAGGTTCCCAGTTCAAGTCTCTTTTTATGCGTCTTCTGTTTCGTTGAAAATTGATAGTGAAATAATTGATACTAATTGACTTTTTGATTATTGTTAATGTTCATATCATGAGCACATCAGAATGAGGAGATGGATGGCAACCAGATGGTCTGAACAGATTCGCCTAATTTGTACTACGAGAGCATAGGAATGTGAGTATAGTAACGGGCATCCTTTTGTTTTTTACTTAGGTTTTTGTGTTTCTCACCCATCGATATGTTTCATGGGTTTTGTAAGTTGTCAGGTATTTTTCTCTGCGCCCTCATATCTTCTTATAATGCCGGCACATCTCAGGTAACTGCGGCGAACGCCTGACGTATGGAAGTATGTTGAAAATATCTCAGGTCAAGTACAGATTCGAATCTACGCACTCTGAACTCCTGGTCAACTCTGCTAACGACTGCACCAAAGAAGTTTTGGTCAATGTTTTCCAGAAATGAGGAAGGGAAAAGGGAATGTTTGGACTTGTTTTAGAACGGTAAATGTAAAGAAAGCGCAGTTGTTATTTATAATATTTATTTTATTACACAGCTTGTAATAAGATTCATTTTGCCATCCCTTACATAATAGACTTTTACACATTTTTTAAAAAACATTTTCGTCCGGCCGAGCGAGGCCGCCCTCTTTAAGTTGCAGTCACAGCGTGATAACTAATACACATGTTCCCGTACAAATTCTTTTAAATACATTTATTTCAAATTTTCCTAGAAAGCCATCATCACTTTGTGGTTTGATGTTGAACAAGAAATAAAAACAATGTTGCTTTAAATTACATTACCGCGATGAAGCAGTGGATTATGCAAAACTGGTCAACAATTAATATTGGCGATTTAAAACAATGCAATTGTTTTTATTTCACGCCAATTTATTTCTTTCACTTGGCGGTACTTTTCCTGACGGGGAAACGTGATATATAAATACAAATAATTATTATAAAACAAGGCGACATAACTTATGTCAAAACAAACATATTATAAAGAAATGTTTATATTTTTCTTACAAATAAATGTGGGAGAGGTTTTTGTATGGTCATGATTTGTCTTAAATATATATGTATGTACAATGCAAAATAAGCTTCAAACAATAGTATAAAACAATCCTTATTGTTGTTTAAATTTATTTAACATTGAAGTTATTGAAATCATTCTCTGTTTGATTTACAACGGTCATCGAACAATCGAGGAAATTAAGTCACAAAATGTTATTTTGATAGTTAGCTATAATTTGCACATTTTTTTAGTTAAAAAAACTGGTAATGATATTTGGAAGATAAAACGTGTGGGTTGAAGAATATAGATATACATTACAAAGAACCCTGTGAATTATAAATTAAGTGCCCCACACAACCCCTAGGTTTGGGTGAATCTCACCGGGCGGCCTGCGCTGGCTGTGAGGGGCGCCGTTAGGAAATACTTTCGAGTATATCTCCAAGGAAAACAAAAATACACTCTTCTTTCTCATCAATCGAAATTCACACTTCATCAGCGCCGGCACACTTTCCAAAAGTTTCTGATGTTTTTAATTTTGTCATGGATGTTTCTACCGAAAGATGAAAATTTAAAATTAGCTATAACTTGAATGAAAATTTTGAAAAAAAAAGGGAATTAGGACGTATTTGAAAGAGAAACAATTTGGAAATCAGTGCACATTCATGCCGTGGCCATGACACATCACATTTCAAAGCTGAGAATCCAGGCACCCCAATGTGAAATTAATCATTTTTTTCTGCTATCCATGAATATTTTTCCTATTACAATAAATTCACTAGATTATAAGTTAAGTTATGCAAAAGTTTATTTTTCTAGTAAATTAATTTTCGACAACCTGTTCTGTTAGGACATCTATTTCACTCCCCCCCTCGGGCTGAGACTTCCCCTTCCAAACAAACACCCGACGCAATAAATAGTTTAAAAAAACATCACTCGCATACTTTGTCTATGATTTGATCCAAATACCATGGGTAATATAAAATGCCATAGTTAATAATGTTAACATAATTTTCAGAGAAAACATATTAAATATTCGACAGCCAAAATACGGTGGAAAAGAATAATTTATTAAAAAAGTTTTAACACAAATTTGAAATGCGCGTAATTTGTGACGAAAAGAAAATTATTATTTAGTCACGGAGGAATTTTTTAATTCGAGTTGTGTGGCATTTACCAAAAACTATTTTAATTGCAAAACATTTTGGCAAATATTTAATACTGAAACTTTATTTATGTAACAAATAATGCTTTGGTCATATATTTCTTAAGGTAAACAATAGGTGAATATGCGATAGGTTGACTCTAGGAATATGCAATAGCTAACTAGATAAAACTAACCATCTCTGAAGTTTCCACGAGGCTGGTGACTCTAATCGATCCTCGTTGATATTCGCGTTCGGTTTTACTTTTTCAATTATTCGAGGTGAATTCATTTTAGTCATGTTCAAATTCAGTAAATGGAAAGCGAGTCCGGATAAGGCTAGCTAGCTTGCGTCACTGTATCTGACTCGAGTGCGACTGAAGCGGGTGGGAGGCGCCCCACCAGAGTGAAGCAATCACAACCCCTCTCGCTAAACACATATACCATTTAACTTACAACAACGTATCTTAAGATCTCATTATATATCACAGACGATTTATACAAGAACATAAACAGAAATGAACATCATAAAATGTAAGTAAAATAAAAAAGGAAAAAACAATACTAGTTTAAATTTATTATTTAATATACCTATTCCTTTATATATTTTTCTTTCGATCGGTCGCCTTTGGGTGGGGTGGCGAAATTAAACCGAATTCGCACACTTCAGGCTACGAGCGGACGCTGCCCGGGGAAGACCCTTCTTCCCGCGGCGATCCCGCAAGCCTGACTTGTGGACCTCGGGCAGAACACTCAAGTGGCCGCGGCCAAGGGACGCGGCGGGTCGTGGCGAGTCTACGTCACGGCGGGGCCTCGGGGGCTGCAGCAGGCGCGGCCTCCCCGGAGACGCAGGTAGTTTCCCAGGTCGCTGGGAACGGATCACGAAGAACTGATCACTCAACAATCACTTGAGTCTCGTTGCACTTGGTCGAAGCACTTTCTTCGAGCAATAAAATAAAATGGTCCTGAATGAGAGACAACTCGGTGGCGTGGGCATTTTCCTCCACGCAACCATCGGTCCACCGTGCGCACACCGCTCTGCGCTGGCACGCTGTAGTCGACGCAAGAAATAAGGGAACACTCCTCCCCGACTTCTTTCACTTCTCAAGAGGCTGTAACTGCAACCGCGTTTGCTTAATTAATGCTCAGTACACTTTCTGAGCCATTCTCGTCCCAAATCAACACATATTGTTATTGTACCCACGGTACTAGTCAATCGTCGCACGTAAATTGAGAAAATATCATTCTCCGACAAAACTGGCCCAAAAAATTTACTGTTTTATAAAAAAAAGACCTTCATTTATGCCATTTAATGATCTTCTTTGACAGAAAATTCATGGCAATGTAATGTGCACTGGAATACTAAATAATGTCGATTCCATTGGAATAAATGGATCGCTGCGATGATATATACTCGGTAGACATATTTCCATAAATCTCGTTATTAAATAAATATTCATTTGCGAGTCAATAATATTGCAATATCGCAGATCGATATCTAAAAAAAATTTACAGATTAGTTCATAGTCAAAGAAGATCATTGTCTGGAGGCATACGAAAGCTAAATAAGATATCTTCCAAATCCTTGCGAAGTGGGGATGTAAGATCCATCGCAATCAGACTGGGAAGAGATCTGCCGGCATATTCACGATATGCGTATTCAACGACGTGTCGTTCTTCCAACACGGTGGGACAGCAAAACTTCACAACTTAAAGACAATGGGTGAAAACCCCATCTTTCCAAAACACCAATATGTAGTAATAATGAAACACCAAACTATCAGATTATCGTACAAACTGTTTTCAATCTATTGTCTAATTTTACAATGAGAATTATCATTCGACAAACTTATTGAAAGCTCTTTTTTTACTGCAAATTAAATGTGGAATAAAAAAACTTAAAAAGGACATTCTATTATTTGTAATCTTTGCAAACTACGATTGCTTACTTCCAAATACAGGGAGAATTGGTTTTATTCCACTGATCGAATAAATTTTATTATAAAATTAGGTGAATTCTAAACACAGACTCGCTGCTCAAATAAAAAATACAATTTAAAATGTATTGTTCGCTCGGGGAAAACATTGATACAGAATACACTTAACAGCCTCTTACAATTCTCTCCGCCAACTGTGCTGGCGTCGGGCGCATCAGTGTATTCCATTTCAATGAGTACATCTGGGTTAGGGTAAAGCATATATTATCGATATTGTTGTCCTCGAGTGATTTGCGTTGATTGCAAATGTTATTACGCAAGGATAAGTTTGTTGACTGCCCCGTCAAGGGAGGGGGGGGGGATGGGTAGGAATTAATCATTATTACAGAAGATTTGATCGAAGTTCTAAAAATCTGTGACCAACTTTAATATTTTTCCATTCCCCTTTGCCGAGACAATTTTTCAGGAGTTGCAATGATTTTTTTTAAAAGGGGTGGATTGTGAAAATAAAAAAAATTGTACAATAAATATTTTTATGTCACAACATCAATGTAAGTTTTACAAACAGTTTATTAAAAAGAAGTGATGCCTTAATTAGATACTATATAATATTGATTTAATACTTCTGGTCACAGCTTTTGACTTTCAAAAGAAATACTATACTCCTCACACGACTACTCGGCACTGGGAAAACAGAGGCAAAGGTAGGAAATCTAAATTGAACAGGCATTGACACAAGTATTGCGGTTTGTTCGAAAATTGGTCATATAACCCCACCACAACGGAAAAGGGCAGCGCGTCACAAACTAAGGCATCGGTGATGGAGACGACGAAACAAAACCGCATCACGCATTGATTACACAGAGCAAAGAATAGCAAATACCGAATAGTTTGTTTCGGATGCTTATTGGGAGGGTGTGGGAGGGTGGGGGTTGTTGTTGTTGGGGGTGGGAGTGACAGGGCAGCGGAAGAGTGTCTATTCGTTGCCCCACCAGTCGGTGCGACTGCCGCTGCCGCCGCCCCCTCCGCCTCCCGAGTAGCTGCCGCCGTAGTTGCCGCCGTAGCCTCCGTCGCCACCGTAGAATCCTGCAACATTACATTATACCCTTTACTGGAGAGTTACGAGATACAGTGGAATATACGACCATTACTATGAAACTCGAGGGCTCATTGCTTCAAATGGCACTCGTGTATAAATTAAAGAAACTGAACAAAGAGGGTGTCATATCACAATTCTGCACCAGCATAAGATTTTGTAAGACCTAATGATTACTTTGACACCTTCATTCACTTACGTCTTCAATTATCATTACAACAAGATTGACTGGAAGTGTACTGATTTAAGTCGAAGAGAGCATAGTATACTTTCAAGTGCCATGGAAAAATCGAGTTGAAACTTTAGAGTAAATGCTTGAATTACTACCAAGAACCCCGACTGACTACTTGTGAAACTTCTCAGGATAATGAAGACAAGAAAAATATCAAAGAATATGAAACAGAAGACACAAAAAATAAGAAGATTAGGTTATGACCTAGACTCGAACTCGGGACCACAAATACTCATTATATTGTGCTATCAAAACCTTTTTAAATTCCGTCACCTTTATCAATCTCGTATTACTTGAAATTAATAAAAAATATATATCATTTCAATAGTTATTATCACAATGCAGCGTAAAGCTTTACAAGTTGATTCTACATTGAAATGTAATAATGTTGTTTGCTCACCTCCAATGGAGCCAGAGGAAGGCCCCCTCTGAGCGGGGCGGCCGCCTCCGGGCTGCGTGCGGTAATCCCGAGAGGAGAAGCGCCCGCCGCCCCCGCCAGAGCGCCCGCCGCCAGTGCGCCTGCCCCCTCCGCCGCTTCGCCGCTGCGACCGTCGCTGGCCACGCCGCGCAGCCAACTGGAATATCACAACAATATTGTTAGAGGAGGACTGAAACAATTATCTCAAACTCCCATAACACAGGACGCCTGCTTTTCACTCGACCGTCTTCTTTAAATTTGAGGTTATCAACACCAAAGGTGGCGTGAGAGTTCTAAAACCTGTGTAGGATGAATTTCATTTCGATTGGCCAATTTATTTTTATTTTTATAGTGAATACCGAGTCTCAACTGTTTCCAACCATCTAGAGCCAGTGAGACTATAATATCATTTCCAATTGGGGTTTGTTGTGAGGCTGAAGGTAATGAAGGGATGGGGAAGAGGAAGGTCGGGAAGTACCTGGCTGTTCAAATCTGATCACCAAACATGGCTAAAGCCATTTTAAGCAAAATTTCAATTCTCAATGGTGGTCTTTCACCAGGGCGATACTTGAAGTATCTACCACTCTGGAATGTACCGCAAATAAACTTTACATTATTTTATATGAATTAAATGTGTTATGACACATTAATTAAATAAAAGTTATTGGCGCACACCGGGTTTGAACCAGCGACCTTTGGATTCATAGTTGAGCATATACCACTCGATTATGGAGGCCGTCAATATACCATTATAATAAGCGAAAAATGTTGCTTGAGCAATGATAGAGGACTTAGCTAAGGAATTGAACCCAAGATGCCCGGGTGGGAATCCGACACGTTTGTCCACTCAGCTACCGACCGGTCTATGTTGTAAAGACAGTAATGTGTTTGTTAAGATGCGAGAGCCTATCGAGCAGATTAAAATTTAAAGAAAATACTACACCACTGCCATAGGAAGTGTGCACATTTCTTTTTATGGTAGACTTCTCACCAAGCATAACTTCTTCTGAAAAGGGAGCAAGTTAGCACTCGCTGTGAGCAAACTCTGTCCGCCCAACTGCTAATCAAACGGCCTACCCATGGGGCTATCGACGACCATACTGTATACACACCATTTAACTTGATTTTCTTCATAACTTGGGTATTCGTCAATTCGAAATTTGATTTTTGAGGTCCTGCGGATTTGCAATTGACTGAGTTCTACTGCAATGTATGTTGACAGTAATTTTACCTGGGCACCTCCTGTTTGGCTTCCTCCAACAGGTCCACCAGGTCGGCGGGCGAGGTTGCGGTTGTTGTCGTTGAAGAAGCTGGTGGCCAGCCCGAGGTTTCCCATTCGCCCGGTTCTGCCGATCACGGTGCACGTACTCCTCCACGTCCGACGGCAGGTCGAAGTTGATCACGTGCCGCACGTGGGGAATGTCCAAACCTGGAAGAAAAACAGACATTTCGAGTCAGTACAAAACACTACGCCATTAGATATTGCAGCACATGTCACACTCTATTCTTAGTAAAGTGCTGAAATAAAAAAAAGGTTATTTCCATTCCCAATAATAATGACATTGGAATACATGATGGATTTTGTTGGTTTAGAGATCGGTTTATGCACTCTCAGTAGTAAATGTGCAGAATAAAACATCTTTTGAACATAACTACATATTTAATGAATTCAAAAGTTCTTATGGGTATTGTAAGAATTGCCTCTTGTGCTTGAGAAGGGGTTTAAAGGTAGTAGAGCTAGATTACTATATAAGATACAGGTAGGTAGGGTTGTGTTTACCTCTGGCAGCGACGGAGGTGGCCACTAGGATTGGCGTGTGCCCGGTCCTGAAGCGTCGGAGTGCATCCTCACGCTCCCGCTGGGTGCGGTCGCCGTGGATCGACGTCACAGGGTAATTGTTCATATGTAGGAAGTCTTCCAGCTGATCGGCACCTGGGAACAATAATAACTTTATTAGTTTACGGAACAAAACATATCACACTGGGTATATTGAACTGTGATAAGTACGGGCTTCCTTTCTGGAAACCTTATTTAGGAGTGTAGTTTGTATTTTTACACTCTTTAAATAAAAAAAATATATTAGTGATAATTGGTGTTCTACCTAAATTTCTTCTCCCAGTGAATTATCTTAGAAGGAAACATAAGTGTGATGATTATACCATAGTGATAATGGGATAGACACCAAATAATCATTGCTATTGAGAATGTGTATTGTAAATAGATAGTCTGTAATACACACAAAAAATCAATTTGACTGTCAAGTAACTCCTAGTACCTTTCTTGGTCTCGCCGAAGGCGAGTGTGAGGCTCTCTTCGTCTGCGGGCGGCTTGCCCGGCACGTTGAGCAGGTCCAGCAGGTAGGAGCGCTTGTGTGCCTCCTCCACCCACACCACCCGCTGGGTGATGTTCTCTGAGGTGGAGCCCACGCGACCCACGGCCAAGAAAATGTATTTGTCCAGGAAGTCCTGGGCCAGGTTCTGGAACGAGACAACAGATTAGAACACGTAAGGAAACAGTGGTCACCCACAGTGAAAATGGGCCGATGACTCGAAGACAACTGTCTCGGATGGGTAAGGGCCCTTAGAATATGCATAACTGGAGAAATTTTAGCATATGCCTAAATCTGGATGCCAGAACACTTGTGCTTTAATAAACCTCACCGTTCTGTATGTGCATTGCTACTCCAGGAAATATTCTCATTTGATTATAATTAAACATGACTACCGAAATATCACCTACAACAGGGATTGGTAATGACAAAATAATAAAAGTAATGCAAACTCCATAATTAGAACACATTCATAAAAAGGGTGTTGAAGGAAAATTATCAGTTGGAGTGTGAGCAATGATTATTTGCTTGTATTATGTATTTAACTTGGTGGTGTTAATCTTCACCAGAAATACACTAAACACTGGGGGCTGTTGGATTTGCCACGGGTATCAAGTTGACGGCCGCGACTGAGACAATCAACGCAGGCAATACTTACAGACAAGTATTACTCACAATAATAAATGCAGCTGGTCAAAGGGACTGCTTCAACGGGACTGTTTACCTGGATCTGTTTGGGGAAGGTGGCGCTGAACATGAGCGTCTGCCTGTCGCCCTTCCTGGGCATCATCTCCACGATCTTCCTGATCTGCTGTTCGAAGCCCATGTCCAGCATCCGGTCGGCCTCGTCCAGCACCAAGTGGCGACAGCGGTCCAGCCCCATGCGTCCTCGCTCCATCATGTCGGTGAGACGACCCGTGGTGGCCACCAGCAGGTGGCAACCGCGTTCCAGGTCGCGCACCTGCTCGTAGAGGTTCGAGCCTCCGTATCTGGAAGGGCATATGTTCATTATTTTAAAAGAAACAATATTGACGATAATCTTTGTGATTTACGGACCTATGCTAGAAAATGATACCTAAAGAATAGCAGTAAACTTATGAGTTACAAGTTATGCCTTTTCTTTATTTCAGTTTTCTTCTAGAGGTAGGCTTAGGTGGAGGTGGACTGACTGGAAGAAGGTTGGATCAGGATGGGAAGATCTGAAGACGAATGTTTATGGACTAGTCAATGGAGAAAATTCAAGAAGGTGCTAAAATCCCGCCCCTGAGGGACGCAATGATGTTATTATTTTGAGCTCAGCTTGGAAAGTCTAGACATTTATTTGTTATCATAAGTTGTAGTTGTCTCTTATTCAGTCAGATAATATGTTAGTTATACTTACACTACGTAGGGTCGCAACTTTGATCTGTAGGCAAACTTCTTTGCCTCATCGTATATCTGTGTGGCCAACTCTCGGGTGGGCGCCAGCACCAGGGCCAGCGGGTACTGCTTGCGCTTGTTGTACACACTGTCATTAATTAACAAACAAACAATCAGTCATTATAATTATATCACACGCTTTAGAACTAAAGTGGGTGATAATCCTCGGTTTGTGTTGCTAATTGATTGAGATAATATGTGATGTGAAATGGCTCAAGTGCCCTGAAAAGTTCCGGTACAAATTGTGCTGGATGGTGATCAGAGCCATCAACGATATGGCCTATGCCTGTATCTGCGAGCTATGCATTCCGGAAAATTCTAGTCTAAGGCAGTCAACTATTAGATCAGCGACATCATCTGCCGTCGGAAGGAGTATCGGGCCCTAAGGCTTGGAATAAACCTCCCGTGGAAGTGAGATGTAAAACCAACCAGACAGAGTTTAGATCCAAACTAAACAAACTTTTTTAGACACTCATATTCATAAATTTGTCATTCCATCCATACATTGGCAATGATTCTTTTAAAACCAGAATTCCTCCTTGTTTGTCTATATTTTAACTGTTCATATTACATTCTACAGTAGCAAAAGGCAGCCCGCTCACCGGGTAGTAAAGATTATTTCTCCATTAATGCACCTCTAACTACAGTTGACACAGGAAGAGGGATAAATATTCCCTGGCACTGTTCAAAATTTCTACAATACAATATATATTCAAAAATAAATTCTTCAGAGCCTAGAGCAAAGTTTTAAACTGTATTTCATTTGCAACAATTCGCTACTCATGGGAAAGTTAACGTGCTGTTGGTTTACATACCCATGGACAATGTCAGTGGGAGCCTAACATCTTATGTAATGATTGACGTTTCAATTAAGATGTCTATACTTTTCTATTAACCCATTAAGTTCTGCAGCCATATCCTAAAGTTAACAAAGAAAACACATAAATACTTTCTTTTTCTTCTGGCGATAATAACAATAAGCTGCTTATAAACGTTTC
This sequence comes from Drusus annulatus, assembly GCA_022651775.1. Lineage (NCBI taxonomy): Eukaryota > Metazoa > Arthropoda > Insecta > Trichoptera > Limnephilidae > Drusus > Drusus annulatus. Next base: position 639,403 of record JAGWCC010000221.1, on the reverse strand, counting down.
TGTCTAGCATTAAAATAATCATAACATGTACAATACATAATCCTCAAACTGATTCAAAGCAGTATCTGTATACAGAGGTGTATCATACACAAACTCATAAGACTGTTTTTAATATTATGTTATGTTCTAATTTTTAATACCTATAGCATTGTTTGTTAAAATATTCGCTTTGCCATAAAATATGTACGCGTCGATAAAGTAAATATGTGTCAATAGCTGTTAAGTCATTAGCTTTAAGTAGTTAAATCACTAGTAATAAGTTGTTGGTTAGATAAATTAAGTTGTAAAGCACCCTTGAGGTGATTTTCTCGTGAACAGCGCTTTAAATTGCATTATTATCAATGTAGAAGTTAACTACTAGATATTAACAGTAAACAGATTGCATTAGAGCAAGGTTATGTGTGTCTATTTAAATAGATCCAATCGATCCAAGTGAAAATTACAATTTCTAATTTTCCCGTGTATCGTATTGTGTATGGAGGCGCTTATCATATAAATAAATACGGAACAGCATCAGGATGTCTACTCAGATTAGCAGGAGCACAGGGAGGTTTACTCAACACAAGTAGAGGATCAAGTGGGGGTGTACTCACACATTGGGGTCCGGCCCCCTGTCGTACAGCTGGTTGAGGATGGGCACCAGGAAGGCGGCCGTCTTGCCGGAGCCTGTCTGCGCGCATGCCATCATGTCACGGCCAGCCATGATGATGGGGATGGCGTATTTCTGCACAGGCGTCGGCTTGTCGTAGCGCGTCAGCGCTATATTGATACGGATTATGTCCGTGAGTTTTATGTCCTCGAACTGAAAAGTAATAACGCTGATTTAATATAGACCCTTAAAAGAATGTGCAAAACAAGAATGGCCAATAGAATAGATATTATTTTAGATGATGAAGTGGATATATTGCGGGGAAAAAGCAACATTCAGGGGGTGTTTTACCATCTCTGGGTAAATTATTGAGTAACTACTGAAGCAACTTTTAACAGTAGGATTAATACGGCAGCAAAAACAGGCATTTACTTGACGGGTAGTGTTACTCAATGGTGGTGAAGCCGATAATATACACTACTAACGAGTAGCACTAATCAGCAGTTTACTCAAAGGTGGTAAAATACCCCCTTAAATGTGAAAAGGAGTAATTTATCTTTTTCTGGTGTCCTCTCCTATTGGAGATTAGCTATCATCGGGGCGATCTTCACCCTGCAGGCTGCAGCCGGGAACGACTTGCACCAGTCACGTAGATTCCAAAGCCATTAAGAATTCATTATGAATGAGCATTATTGAACTTTGGATGAAATACACCTAAAGCTGGTAGAGTCTGATGGAAATGTTGGTGGCGTTTGTTAGCACTCACAGTGTTGATGTTCTCGGGGATCAGCTCGCCCGTCGCCTCCACGGGAATGTCTTCATACTTGGAGAAGTTGATGCCCGTGTTGCCTGTGCCGAACAGCTCCATCTCCTGGCGCTCGTCTCGGGGTAGCAGCGTGGACCAGTCATTGCTCTGCACAAACAATCGCACATTACAAACTATTCAATACCTTATATCATATTTCAACGCCGGCTTGGTAGCTGACGCAGCTCGAATTTGAGTCCCAATAAGTCTCTATAGTTAGCGCACTACCTACTTTCAAGTCCCACAAATACGGGCAGGGATTTCCCCGATTTGTGGATAATTGGTTCAAATTAGCTACTTCTTATTAGATGAGTGAAATAAAATTTATGCTGTGCAGATGATAGTAGAAACAAGTCCAGCACTTCTAGGGCTGATCAAAAATGTGTTTTAATTCACTTTGTTTCTCATGAGGCTTGTGAAAGCAGTACTGCAAGAGTAGTTATGGAGTGATGAGAAAGAACTCACGTTGTGTCCACCGCCGCCGCCTCCACCTCCCCTTCCGCCGCCGCCTCCGCCGCCACCACCGCCGCCGCTGCCACCGCCGCCTCGCCTGTCGTCCCACCTCTCGGTGCGCCCGTGGCTCCTCTTTCCAGCGGTCATTGGCCGGCGGGGGAGGACCGTAGCGGTCATCCCTGTCGCCTCGCGGCCGCCACCGCCGCCCCAATCGCCGTCCCGGCCGCCGCCTCGGTTGTCCCGGCTGTCCCGGCTGTCCCGGCCGCCGCCGCCGCGTCCCCAGTCCTCGCGCCCGCCGCCGCCGCGGTTGTCGTCCCGCCGGATGTCCCGGTTATCTTCGCGGGCCCAGTCGTCCCTGCCGCCTCCCCCGCCTGCTCCGTTCTGGTACGGCTCGCGTCCTCGCGAATCCGGAGGATTCGCCTCTACTAGAGAGAGTGGTGGACAAAGGGGAAAGGTTTCATTCAACACGTTCACGCAACGACACACGCACACAATCACTATCCACATTGTAGCAGTACAATAGAGATGGGATCATGGGGACTGAGAGCGAGCCAGCCCTGATATCTGGACTAGACATATTAAGAATACAGCCGCCTTGAGAACTTGTACTGTTGCTATTAAGGATTTAGCGAGTTTAATTAAGAGAGTAAATTTTTGAAGTTGAAAATAAAGCATTGACTTTCAAGCCCAGACTGGCACTTTTGGAAAGGAGCATTAGTTCAATTTAAAAAGCATTCCGACAGATTTTGAATTTAGTCCAAATAACAGGGTTGAATATCATATAATTACATGCATAATATAATTACATACATAATATAATTACAGACATAATATAATTACAGACATAATATAATTACAGACATAATATAATTACAGACATAATATAATTACATACATAATATAATTAGATAACATAGTTAAATTTGTGTGACTAAATAAGTATTTTAAATATGGAAAGTAAGACAGATTAAAATGGGCACAACCAAAAAGCAATACATATGCCTGAATAATATTTTTCAGGCGCTTGCACAGCGTTCTTACATTAATCAGTTGGAAAACATGAACTAGCAGACATCCTTCAAGTAAGAGACCAATACTGACTGGACTACTACTGCCTTTGCGTACTATACTCTATTCACGCATTCAGAATCATTTCCATAAACCAACCAATATTATTTAAGTACCAACAAGCGGTGAAGTTAATGAATTAAGATTGTCGTCGTCGCAATATTCATTAAACAATGATAACATTATTTTTCAGCAAAAAAGGGACAATTTCATTGTATAATTTAAAAGTGTAGAGGGTAAATGATTTGGCTAAAAACAAAGAATCTAAATTCCAATAACATTTGAATAAGCCACCCACACTTGTCAACAAATTAGGTTTCATTCTAAAATTAGCCACTTTGTGACAAAATAAAATTAAATACAATAACTTTGTGTACAACAACATCACATAGTTACAACAAGTTAGTTTAAATCTGCTCTGACGAATTGCACCATTATTCTGAGCCATTTTTGGTTTCAAATCATCGACTGATTTTAAGGAAATGTCGCCAATTTACATAAGACCTTTTGACTCCTAGGTCCCAGACAAGATGATAATATCTATATTTGACAATGTTTGATAAATTTCAGCAGAAGGAAAAATTGAGTTTACTTCGAGAACATACAACACACTTCTGTAGGTTTTTCTCTTCGCTGATAAAATGTCTCTTGCTTGCGTAATAAATGCAAATATTGGTCGGTTCAGGCAAAGGAACCCTCACAGTGCAGGTATGAATGCGTGGAGTGAGTTACCTCTGTCTCTGCGATTGTAGAAGTCCTGTCCTCTGTTCTGGGGTGGGTAGCGCCCCCCCTGGCCCCCGGAGCCCCCCTGGTAGCGAGAGCCTCCGCCGCGCGACTCTGAGCTTCCGCCCCCCGCACGCACGCCCTCTTCGCTCCCGCTCCCTGCCCAACACAACAACACTTCAAGACTATAACACTTCAAGAGTGGCCGGTCCAACTCCGTTACAAGTTTGAAGACTTCACCCGAATTACGCTGTACCCCAATTACAGACTTCACTGCCTAAATGTCGAGTTCGCTAACTCAACTATGCATAAGACGGCCGTGAGAATTGAGAGCGATTCTTTATTCTTATATCATTCTTTGATATTCAGTCAAATGCCGGCGCAGTGAATATTACAAAAAAATATGAATTAGCCACAGCATTATTTGTGTGATGTCTTCATTTAATTTTTCCAAATAGAATATTAGAGGTATCGATCCTCTCTTCTGCACTAACCAAAATGCAGTGTCAAATTAATTGGCAGTGAAAAACCGTTCGAGAATGAAAGTTCATTGTGTTGAATAAAATAGAAACAGTCGCTATACTAGAAGATTCATGGGAAGCAAAGTCAAAATCAGTTATGATTACAGTAAAATCCAAGTTTTGCGAGAATCAGATCTGGGGTTAGGTAAATATTGGAGAAATCTATCAATACGTCAATTAATAATTAAGACAGTGAAAAAGATGTTTAAAAGGACACCTTATAAACTCAGTTGAAGAGAGGCAAACTTAAATATAAGTGGCTGTTTTAAAACTAAATTAAACTTAAAACCGAATACAATTTTATGAGAGATCAACTTCAAAATTGATAAAGTTAAAAAAAAAAAACTCTTTTCAATCAGTACTCAAATGTAAAAAAAAAAAACCATAACATTTCTTTATACAAAAAAAACTTTATTGATACCGTGAATTTATGGTATTTCTGTAATTTTTAAGTATCTAAAACTTTAAACAGTGATATGGATCACGCAAGAATAGTCGTCGAGGAAAAAAACTATCTGATGTATCTCTAGTGTACTCTCGATGACTTTAAACTTACCTCCTTCAGGAATCACACTGGCCTCTGAAAATTGTTATAAAAGTAAAACACCTCTGCCAATTTTAAACCAAATCAATTGCAACAATAATTTTAAGATTGCCACATCAAATAAAAACCCAACAAGATGAACAAAACTCTTTTCATCAAATAGAAGCAAAAAACATAAATTCCTTTCTTGTTCATATTGCAAATAGGAAAGTCTACCGCGAGAATGTCATCAGATTTGTCCTCAATAAGGCATGTGACCTATATGTGATAACATCGGTGATGGGCATAATCCGAGCATTGATAAAATCTATTGATGTCATTGAATTATCATTCGATTAAATCACCTAAAGTAATCGTTATTTATTAAAACGAATTCCAATTGATTTTAGAAAGAAAATGTTTTAAAGAATTAATCGTTGAAATGATTGAGATACTTTGATTGACATCACCATATGCTCATCATTTTTTAACTAAATTGTCCAAAGCCATAATATATTATGAAGAAAAAAAGGAAGAATTTGAAAATTAAATAAATTATTGGATATTGTTATCAGAGAACCGCAATTGTATGTGATGTACCAAGTGTTTTATCTTAATGCGTTGGGGGTCGAATGTCTGGCACTTTATAATTACATATTATTATTGTATTACAAGATATAGACATTGCTTAGTTATATTACAATCAGTAAATTGTCTGGCCTCACCTACTGCTCATGATTTAATTTATAAACATTCTCCGGCCACTGAATTGAAATTTACAAGATTGGACTGACATTGGTAAACGATTTCATATCGCACAAATTTGGTTCTTCCCGAATCACTGCATTATGTTCCTGGCCAGCAGACCACCTAGAAGTGGACACACTTGGTGTATTTTAACCTTTTCCCGATGAAAACGGGATAACAGGTGCGCCACTTTTTGTGACATTCTTACATTTTCTGTGAAAACACATGCATGCGCGGAGCTCTGGGGGCATGGTTTATTTGCGTATACATGTATAGGTTAATGCAATGTGTTTTCATAAACAGCAAAACACTAACTGCAATTTTTTAAATGTACAAGTGCAGTGACTGAATAAAAGGTCAATATTAAACTGCACAAGCAATTAAGTATTACCACATAATAATTAAGTCAATATTATTCAAATAACAAATGGCGACTGACAACACCAGTTAATTTATTTTAGCATTAATTTTATGCACATTTGAAATACTAAACCGTCACGTCATAAAAAAGGCCAATAAAATGATAAATAAATTGGGTTGCTTTGTAAATAATTAATTTTCAAGTTGGTAATCTTATAAATAGATTGGCAAAAGTAAAGTACTTTGCGTTAAATTGTACATTGATGAAGTTACAATATAAATGCTTGTGCAAGACGTTATTGCAAATGTAATTTTTTTGTTCTCAGGTTGAATGAACTCTCTTGCGCTCTATGTGTAATAGTGACTTTTTGCACTGATTTGTTCTGGTATGAATTGATATATTTCATAAAATCAATTACGCTTTAAAGAGTTATATTTTAAGAGAAAGGGAAATTCCATGGATTGTGAAAGAATGAGAAAATAGTTTAATTTGGAATTAAGTCTGTAAGAAGGAATCTTTATTGTAAATCCGTGATGGCGAATGTTATGAAACAAAACACTGTATTAAAATTATAAATAGTTAGGGAATTTCATAATACTTTATTTTTAGCCTTCTTAATTTACAGAGTGGGTTGGACATGAAAGTACATAAAGGGTCCGCCAAATAACTTTTTTTTTTTGAAAATGCTATAAAAAAAAAACTACTGAATATTTTCTCAAATTTCTTTTTTTATTTATAAGTACAATCCTTCCGGTTAATAATGGAAAATAATTTCATTCAAATGGCTGCCTCGGCTGGCCATGCAGTAGCCTACACGATCGGTCCAATTTTTAAGCACATTATCGATTGTGTGCAGCTGTATTTCACCAATGGCTTCACGAATATTGTCCTTTAAAGCGTCAATTGTCTCTGGCTTGTCGGCGTAACATTTATCTTTGAGGGCACCCCACAAATAATAGTCCAACGGTGTCAAATCGCAGCTCCGAGGTGGCCAAACGACATCAGCTCTGCGGCTGATAATGCGATCTTCAAAAACAGGGCGCAAAACATCGAGTGTAGCTTCGGCTGTGTGGCACGTAGCGCCGTCCTGTTGAAACCAAATGTTGCCAATATCCTCCTCTTCAATTTTTGTGAACAAAAATTCGTTCAACATGGCCCGATAACGATCGCCATTGACTGTAACGGCCACTCCTTGCTCATTTTCAAAGAAAAATGGCCCAATTATGCCTCTGGACCAAAATCCGCACCAAACAGTGACTCGTTTTGGGTGTACCGGCTTTTCAATGTATGCGTGCGGGTTTTCTGTGCCCCAAATACGACAATTTTGCTTGTTTACATACCCGCCAAGATCAAAATGAGCTTCATCCGAAAAAGATGATTTTTTTGGCAAAATCGGCATCTTCTGTAAGTCGATCGCAGGCCCACTCAGCGAAGCGAAAACGCATTGGATGGTCAGTTGGCTTCAACTCCTGAACCAATTGGACTTTGTATGGCGTCATACCAAGGTCTTTATGCAAAATTCGTCTCAATGATGTCTCCGAAATGTTCAATTGTTGAGAACGACGGTGAATTGATGTTGATGGCGCTTCACGCACACTTTCTGCCACAGCATCGATATTCTCGGGTGTACGCACTGTTTTTGGCTTTTCACGCTTTGGTTTATCGATGAGGATGCCAGTTTCTTTCACTTTTTTCACAAGATAACGAACATACGGAGCTGACGGTGCTTCTCTTCTTCCAAAAACCGTACGCAATTTTCGCACACATTCTGCAACATTACCATGATTTTCAAAGTAATGTCGCAATATTTCCCAGCGTTGTTCAAGCGTATACACAACCATATTCGCTCAGCGGAAGGATAAAACTAATTATCTGTCAAATCAGACATGAGCTAAGTGTTACCATTCACGAAATAAGCACTAGTTGAAAAAAAAAAAGTTATTTGGCGGACCCGATATTTTTATTTAACAGAAATATCTAAGGAAAGGTGTCACGAAAACCAATTACAGCTTGGGTAAGAGCTGTTCAAAACGGTTCAAGAAAATGGCACTTGGTAGAAAAGGATGAAAAGAGGAGAAAACCATAGAAATGGCTGTCCTGCGAAACACCTTGAAAACACCCACACATTTCTGTATGTACCAAGTAAATGGATTCAGGTCTCAAATTAACAACTTTTGGTATTCTGGTTTTAATTGAAATACAATAATATGAACATATTTATAGCTGTGCTTTATTGCATTGGTTGTTTCAGGGTACAGCAAAACTTCAGGAGGTGATTATTAACAATATTCTAAAAAAAACAAACTCTTATTAAATAAGTTATGAACAGTAATTCTACTTAAAAAAAAAAAAATTGTTTAAAGTTGTTGAAAACTTGTATTGTGGTCGTAGATTTTACATTAGAACTATCGATCGTTTTACTTTACAATGTAACAGTCGTTCATCACTTCATCGCTAACATGGTGAGCCAGTAACGGTAGATTACTCATGAGGCATGTGAAATATCCCCTCAAGCACCCTCGAGGGGATATTTCACAAAAGTGGCGCTATATGAATTAGCCGAGCATTATTACCACCTGTAGGTAAGCAGTATAATGTGTACTATGAAAGACGGGTCACAGAAACCTTAAATTTACCGTACGCAAGTACAAAGTATATTATCAGTTTTTATTTGGGTAATTAATGACTATATTATCATTTTAACTTAGATTTTCGTGAATAATCACCCCCTGAGTTTTGCGGTACATGGGTATATAAGAGGGAATATTTAAAAGAGGATTTCTAACATTTTTCGCAATATTCATCGGGACTACCAGTTCTTGGTGCCGTGGATTGGTAGTTTAACGTCCCTTGCAAAAATGGCTTTACAATCATAAGAAACATTAAAAATAAATGACAGAATTTCCTGATTTTTTTTTGATAAATCTATAAATTTTATTGTACCACCGGTCTGCGGATGTCAACTTGTATGGCTGTGTTAGAAGATTTATTGTTTTATATTATTTATAATCTCGAAAGCTAGTGCTCAATAGAGATTATGTGAAAATTGACAATTATAACTCTTACACACACATATAGTTGTATAAAACAAAGACCCATAAATGCAACTGTTAAATTATCATATTATAACATTATTCGATGAATTTAAATGATCGCGTTAAAACAACTGTTGTGATTAATACAGAAGAATTGCTTATCCGCCATATTTATTTCAAGTTAATATCAAACTATTTATTCCGTTGTGAATTCCTTGTGACAATCAAGTACCTATCATATACCTCTTATTATTTTCAAGAAAGAAAACCGTACGTAGCAGGTGGGTGCCTACAATCAATATAATACGCATTAAGGTAAATTGTTTATCTATGTCGAGTCACTTAATCCTATGTAAATAGATTCACATCTGCCATTTCTCTAATACCTAGGTCAATCTATCAATTCTTTATAAACTTCACCGACAGTCATACAACAAAAAGGAATCTTTATGTTTAAAGCGCCTGAATTAATGAACTCGGATATGTTGGTTGTTTTTTGTGGTGTGAACAGCATTGCGCAACTTCCAGATAGCCTTGCAGTGTCCTTCGTCAGGGCAGATGCAACATCTCGAGAAGAAAGCGCAACACAGATAACACCAGAAAAAAGCTTTAGTTATCTTTGACAATAGATTTAGTTAAAATGTATCTACCCTGTTGGGGACAACAAAACGACTGACAATAATAATTATATAAGATGTTATTTTAGGCAGGTTTCAATGCTAACTGCAATAATAGTTCAATTGAATGTCTTAACAGCCATTATAGTTGAATAACTGAGAGACTTACTGAGGCCCATCCGAAAACTCATTGTCAATCTTGCCAGATTTGAAAAGTGAATTCTAATATCATGAATGTAGGAATAATTTCAAACCGTAACAGCATCCGCTGAAATTGAATGGTTGGAAGTGGTGTCTGCTGGAGGTTGGGTCAGCGGATGGAGTTGGCCGGCTGGTGTGATGAAGGAATTGGCTGAGTTCTTACCTTGAGAAGAGGTGGCCTGCTTATTGCGCAGGTGAGGCGGGATATAGCGTCCGCCGGAGCCTTGCGACTGCAAGTCCAGACCAGCGAACTGAAACAATCAAACAAACGTACAATCAATACACTGCAAATCATCATTGCCGGCACTAAAAAAACTTGGAGACCAGATCTGAATAGGCAGGTACTTCTTAGCTTCCTCTTCCCCATCTCATTCCCATCCACATACCCCAATTGGGGATGCTATAGTTCCCACTGGCACCGGGCAGTTTTGAGATGACTCTTGTGGGGTATTCCCATTTAAAAGAAAATATATGGACATAATTGTGACTTTGGGTGGAAAATCAAATCGGCTTTTAACTCTTCAATCAATCCTAAACGATATATTTCAGATTCTTAACTTTTTCAGGTAATGGAGCCAGCCTAAAACCTATTGAGCATTATTGCCGGTGCTTTAGTATTATCCAATGCCGCAATGTTACAGAGATATAAAAGATTCTATTAGCAATCTAAAGTAATTTAGAAAGTGACCGTACTCTTAGTTCTGAAATGCGACACCTTTCTGTTACATTTATACAAAAATATTTTCAACAAGCAAATGTTATTTCTCATATTGTTATTGTAACAGCCTATTACACAAGTGTTGTGGACCTCCTGTCATTGTTTAAATGATTTATAATTGCAATTCACCATGTTATATTGTCAACAGCGCAAATTATGTTAATAAATAAATGTTATTGTGAAGGATTTAAAGAACAATCATGTCTCTCTGTTAAATTACTGGCTGAAATTTGTACATTTTATCAAACCTAACAAATAATCTAATGGTTTATGGTTATATACGTGAAACCATTCAGGCCATCAAAGGCTTAACCTAGATTAGTGCAACATAACTGTCAAGTTGTAGGATTACGTTCAGTGAGATTTAGGTATATCCTCGTATGAGTAATAATAGGACGTAATAAGCGCTGAGAGAGCGATGCATGGTGCCGGAAATTAACAATCAGATAACCAAACTTATTCGCCGTTTATGAAAGATTCGAGAACAAAGACGTATTTCGACATTTGCATTCAGCCATATTCATAAAGTTTAAAAAAAACTTAAAGGAATGTCATTAATCGAACAAACGAGCTTATTTTAAATGCATTAAATTATTGATTTTTCGACAAGAATTTTTTTTTTCGGGGAAAACACATGTCATTTAAAATATTAATCGTAATTTTCGAGTGATTGGGATAGCGAAGAAGTCGCGGGCATGTATAGAAAAAAACATGATATCAGTAGATATGTAGTTATTTAGGATAATATGCACGAAAAAACCGCTTGTAAGAGAGTTTTTCAATAAATTTTATCCATCGGAAGGGATAAAAGTGACGCCATGTTGAATTTAGAGGACACGTCGTTTGGAAGAAAAGCATGCATCAGATAGATTGAAACATCAATAAAAGCTGTCAACCACTTGACATCACAAAACGAAGATGTTCCGCTCGGTTTATTTAATACCGCCATACCTTTCAACAAGTGTTTGGTGTGAGAAAGACTTAAAATCGATACATTAAGAAAATTATAATGGTTCTAGAGATAGATTTACGGAACATGGAATTACTCACTTGCTGCTCTAGACCTGATCCATTTTGGTTGGTAACATTACTCATATTACTTCAAAGCAGTACGTTGTTGTTAACTTTCTTATAAAAGTTCGACTAAAACACCAATAATATTGTATTATAAACGCTTTACAAGTCCACACAAAGGGCGTCGATTTGAAACCGCCGAAAAGACACTTCCCCTCGCTTCCCCAATGGAAGAATTAGAATGAGTTTCCCACCCACTCCGCGTGGCGCTGTGTTGCGCTAGCTTTTTTACCGACTGATGGCAATAGCTCGGACGGTAATGCCGATAGCAGAGATATAAACCTTTATAAAAATAACATCCTTATTTTTATCGATATTACAGAATGTGTAGAAAGTATTTTATGTAAAATTTAATAGATGGCATACATAGTTTCCTTACATTAAATATTATAACAAAAATAGCTATTCACCTCAACAGATCCGATTATATTATGGGATAGATAAGATTCGCTTACACTTTTCAGTTAAAAAACCTTTGTAAATGGGACAAAAATTATAGATTTTCCAAACGTTTCGGCACAGGTAACAAAAGAAAAACCAGTAAATGGTTTTTTATGTGCATGTAACTATAATATCCACAAAAGTGACGTCCCCGACTGCCCATATAAATTTGTAGATTTATATTTACTAACAAATTGTAAGGCATCATTTTTAAATGGTACCTACCACATTTTTATTTTTTCTATTTTCAATAAAATAATTAAGTTCTTGGGAACCTATTTTTAGACAAAATCTGTAAAGTTTTTAGGTACCTATTTACTCCCAACTTTTCCTATTCATTCCTAAGAATATATACAAAAATCAATAGGTAGGTACCCGTATTCTCAAATCGTGCGTCGTGTAACAATGTAAGTAAGTCCAAAGTGATGGTGTTTGAAAGAGAGAGTACGAGAACAGCGTGCAATATAGTTGTGAATGATGAATACTTGGAGCAAGTGGATGAGTTTGTGTATTTAGGAAGTATGTTTTAAAGAGACGGAAAGGCTGATAAGGATATTGAGAGAAGGGTGAATGCAGGAAACTCCATTAATGGAGGACTGAACGCTGTTGGGGCAAATAAGAAATTGACCAAAGAAGCGAAGCTAGCAGTCCACAATGGAGTGCTTATACCAACCCTGACGTATGGCAGTGAGGCATGGAACTGGCAGAGGAAGGATGAAAGTAGACTGAATGCTGTGGAAATGAGATCTTTGAGACGGATGTGCGGTAAAACCATGTATGACCGTATTACAAATGTGGATATCCGGAAAGAATGCAAGGCTGATATGAGCGTAATGGATAGGATCAAGAAAGGGACGCTTAGATGGTTTGGGCATGTTGAGCGAATGAACGAAGAAAGGAGTGTGAAAAGAATATATGATGCGAAAGTGAATGGAAGAAGAAGTCGAGGACGCCCGAGAAAGACATGGCACGATCAAGTAAATCAAATACTTGAATCGGGTCATGTGAAGAGTCAGAATAACAGAAGAGTATGTATGAGACGATGTATGAATGTAAATGAAGCAAGAAGTGTGTGCCAAGACAGAGTTGTATGGCGGTCCGTCCTCTCTGCCTACCCCTGCGGGGAAACGGCGTGATGGTTAGTTAGTTAGTTAGTGCGTTTTATATATAAGCAAAACAATTCTTGTGAAAGGTGTATTTTAAAATATTGATTTGATTACCCATCTAAGTTTATTTAAGATCATTTTCTAGTGTTTTTAATTTATTTTCTATTTTTGTAAAGCGCCCTTGGGATGATATATCACAAACAAAGCGTTACAGAAATTAGCTACGTATTATTAATATTATGTATACAAACGACCGTTAAATATTGAAATATTTGGTTGTCACAAGTTTAGTGATAAATGTCACAATTGGGGCCTTTCGATTGTGTCACAGAAACTATTTATTTTGTGTCAACTAGCCACCGGGAGAACAAATAAACAATAAACTACTCGGGGACAATGTGACATTTCAAGGTGTAGCATGTGGCAAATTTGAGGTCTAAATATTACTTTGTGAATCCCTAAAATGGTTGAAATGGGAACAAATGCCAACTTCCCGGAAGAAAACTTTCTTGTGCTGGAATAATAAACATTTTGAAAACTTCTCGTTTACTGTTTTCACAATACAAGAGTTAAAGCGATAAATTATGTTCCTTTTAATGTAAAAAAATACAAAGAAAACTTTCGAAACTTTTGTTTTATAAAGCTGTGTTAAATTTATAAACTTATTCTGTCTTTTCCTACTCATATAACATATTTTTAGACCAGAAAATATTTGATCAGGTACACATTCCACCTCAAACTTCGTAATAGAAATACCTTTTTGGAAAAAATCTGCCCGGTCGTAAAAAAAATCTCTTTTTCCAAGTTGAAAAAATACAAACCTATTTTTTTCTGGGATGTCGTAACTGATTATAAAAAAAATCGACCTAGTCTGTTTATGGATAAAATTTGAATCATGTGTTGGTAGGTACTTACATCAAACTTAAAGTAAATAACTACCAACGTTGATAAAAATACATAAATTTTCGCAGACAATAAAAATTTTGGTTGCTTTTGAAGATGCTTGAGAATTCAAAAAGCATTCCATTCCAATATATAATAGAATTATTCGAATAATGTTGCAACTAACAGTAAAATGTATTGATTACTCAATTCTATAATCGCCCCCTTTCTTCTGTCGAGAGATCATAGATTAAGGAGAAAATAAAGTCATAGACGAAAAAATATTTTTGACGTTCGACTAGAAAAATAATGGTCCATGGCCTACCCAATTACCGTATATTGTTTCCAACAGCCATTAACCTCCCCTTGATATTATTATCCCTCGCTTATTATATTTAATGTTTACTTATCTAATCTGATCTACGATCTTAAGTAACTGTTTGTGTAGCTATTCAATCAACTTCTCTATATCTAACTGAAAATATCGAATGTGTATTTTGGTGGTAAATACCTACTGTACTTACCAAATTGTATATCAATGGGTAGGTACCTATCCATCATTATTATTTAGAAAATTCTCGAACCTACCCTCATTCAACATTTTTTTTTTCACAGATTCTTAAAAAACAATTAAACGTCGGGGTAATTTTATAAATAAAAATTGGTAGCTACTTACATATTTTTTTGTTATTTTCTTAAAAGGGGTGGTATTGAATATCAACAAATTTACAGATAAAGTCATATTTTTTACATTTAATTTTACAATCGAATACTTCGCAGTAGGTACCTACTTATTGGCTTTTAAATAATTCTCTCAGTTACATATTTACGCCCAACTGGGATTTTACATTGTACAAGGTAATTGTTTTGAAATTAAATCAAATAGAAATACTTACGTACATAAATAATACATATTAGTGCTGTTCTAGATATAAAATCAATTAAAAAGAATGTCAAGTAAGCTACAGAAAGTGATGATAAAGAATTTAAAAAAAAATAAGTATACCTATTATACATACAAAACTTAACTGTAATTTATTAGTTATAAGCTTAAGTGATAAATTATAGGTTAGATAAATAAATTTGTAAAGCGCCCCTGAGGTGATTTTCCCACAAAAACGGCGCTATAAAAGTTATTCATTTATTATAATTATTAAAATGATATGATCTAAATATCACACACATATTTATATGCACAAAATAAACAATTTTTTCGAGAACATTTAGCCATCCTCTCTGGCAGAAATTAATCATGACAACATTTTTTGTACAAGTTATACAAAATGTTTTCTCGAACAAAAAAGAGATACTTTTATAAGTAGGTACCTGGGAACGTTCACGAAAAACACCAATTAATAAGATACCTACTCTACTCATGATTGAATGGTCTAATTAGCAAAATAACTACTTCTGGACATACAGAGAAAAGTCAAATTATTTCTTTTGAAATTGAAAATAACTTTAAAGCACCAATGCTTATGTTTTTTAAATAATATCAATAATCTAGAACGAAAATACGAAACAGAAAAACTTCCGGATAGAGTGGGGGATCCGAGTTCGAGTCTCGGTTGTGACCGTTGTCTTTTTATTTTCTGCCTTTTTCTGTTTCATATTTGTGCTTTAGATTATTGATATTATTTAAAAACTCTAATCCTGAAATGAAAAACTTCCGCAGGCGGGACAGAAGCCAGAGCTTCGCCGTTTCGCCGTCTTCTTTTGTCCAGCGTGTACCGGTAGTTCTGTAAAGCATTACCTCGTAAGGGCAGTTCTCACTACACTTTTTAAATAATAATTGTATTAATAATAACATACGCTGCTCGGAGATGTTAGTTGATAGGTACCCACCTCTGGATAGGGGTAGAAAACGTTTGGAGCGGGTGCCTCAAAATCGTTGGCGTCTATTTTTTTAATATATTTTTTACTATAAAACAAAAAAAAAATGAGATATTGGGATTCACACCAACGTCCGGATCCGCTCAATGACGATACTGTTCCGCATGAGAGCTTATTGATATGGTATGAATATCAATCGAGGAGTATGTGCCAAGAGAAACTTGTATGGCAGTATATCCTTCTGCCCACCCTTGTGATATTTAACTTCTCATTTTGATGTGTAAAATACTCACATCGCAGATTTTTTTTATTAAAATCATTTTTTATCACTAAATAATACTTTTAATAATTAATAATTATTAAAAATATTATTAAAAAATCTGCGATGTAAGTATTTTTACACTTCAAAATAATTATTTAACTAACGTGGCACCTGGTTTATCTTGGCGAAAATCTTGTTTGCATAAAAAACCATGAGGCATTTTCTCATGATTCTTCTCCCTTTTTCTATTGAAGGGTGTCAAGGTGGTCTTGTTCACATAAAGTTAATGTCTGTTAATAGGCTAAACATTCTATTGAAGAAGGTGTCTTTTTTTCATAAGAGAATCCCAACTGCTCCCAACGTCATTCTGGAGCCAGTTATTGATATGGTATGAATATCAATCAGGAGTATGTGCCAAGACAAATTTGGCAGTATATCCTTCTGCCCACCCTTGTGATTTTAACTACTTATTTAGTTAAATAATTATTTTGAAGTGTAAAAATACTTTCATCGGAGATTTTTTATCAGAAACCATTTTTATCACTAAATAATATTTTTATTAAATATTAATTATTAAAAATATTATTTAGTGATAAAAAAATGCATAAAAAAAATCTGCGTCGTAAGTATTTTTTACACTTCAAAAATAATTATTTAACAAAAATAAGTAGTTAAATATCACAAGGGTGGGCAGAAGGATATACTGCCACACAACTTTATCTTGGCACATACTCCTTGATTGATATTCATACCATATCAATAAGTTTTCTTGCGGAACAATATCGGCACTGAGCGGAACCGGACGTTGGTGTGAATCAGCCATAAGAGTCCCAACTGCTCCCAACTATCTGAAGGAGATGGGTGAGAAGAAGGTTGAGAAGTACCTGGCTATTCAGATCTGGTAACCAAACACGGCTAAAGCCATTTTAAGCAACGTTTTGATTCTGAATGGTGGTCTTTCACCAGGGCGATACATAGACTGTCTACCATTCTGGAACATACCAGATATATATATATATATATTTATATATATATTTTTTTTTTCGTAGTCGAGCGTCTTAACCACTCGACCACAGAGGCTGTCAAAGAAAGGCTGGGAAAGAGCAGCATTGGTCACCCACGAATGAGATGGGCTGACGATCTGAAAAGGACCGCAGGCTTCGGGTGAATAAAAGCGCTAGGTGTTTTGTTGCAGACCAACAAGAATTAATTCAAACGTGAATCTCGGGCAAACCTCTCCGTTTTTAGAGTGGTACGTCGTCTTAGCTTTTGAATCTCAGAGCAATAATAATAATAAATGGATTACTTTTATAGCGCCGTTTTTGTGGGAAGATCACCTCAAGGGCGCTTTACAAATTAATTTATCTAACCTATAATTTATCACTTAAGCTTATAACTTACAGTTAAGATTTATTACTAATGGCTTACAACTAATATTTTCAACTAGTGACTTACAATTTATAGCTTACTACTGAGTATAACTTATAACTAGTAACTTCTAAGTTTATTCGTATTACTTCATCACCTCTTCATTATTGCTCCACACTTGCAATATAAGAGATAGCGTAATGTAGAGACCGGAGCGTGGCTAGGTATTTACACATCCATTCATACCACATGTCGACATAATGTTTTTGTTTATTCGTATAACCACTTTTTCACAGTATCGTTTTTTTTTGAACTGTTATTTTATACCTAATTAAACCGTTGAATTATGTCAATTTATTTCACGTATCATAACGTGTGGGCGGAGTCAACGGAGACGCGGGACAAGAAGAACATTCTAACAATACTTTAAAGCGGTGTGATAATTCAAGAAAATTTGTTGTCTCTTTCTTTCTCATGGAGTACGACGTAAAAAACCAGGAGAAAAGTGATTTATCTCAAATCTTTATAGGTTGGGAAAAAATAATTAGCTCTCTCTCCATATATTGTTACTCCAAGTGTCCATGGTACATGTTTAAATATTTATCAGTGCAGGCGACCAAAAGGGTAACCAAATAAAGAAAGAAAGATATTTTCAAACGACACTTTAACGACACATAAAATAAAATAAGAGAACAGCGAGAAAACAATAGAATAACATTTAAAATTATAACAAGGGAAAAGAGAAAAAGAGACAGATAATATGAAATGAAAGGGGACAAAATTTCAACTGAGAAGGTGATTGAAGAATAATGAAAAATTTTATGAGTTTACAGGAAATATATCTAAAATTGGACTACTGGACAAATTTAAGTGATTATTAAGAATATGAATATTAATTTTAAAATATATATATATATATATATACATATATATTTTTTTTGAATACCGCACAAGAGTCTCAACTGCTTTTAACCGTCTAGAGCCAGTGAGACTATGGCATCCCCAAATAGGGTATGTTGTGAGGCTGAAGGTAGTGAGGAGGGGAAGGAGATTGGGAAGAAGAAGGTTGGTAAGTACCTGGCTATTCAGATCTGGTCATTAAACACGACAAAAGCCATTTCAAGCAACGTTTCGATTCTAAATGGTGCTCTTTCACCAGGGCGATACTTTGAGTATCTGCTACTCTGGAACGTGCCGCAAATATACTGTTTTATTATTTTTGTATGAATCAAATGTGTTATGACACATATTAAATTGAATGAAAGTTATTGGCGCACGCCGGGTTTGAACCCTCGACCTTTGGATTCGTAGTCTAGAGTCTTACCACTAAAATAGGTTGGGTAAAAATAATTAGCTCTCTCTCCATATGTTGTTACTTCGTGTTTTAAATCTTCGTACGGCCAACCGATGTTAGCTCACCTCTGGCAGGGTGTTTATACGTATTAGTATATCCTCAGATCTGGGCAGGAGCGCCCCGCGGCGCCGGGAATTGAACTGCGGACCCATGGGGCGCGTGCTGCTGCTCGGTGCCCGCGCGATGCTGCGAGGCCTCCACTCCACACTCTTCGTGCCCGGCCTCTGGTGCCGAACCCTCGCGCTCTCTACTCCGTCTGGCTTCCTCGGTCATTTACTACATTGTGTTGCTCACTTCTCTAGGCTGTGGGCTATTTCGAAGGAGTTAGTTTATTAGTACAGGGTAGGAGATGAGAAGAAAACAAAATGTTCAGAATAATAACAAATAAAACCTTGGAGCTTGGAGAAACAATGTATGAAGAAAGAGCTAATTATTTTTACCCAACCGATACAAACTTGCGATAAATCACTTTCTCCGGGTTTTTACGTCATACACCACGAGAAAGAAAGAGACAACAAATATAATACTCCGCTTCTATGTACTGTCACAATGATCTTGGGCTCCTGGGTCACCACGGGACTCCGCCCATATTTTTTATTATGCCACTTAACAAGACACAACTAAACGATTTTTTAGGTTAGACACTATTTTTTTGTTGAAAACAATACTATGAAAAAGTGTATGTGATATGAATGGACGTGTAAAGAGTCTAGCCTTAGTCTTAGCCACGCCCAGGTCCGCCGAGTCAGGTAAAAATCATCAAAAACTGACTACACTGTCTTGGATAGATATCACTCTATATACTTTAAGAATAAAACATATCTATTGTTCGAGGCTGAAGGTAGCAAAGTGGGAAGGAGGGAGGAAAGAGGTTGGTTAGAAAGTGCCAGACAAAGATTGCCATGGTGGTGATAGTACCTAATTACAGTGCTTTTTACGTGCCTATATATTATATTAAATAAAAAATAAACCAATGATGCGGTGCTGAAAGCCATTTTAAGAACGTTGTTGATTCTGAATGGTGGTACAGCGCCCTGTTATCTTTGTTACCGCCAGATCACTTGAAAAAGTTTCACCTTGCTCAGATGGTATAATATTATTAAATTGACTTGAGACATTAACAGTTGTCATAAATGCGTTTGTTCAGTGGTAAGAAATAATAATAAAAAAATATAGCTGAAAAAAAATATTGGTGTTAGTATGAAATTTTTGTGAAGTTGTTGTTTTTGAGGGTAGGGGGCGCAATCACTAGAGTCTGAAGGACGAAAGAATGCATGACGGCCGCAGAAACGCATTGACAATCACCATTGTATATGTCATCCCCAATCAGGGTATGTTGTGACAAGGTTTGGGGAGGGATCCAAGAGGAAGGTTGGAAGTACCTGGATATTCAGATCTTGTCATCAAACACGGCTAAAGCCATTTCAAGCAACGTTTCGATTCTGAATGGTGGTCTTTCACCAGGGCGATACTTAGAGTATCTACCGCTCTGCATTCTTTAATTTGTTGAGCTCTACTTACTGCACTGGGCGCGAGATGTCGTGGAAGCGGCCCTGTTCGTGTAGCTTCCACAACAATGTCATTCGCCCGAAGATTTTATATTCAATTCCCAGTTATATCGTTCGACATTTTTTATCCAACACTCACATTTCATAATTAGTTTTATCTGCCGACACGAACTCCGTAGCATCTGACCGTGAAACGAAAAATTGTCGGGATCAATTCTCACGCAGAGCCAAAATAATTGATTATTAATTTTTCCTTTCACATAAATATGAGCGTCGAAGGGTTCAGATGATTATTAAATTAGATAAAATGTTCATTTATTTACAGCAAATATTTTGTATCTTTATTTTGAAATTGCTGGTCAGTAAATATTTCTAAAGAAGTCAATGATTAATGCTATTCTTAAGAACGCAGCAATTTCAAAACGAAACATTTTTTATAATCCCTTCCGGCCGGCAAGTAATTGGTATGATACGACCTCCGTTACTGAGTGTTTAAGATCCTCGGCTACGGATCTAGAAGTCACGTGTTCAAACCAGTGTGAATAAATTAAATTAAATTTAAGTACACAATAGGAGTATTAAATAATATATTATATTTGAGGCACGTTTCAGAGTGGTAAATCCACAGCCCTGGTGAACGAGAACCATTAAGAATCGAAACATTGTTTGAAATCGTTTTAGCCTCAGAGCATAATTTACACGAGGACTCGGCTAGACCTGGGCGTGGCTAGGACTAGGGCTAGAGCTATTTATACATCCATTCATAGCACATGTCGACATAATGTTTATTGGTACCACTTTTTCACAGTATTGTTTTAACAAAACTATAGCATATAGCTTAAAAAACCGTTGAGTTATGTCAATTTATGTCGCAAATCAAAACCAAAACGGAGTCAACGGAGACGCGGGACACGAAGAACATTCTAACAATACTCTAAAGCGGTGTGATAATTTGGGAAATTTTGTTGTTCCTTTCTTTCTTAATTATAGGATATAACCTCAAAAACCGTTGAGTTGAGCAAAACGTAGTGGGCGGAGTCGTCGGAGACGGGGGACGCTGAAAACATGCTTACATAGCTTAAAGTGGTGCGATAATATGTGACAACATGTCTTGTCTCTTTCTCTCACACGGTGTACGACGTAAAAACCCGAAGAAAGTGATTTATCCCAAGTTTGTATAGGTCGGGTAAAAATAATTAGCTCTCTCTCTAAATATTGTTACTTCAAGGTTATTTGGGGACCAGATCTTAATAGCCAGACACTTCTCAATCTTCTGCTTACTCTCCTTCTTCTCTTTAATTTGAAACTATTAAATCATCGGCCTTCAAAGACGGCCTCCGTAGTCGAGTGGTTATGATCAGAGAGGGCAGGTTCATATTCCAGCGTGCGCAAATATATTTTATTTAATAAATTTGTGTTATTTTTACAGTTCATGCAATCCTCCACAATCAACACATATCCTTCCACACAGCATCCCCAAAGATGACATAGGCCCTGAGGGAAATTGTTTCCTCTCAAGGAGTGGAGTTATTGTAATAAAAAAGAAATAAAAAACATACCTCGTATATTTGCGGCAAGTTCCAAAGTGGTAGACACTTTCTGTTTTTCCCTGGTGAAAGACCACCATTCAGAATCGAAACATTGTTTGAAATGGCTTTAAACGTGTTTGGTGATCAGATCTGAATATCCAGGTACTTCCAAACCTTCCTCTTACTCTATTTTCCCTCCCTTCTGCCTTTAGCCACTCAACATACCCCAATTAGGGATGCCATTTTTAATTTTGTTTTTTATAGTGAATACCGCACAAGAGTCCCAACTTTCTCCCAATCGTCTAGAGCCAGTGAGACTTTGTCTACAACAGCTTTGATGAGGACTTGGTTACCGAGGATATAGTTCCCGAGGCCAAGAGAGGGAGAGGTCGACCAAAAAAAGCTTATGGCAGCGGACAGCACCTAGCCGCTACACCAATGTATGTATCCTTCATGCCAGCGAACAGCACATGATAAGGAAATGACTTTGCACACTGAAAATAGTAATAATTAACGGAGGACTGAACGACTGACTCAACTGTTGTCAACCGTCTAGAACCAGTGTGACTATGGCATCCCCAATTGGAGTATGTTGTGAGGCTGAAGATATTGGGGAGGGAAGGAGATGGGGAAGAGGAAGGTTGGGAAGTACTTGGCTATTCAGATCTGGTCACCAAACCAGGCCATTTCAAGCAACGTTTTGATTTTGAATGATGGTCTTTCACCAGGGCGATACTTGGAGTATCTACCACTCTGCAACGTGCCGCAAATATACTTTTTTTATTATTTTTATATAAATGAAATGTGTTAAGACACGTATTCATTGAATAAAAGTTATCGGCGCACGCCGGGTTTGAACCCGCTACCTTTGGATTCGTAGTCGAGCGTCTTACCACTCGACCATGGAGGCCGTCGAATAGGCCACAGTCCCACTGGCTCTAGACGGTTGGGAGCAGTTGGGACTCTAGTGCGGTATTCGCATAATAATAAATATTGTTTAATCTTTATACTTTCTGATAGCTATCCATTAACGAAATGGCCCCACTGTACATCACCGAACTATGCGTTCCAGAAAACATTCTTCGAAGGCAGTCGACTCTTAAATCAGCAACGTCATCGGCTATCGGAAGGCTGATAGAACTGATACGGACCAGCGGAACTAGGTCCTGAATGAGGACTTTTAGATATCTTTAATAAATACTTACGCCATGTTAGCTTTCTCGGAGAGCGTCATCGTGTTGGAAGTTCGTTAGATAGGGGTGAGAAACTTGACCTTCTTTTTGGTAGGGAAGTAATACAAATAATATTCAAGGAAGGAAATCCATAAATGAAAACTCTTTCTCTTTTGCTTTAAGAAGGTGCCTTCGGTGAAAGGCTTATATTTTAGCAAATGAATTCACGCTACTAGGAAAAGCTTTAATTCTTTGTGGACACCGTGAGCTTAAATAAAGTTAGGGGCATTATTTAAATCAAATTATAATTAACAATACACTGAGCGATCGTGGTAGACTCGATTTGCGGATGCAGCTTTAAAGCGTCGGCTGGAGTCGCAGATGTCCTGATGTTAGCGCGGGAGGGCCTGTTCAGGGGTGAGCACGTCCGTTTCGTGAAACTGTCTAAACTGTAGAGCCCCTGGTAACCACGCGCGAGACGCCGGGTAGACCCCTGCCTTGAGTCTCCTCCCCTTTTGGGGTTGCCCGTACGTAATAAAATAGAATTAATCTAATATTGGGTTGAGTACCTTAAAATATTAACATACGGGGCTTAAAGTTAATGCTTACGAAAATATCGTTAAATAACACTACCCAAACGCAATCCAAATACTATGTTTGGAGATCGCGCTGCAGGAGTGTCGGGGCCGAAGGCTTGGAATAAACTCCCTCCGGAACTAAGATGTATATAGAGCCCAGCAGAATTTCGGTCCAAACTGAAAACTTACCCTTTCAGACTCTCATATTCTTAAATTCATTAAAAGAATCTCAACATAATCTGTCTCTCGACGAATCACGTTTAGATATGCAAATTTTATCCAAATCCTGTACTGTACAACAAATTCAGAAAGCCCATTTTTTAATCTCGTCCCCATGCCCTAAATCGGGAAAAAATAAATAAATCATAAATATAATTTAAGTTAAAAAGTGTGTCTATCTGATGGGACCTACCAGGTAAGTATGTTCCTGTATATTTTCTTATTTAAACTAGGAATTAATATGTAATGATAGAAAATAAGATCTGTACAGCGCCCTTGAGGTGATTTTTGACAATCATCCAAATATTATTAAATTATTATTAAACCTGTCAACAGAGGCAACCAAACTACTTGTAAACTCGTACGTCGTTTCGCGTTTAGATTACTGCAACGGAATATACGCTAGTCTTCCTAAATATCAAATTAACAAACTACAACTAGTCTTCAACGCCGCGGCAAGACTTATCACCGGCGTATCAAAATATTCCCATATCTCAGAGCACCTCAAAAATCTTCACTGGCTTAAATGTCCCGAAAGAATCCAGTTTAAGCTTTGCTGAATGGTTTTCAAATCAATTAACGGAATGGCTCCGGCTTATTTATCGGAATTGTGTATTCCTGAAGATTCCAATTCGCGACAGTCAACTCTTAGGTCGGCAATGTCATCGGCTATCGGAAGGTTGAAGGAACCAAAACGCACACCAGACACTAAGTTCGGAGAGCGCGATGCAGGAGTGTCAGGTCCTAAAGCCTGGAATGGACTACCACATGATCTGAGAGTAATAAAAGACTCGACAGAGTTCAGAGCCAAACTCAAAACTCATTTTTTCAGATAATCATATCCATAATCAAGATGTAACAAGCCCAATAGAACCAAGAAAACTTTTCAGACTCTCATTCCTTAAATTTATTAGAAGATTATCACCATTATCCGTTCTTCACTAGGAAAAATTAAAAATACCTCTGATATACTTTATTTTAAATTTGATTTCATGCCCTAAAAATGAAAAAAAATAAATAAAATAAAAATAAAAATATATGTAAGAATCAGCTAAATTTTAAGTTATTACGATATGGTGATTGTGTCCTGCCAGAAGTGAGCTGCCAGGTAAGTATGTTGCTGTATATTTATATAAACTAAGAATCAATATTAAGTAGAAATTAAGATTTGTACAGCGCCCTTGAGGCGATTTTTCACAAAAACGGCGCTATACAAATTATCCAAATATTATTATTATTTTCATTATTGTTGTTATTACAGAGTTCATCTTCTTTGTAATTTCATGGAAGAGAAGTTGCGCCAATGTACAGTACAGAGTAATAAATCCATGTAGCCCTCTGCATACCCAGGTGGGTAGATCTTTGCTGGTAATGGCTACACACATCTGCATGTAATATAGAAGCTCTCGGGAGAGGAAGATCTGCTTTCTCTGCTATAATTAATACGGCAGCAAACTTTCGGGGGCATCCAGTTGTTATAGGTATTTAAATTGGTTTTAATTTTCAATCAGCAAACAACAAGACGCAATAAGCTACCTCATTGTAATTTTCAAATTTTTATTTTCATAGGAAGCAATCACTTTGTGGTTTGACATTTCAAAGAAATTAAAAAAAAAACTTTGTATAAGACCACGGCTCAGAGTGCATAGAGTGGTACCTATCCAAGGCAATGTAGTCAGTTTTTGATGATTTTTGCCGGACTCAGCAATAGTTAGGGTATTTATACATCCATTCATGGCACATGTCGACATAATG
Source organism: Drusus annulatus (assembly GCA_022651775.1). Classification (NCBI taxonomy): domain Eukaryota; kingdom Metazoa; phylum Arthropoda; class Insecta; order Trichoptera; family Limnephilidae; genus Drusus; species Drusus annulatus. The sequence goes on along the minus strand of JAGWCC010000221.1, from coordinate 613,961 downwards.
TTTTTGTTTATTCGTATAACCACTTTTTCACACTATTTTTATCAACAAAAATACAGCATCTAACCTAAAAAACCGTTTAATTGTGTCCAGTTTAGTCGCATAATAAAACACGTGGGCGGAGTCCCCGGAGACGTGGGAGACCAAGATCATCTCTACAGTACATAAAAGCGGTGTGTTATTTTTGTTGTCTTTTTCTCTCTCATGGTGTACGACGTAAAAACCCGAAGAAAGTGATTTATCATTATTAGGTTGGGTAAAAAGAATTAGCTCTTTCTCCATACATTGTTTCTCCAAGGACCACGGTTATTATTTTTATTTTTATGACCGACCCGTTTCGCTAAGCCTAGGCATCATCAGGGTACACAATTTAACTAAACAAAAAAATCAAAGTGTGCGGCATACATACAGAGGGAGAACAAAATATAAAATAAAATAACAACACCGTGAGAAAATAATAGAATAACATTTAAATTATAACAAATGAACAGAGAGAAAGAAACAGATAATATTAAGTGAAAGAGACAAAACGTCAACTGAGAAGTTAAAGAATAATGATAAATTTTATGAGTTTACAGAAAATATACCTAATACTGGACTACTGGATAAATTTATCTGATTATTAAGAATATGACTTTTAATTTTAATGGCTTTCTTTATTTCTAGTGCTTCTAAATTGTTTAATCTGTTGCCATAACCATTTTTGTGAAGAATATGAGCACCGGTGCTTTTATTAAAGGTATGATCTTTATCCAATAAGATGATTAGCAAATTTTAAAAACCGTGGTTATTTAAACATTTAAGATGTTTTTTTGATTCTAATATTGATACAACGGGTTGTTATTTTTTAAATATTTTTTAATTGTAGTATCTAATAATAATTCAAATAAAACGATTTTTTCAATTTAATAAGCTCTGCTATGTAAGTATTTTTACTCGTGACCCGTGACAGTTTTTTTCCTTCCATTTCGTCATTCATTCGTGGTTTTAAGTCGGGTACGTCTTGCAACATTAATAATTCTTTATAGGTTCGTAGGTACTATCCGTAAATAGGTTTTCCTATGCAACATGAAAAGATTTTTTTGCGGAGGTGGTCGTCTTAGAATATTCACACATCTTTATCTGTAACTTTGGCAGCATTTGCAATGAATAACTTGTAGCCATTGTTACGGCACGGATTTGGCCTCTCTTTTGATATAGGCACACAAGATATAAGTCCGAGAAACCTCTTCTCTAAGTTCTTATAGATTCACTTACCTTTAAAATGCCCTCCCGGTGACTCTAGTGGATAGAACGGATTTGTCGTGTATGAAATTCGTTTATTTTGATTTAGAAAGGACCTTCTTCTTCTTTGTTAAAGTTGGGAGTTACAAAAGGGACCTGTACTTTGCAGGGTTTTAGGAATTTCAACAATTATACACTCGCAAGTGCTATCTTGGATTATATTTGAGAAAAGTGATTCTACGCCCAGGAAAAGCTTGATTTTCTTGGTGGATTACGTTATAATTGGATACTCGTAGAGACTATTAAACTAAATTGTTTATTTATCACCGATACTGGAAAACTCACGGAAACAGAGTGCAAATCGGTGGGTACCAGCCAAAAATCAAGTTATTTGGCTTCTCGATGCCTGCTGCGGGGATCGAAGCGTCTCTTACCTTACTCCCGGCCCCCAATTATCACTAGTAATATTTAATTGAATTTACAATTTCACCAGGCGGCAAACACTGTTTTGACTCGGTTTAACATCAACTGACTGTCCTGGCCATTTTGGCCGGACCCGTACTCCCCTCCCAATTTTTGGCTTTTCAGGGAGGCCAATAGACAAACAATACCTCCATAATAAATAAATTTTAATCGGTGCGAAAATTCAAAACCGCAGTTGATCGAATTTATCGTGCTACATAACACCCCCTTTACGCAAATTCCGTTGATGATGCATGGTTGGTACCGTACATCCTCGGCTGCGAGTAAGTACCTAGCTTTAGTACGGGATACATAATTTGAAGATGTTCTTCAAGACTTGTTTGTAGCATGCAGCATGCAGCATGTAGCGTGTAGCGTGTACATTGTAGGCCGTAGCCCCCTCAGCCGAGCCTGTAATATTGTAATAAGCTGGGCTGTGGTTAGCTGGTGTTGATTTATGGACCAAGATGGCGTCTGGGGAAGGCGCAGACGAAAGTGAGACATGAGCGACCAAGCGTGAAGCCTTAATAATTATTATAATAATATTTGTATATTTTGTAATGCGCTGTTTTTGTGAAAAAATCAGCTCAAGGGCGCTGTACAAATTTCAATTCTTAGGCTCTATCTTATTACTAACTACATATAAGTAATCTACTAACTAACTAACCATCACGCAGTTACTTTGCAGGGGTAAGCAGAATATAACTCTGTCTTGGTACACACTTTTTACCACTGTTCACATTCATTTCTTGTCTCACGACATACTCTTCTGGTTTCAAATTCTCCAAAAATAAAGCAATGAGCCTGATTCAAGTATTTGGTTTACTTGATCGTGACATGTCAGAGGAACTTTTCGAGTAACAGTAAATCTTCGACAACCTATTCATTACGCTATTTATCTACGACATTTTAAAATTGGTATATATTATGTACAGAAGTTTAATCACCTGGAAGGTTCCTTCAGATAAACACTACTATTTTATATTTTCTGAGAAAGGGATGACTTTGTGGTTTCACATATTTAATGAAAATGATATAATTCAAAATTGTATAAGAACATTTAAAAATGATATCCTGAAAATAATAAGTAGTATATAAGTTAAAAATAGGATCAAATTAAAAAAGAAATTAAATAATTAGCGCATGTAAACTTGAATGTACCAAGTAACCAATATAAAAATAAATAAATAAAATGCGAAAGTGAATGGAAGAACTAAGTCAGACCACGCCCAAAGGGAGGGCATGGCACGATCAAGGGGATTGAAATACTTGAATCGGGCCATGTAAAAAAATTCAGAATAACAGAAGAGTCTTCTGTTATTCTGATGCTTCATGAATGTGATTGAAGCATTTGATTTACTGCCGTGCCAGAGTTGTGTGGCGGTTCGTCTATACTGCCTACCCCTGCGGAAACACAGCGCGATGGTTATTTAGTTACACAGATTTTATTTTAATTTTTATGACAGACCGGTTTCGCTTAGCCTAAGCATCAGTAGGGTACAAAATAAAATCAACAAAAAATACATAGTCTGTGGTTATATATACTCATACATACAGAGGGAGAACACAATATACAATATAATGCTAATGATAAAGATGACAAACTATTCACTCAGGAATTTAAAAATTGGATTGGAGCGATTTTAAATTGATAAAACAATCCGTAATGTCAATGTCAGATTCAAAAGAACATCTCGTCATTTTTTTGGCAAGCAAACTTATGCCTAGTGGCCTTTAGTTAGCCTTACGGCTATCGGAAGGCTTATAGAACCTAAACGCAATCCAAATACTAAGTTTGGAGATCGCGCTTTCGGAGTTTCGGGGCCGAAGGCTTGGAACAAACTCCCTCCGGAACTAAGATGTATAATGAGCCCAACAGAATTTTCGGTCCAAACTGAAAACTTACCTTTTCAGACTCTCATATCCTTAAATTCATTAAAAGAATCTCAACATAATCTGTCTCTCGACGAATCACCTTTAGATATGCAAATTTTAACCAAATCCTGTACTGTATGACAAATTCAGAAAGTCCATTCTTTTAATTTCGCTCCCATGCCCTAAATCGGAAAAAAAAAAAAAAACATAATTTCAAGTTAATACTTGTGACTATCTGATGGGACCTGCCAGGTAAGTATGTTCCTGTATATTTTCTTATTTAAACTTGGAATTAATATGTAACGATAGAAAGTAAGATCTGTACAGCGCCCTTGAGGTGATTTTTCACAAAAAACGGCGCTATACAAATCGTCCAAATATTATCATTAGTGGTTTGAACTACTGTCACATTTACACTGTCGCAAAACGATGCTTATTTTTTTTATTTTTTTTTAAACTAAGACAAACATTCCCGGGTTACAGAATAACCTGACAATATTTGAAAAACTCCTACAGCCATCATAAAAAGCGGAAGATGTTGATTGTGCAATGATGGAGGACTTAGCCAGCAGAGGAATTGAACGCTTAGCGCCATTATGATTTTTAAACGCTACCATTTCAAATAATCACCCCCGTTAACCAGCGATTCTCGGCCCGTTTCGGCATTTCATCAAATTATGATCAGGTGTCAAAGCATAAGAGCATAACCGTTATGTTAGTACTAAGGTTTAAATTTTCATGCAAAAACATGTGGAATATCGTGTTTCACCTATACACACACAGTCGATGTAAATAATAATAATGTTTGGATGATTTGTATAGCGCGTACAGATCTTATTTTCTATTATTAAATATTAATTCCTAGTTTAAATAAGAAAATATACAGGAACATACTTACCTGGCAGGTCCTATCAGATAGCTTATTAACTTAAGATTAAAATTATGATGTATTTATTTTTTACCGATTTAGGACACGGGAACGAGATTAAAAAATGGACTTTCTGAATTTTTCGTACAGTACAGGATTTGGTTAAAATTTGTATATTTAAAGGTGATTCGTCGAGAAACAGATTATGTTGAGATTCTTTTAATGAATTTAAGGAAATGAGAGTCTGAAAAGGTAAGTTTTCAGTTTGGACCGAAATTCTGTTGGGCTCGTTATACATCTTAGTTCCGGAAGGAGTTTATTCCAAGCCTTCGACCCCGATACTCTTGCAGCGCGATCTCCAAACTTAGTATTTGGATTGCGTTTGGGTTCTATCAGCCTTCCGACGTTGCTGATCTAAGAGTCGACTGCCTTAGAAGAGTGTTTTCTGGAACGAATAGTTCGGTGATGTACAGTGGGGCCATTTCGTTAATGGATTTAAACACCATCCAGCACAACTTGTACTGGATTCTTTCAGTGCACTTGAGCCAGTGAAGGTTCCCGAAGGTGCTCTGAAATATGCGAATATTTAGATACCCCGGTGATCAAGCCTTGCTGCAGCATTAAAAACTTATTGGAGTTTATTAGTAAAATATCAATATATAAAATATAATTATATTTATGGTTTAGTTATTTCCATAATTTTCATTTTTCGTCATTGTTAAGCAACCCTTAGGTAATATTGCACAAAAATGGCGCTGTGTAAATTAGCCAAGTATTTTTATAATCATTATTAAACCTTTGCCTAAAATATGCATGATCACCATAAATGCTAAAAAATGCACTAACAATTCCAAAATATATGCTTAAATGTACAGTGAAAAAATATATACATTTGTGTTCCATTGCTCTCAGGCCTCCGATGACCACACCTGTATAGATGGGTAGGTGCTTCAGATATCCTGAAGTATGGGAACTGGCCGTCCTAAAGAGGCCACAGCAGCATTATTTAATGAACTTTATTTATCATACCTTCCGCAGTGGTGAAACCAGGCAGTAATTAAACCAAAAAAAAAACAAAATAAATATTATTTTCGGGTTTTATTAATATTTATTCGTTTGTTCCTTGGAGAAACAATGTATGGAGAGAGAACAAATTATTTTTACCCAACCGATACAAACTTGCGATAAATCACTTTCTCCTGGTTTTTACATCGTTCACCATGAGAGAGAAAGAGACAACAAATATAATACTCCGCTTCTATGTACTGTCACAATGATCTTGGGCTCCTGGGTCGCCGCGGGACTCCGCCCACATTTTTTTATTAAGCCACTAAATTTGTCACAACTAATTGTTTTTTTTAGGTTAGATGCTATATTTTTGTTGATATTAATACTGTGAAAAAAGTGGTTATACGAATGAACAAAAACATTATGTCGATATGTGATATGAATGGATGTATAAATACCCTAGCCTTAGTCTTAGCCATGCCCAGATCTGCAGAGTCCGGTAAGAATCATCCAAAAATGAGTACACTGTATACTCTAAGGTCTGTTCCAACATGATCTCATTTTAAAATTTGATGTTTATTCTTATTCCCTAATTTTACTTTATGACGTGTTAACATAAATTAATAACGTTTGATATTAACTATTTGCGAAACGAGATTCATTTGGTATTCCTCTTATCGTGGTTTTCACAACTAATGAGTTATAAAAGAAAAAGAAGGGGAGAACACTTTTGCTGTTGAATCGAATCGCTTCGGATATCGACATTTTTTAGGTCAGCAAAATTGTCTTTAACCTTACCTTAACTATGATGTGTAACGACTACACATAGCTTCTTATAACTTTTATATCTCTATAACCATCATAAATACTGGTTTCAGATCTTAGGTATTCCTCCATAATACATAAATTGACGCATTGGATGAAAAAATAGTGTTTATATTAATTAGCACTTATCGGGCACGTACGAGATATTTTGTGAAAATCGGGAATAAATTTAATTTTTACCTGTGTAATGATTACACAGCACCGGGACGCGAAGAATGATTTAGTACAGTAAGGGGAAGGTTAAATAACAAGCTTTATTTGCTGTGTTTCTTAACTTCTATTTATCTATATTATAAAATCTTGTGTTAGTATATATTTATTGTACTCTGTTTTTTTTTGTACACTCTATATACATTTTTCTATATTTATCTTTAAAAACGCATTAAAATTTTATTTTTTAATGTTTTTAAAATGAATAAAAAATTGAATTGAAAATGACAGTTAGGTATTTCAAAAATGATATATCAATTTGTTTCCATTAACAATCGATTAATAATTTATTCTTAAATTAATATTTTCTGTAAAATGTGAAACCGTTTTTTTGTTTTTCTTTATTAGAAACACAATTCTATCAATTTAGTGTAGGTATGGAAATTGAGCGTTTTAATTAGAGCTTTCGAAAACTGTTTAAAAACTAACCAACCATCACGCCGTTACTCCGCAGAGGTAGGCAGAGAAGACAAACTGCCATACAACTCTGTCTTGGCACACACTCCTTGCTTCATTCAGACTCTTAACATGGCCCGATTCAAGTATTTGATTCACTCGATCGTGCCATGTCTTCCTCGAGACTCCCCGACTTCTTCAAAAAATCTGCGACGTGGAAAAATGTCGTAGGTACTTTTATTATTTATTTATTCGATGCTCTTTGTCGGGAATCACACAAGCGAGTGTGAACTTTTAAATTTGGAACCGATGTTGGTTAAAATTATGAAATTTAAAAAAAAAATCTTTTAAAATCCCTACCTACCTAATAAAGTACCTACCTATAATGTATTTTAGCAAACCTTATTCTATTTTTGAAATGGATGGACCAGTTTTCTACAATAAGCCTTAAATTTCGGAAAAAAACGGCGGAAGCAAAGTTGTACACCTAATAATTTATATTTTAATGCGAGTAAGGCAAGGTAGGCAGTGCTTATGTTCCTATTTGGAGTGCACGCCTCTGCGTATATGTGCAGGGAGGTCCATTATTGTGACCTTATAGAGTATATGGAGTGGTATCAATCCAAGGCAGGGTAGTCAGTTTTTGATGATTTTTACCTGACTCGGCGGACCTTTTAACTCTTAGAGTACATAGTCAGTTTTAACTTGTTTTTGATGATTTTAACTGATTCGGGACTAAGGCTAGGGCTACGGTATTCATACATCCATTCATATCACATATCGACATAATGTTTTTTTTATTCGTAAAACCACTTTTTCACAGTATTGATATCAACAAAAATATAGCATCTAACCTCAAAATCCGTATAGTTGTGTCAAGTTTAGTGGCATAATAAAAAATGTGGGCGGAGTCCTGCGGTGACCCAGGAGCCCAAGATCATTGTGACCATAGAGTTGGTAGAGTAGTATCTATCCAAGGCAGTGAAGTCAGTTTTGGACTTGTTTTTGATGATTTTAACATGACTCGGCGCACCTGGGCGTGGCTAAGACTAAGGCTTCGGTATTTATACATCCATTCATATCACATTTTTTGTGTATTCGTATAGCCACTTTTTCACAGTATTTTTATCAACAAAAATATAGCATACAACCTAAAAAACCGTTTAGTTGTGTCCAGTTTAGTGGCGTAATAAAAAATGTGGGCGGAGTCCCGCCGTGAACCAGGACCTTAAAATCATCCTTACGATACGTTCAAGTGGTTCAAAAAATTTGTTGTCTCTTTTTCTCTCATGGTGTACGACGTAAAAACTCGGAGAAAGTGATTTATTACAATTTCGGATGGGTTGGGTAAAACAAAGTAGCTACCCCTCCATTAGATTCTTACTCCGAGATTGTGACAGTTTACGAGTATAGAAGCGGAGTATTATATTTGTTGTCTCTTTCTCTCTCATGGTGTACGACGTAAAAACCCGAAGAAAGTGATTTATCGCAAGTTTGTATCGGTTGGGTAAAAGTGATTAGCTCTCTCTCCATACATTGTTTCTCCAACATTGTGACTTTTATTTACTTTCAAATGATGTTTTCCTCGAAGACCTTTGCGAATGCGGCCCTGTATCCCCAGCACTACTTTATGTGTTATTATACGCAAAGGCAATTAACATCGCTACCGGCATTGTGCTGCAGATGTATTTCATAACCCCCCATAAATTTATTTGCTTGTCGGTACCTCAAGACGGATGGGTGGGTACTGACCCGAGCACCTACCTTCAAAATAACGTAGGAGGTAGTTTATTGAAAATAATCTGCGAACCTCGTTAAAACTTGCGAGATTTGATTTACAACCGAATTACGCAATCTTAATCATTTATTTTGAAAAATTAAAATGCAAGCCTACGGGCTGTCGCGACACGTCGGCGCAATCCTTCGTTGTAGGCTTAGAGTAACAATATGTGGAGAGAGAGCTAATTCTTTTTACCCAGCCCCTACAGATTTGGGATAAATAACTTTCTCCGGGCTTTTACGTCGTACACCATGAGAAAGAAAGAGACAACCAATTTTCCCGAATTATCACACCGCTTTAAAGTGTTGTTAGAATATTCTTCGTGTCCCGCGTCTCCGTTGACTCCGCCCACACATTATGATACGCGGGAAACAAATTAACATAACTCAACGGTTTATTAGGTTACATGTAATTTTTTTTAAATCAATACTATGAAAAAGTAGTTATACGAATAAACAAAAACCTTATATCGACATGGGCTATGAATGGTGTATAAATACCCTAGACCTAGTCCTAGCCACGCCCAGGTCTAGCCGAGTCCGGCAAACCTCGTATACACTGACTACAGCTCTCTCTCTACAGCGCCCTCTCTGGTATATTATTGCTCTGAGGTTGTAAATATATTGTGGTTTGATATTGTGAGATCATTTTCCACCATAGTACCAAAGCGCCCTTGAGATGATTTTCCCACAAAAACGGCGCTATAAAAGTTATCCATTTATTATTATGGAGCTAAAATATGTTTCTGAAAAAATCTTCTTCCCTTGTCGGGGTGTTGTGATGTTGATTTTTCCAGTTTTCACCCTTGTTGATGACTCCTAGTGTATTTTTTTATAACCAATGGGGTGGTTAATGTGATTATATCCTTACTTGTATATTTGTAGCTCAATGTCCTTACTGTCTACTGAAAAACCCTATTAAATCACTGTTATAACATATTTTTGTTCTTATTTTTTACGCGTTATATTCACACTGTTTGAATTTTTGGAATCGTTAACTTATGACTTGAATTTTGAGGTTTTTTTTAAGTACCAAGACGTTAACTGTCTTCAATATTATTCCATTTTCTTTGATTTCACGAATTCGAAAATATTTGTACATACTCTTCATCTGAATTTTTACACCCTTAGCTTTTAGAAAATTGTTTTACAATCTGTTGATGTACACATGCACTGTTATACCCATATCAGAGCCTTTTCTCTCATGATTTATGATAACGATCATGATTTTAGATAGTTTTAATGTGTGTACATATTATTTTCTCCTTGTTACATTACGTTAGGTAATTGAGTGTGAATCACACTTGAGGTGAATCATCATAAAACTGCGCCATATAAATTCACTGTTATAATGATTAATGGTCATTATTATTGCCAGGGCGGTTATTTTCGGCTTTCGGCATAATTAACGCCGGAGCTTTTTTACTCTCGATGTAAGCGGGCATTATTTTACATGAACATACATTTTTTATTAGTTGGTAAATTGCCCATCCCACTAGGCATAAGCCTGTGTTGGGATGGCAATTTGCAAAAGTATATTTTTTTAGCTACATAGTAACATGTTAATATCGAAAATATAGTACATACATAATAAAAATAATATAAATAAATGACAAATTTATATAGCATCTATATATTGAGAACTAAATTAAACTTGGTTTTTAGGGTGAGTAATGATATCGCTTTTAAAGGAGCTTTTGGTTTGTATGTTTCTGATGGTGCTGGGCAGAGAATCGAATTGCTTAGTGGCGTTGTACTTAAAAAAATTTTGTCCCTAAGCGGTTTTATAGGCTGGGATATTAAAGAATTTTATGTGTGACTGCCTTAAGGTTCTAGAAATTTTCCTTTCTTCAAATTATGGTTCTGGAGACCAGCTTGTATCAATGTCATTTGTCCTTTATGTATACTTAATGCCTGATGATATTAAATGTAAAAATTCCAATATTAATTGAGATGACCCACGTTATTTCTGTCACTAAGACGGAAATTTTATAAAACGGAGAGGCAAATCACCTCCCTTCAAAGCCTTCAAAGCCTTAAAAAAACTCAAAAGATGTGAGTAATATTGCACTACTGAAATGTCAACGTGTTGTGTTTTCCATAAGTGTGCATATAAAAAACACAATAGTAGGTTTTATTTTTGGAGGACATGGAGAGGTACCTTTACGAAACAGTGTAGTCAGGACGGTTGACTTTATACTGACTCGATAGAAAGAGACAATAATATATTAAAGGATGTCGGATAGCCTGTTAGTTACCGCCCACATGGAATTCGGACATTTTTAATAAACATTTTTGAACACATTAAACAAAACAATATCAATACACCATTTAAATGAATTATGAAGTCAAAATATCACACAAGCACTTAAAACAGAAGGTTTACTTAAATAGTGATGGAAGCTTTTTGTTGATTTTAAGTCCTTATATCATTAAAAATGTGAAAATTCTAAAGTTTGGTCAAAAATATTTAAAACTGTTGAAATACCTCTGAAAAGTGATGTTTTAAAATCTTTGTTTGATCTTATTTGAACATTCACGCATAGCACATATCACCATCATGTTCGATTTATTTGTATAACCACTGCAAGTTATTTAATCAACACAAATATAGGAAATAACCTCGAAATCCGTTGAAGTAAGTTATGCGACTCGATAATGTAGAGTTAGCGCGGACGGAGAACATTCGTACATCCTTAAAAGTGCTGCGATATTATGTGACGACTTTTTTCGTCCCTTTCTCTCTCACAGTTTACAACGTAAAAATCCGGAGAAAGTGATTTATCGCAAATTTGAAAAATTGGGTAAAAATATTTAGCTCTCTCTTCATATACACATATTCTTACTTCAAGTTTTCATTAGACATTGGGGCTTATTTACCTCAGGTGCTTACCACGAGAAAGAGTTATAAAACTCGGGTGAAGCCGGGTAGTAACTATTTACTATTATTATACAAATTGAATAAACTAAAACATAAGTAGGTGCCTGATTATATAAAGTTGTAATCAATATGCTTACTCCCGCAGCTCCGAGAGTTAAGACTATTAAAATAAGCATAATTTAGCAGCCATTTCTCACCGGCCGAATTCCTAGCTCATTTCATGCTAAGAGGGAGTTGGCTAAGTCATTTATACACAAATTCTATTTCCTATCTCCACCTTTGGAGATAAACGGTGATTGTTAGTTTCTTGTTAAACCCTCGAGAATTACGTTATTGTTAGACATCTGCTTATTTGAATGTCCATAATGCAAATGAGAGCCTTTCTGGTCAATAATAATGATAAAGTTTTATTCCAGAAGGTACGCAGAAGTAGTGCAATGCAATACCTTCCATAATTGATATTAGTACATAGTAATAATTATAATAAAATAACAGTTGTAATACACACAATAATAATAATAAAGAAAAATAAATTTCAAAAAACATAAATTCACAAGAAAAATAAATCAAATAAAATTGAAATAATACATGTACAAAATATTAATGGAGGATTAATATCCTAATATATATTAAGACCTAATGGTCTCATTTCTGCAAAACGCCATCAAGAGGGAGCCCATCCATTCTACAAAATGCATATTTTTTCGTCATCAATGCATATTTCAAGCCTTTTTATTATTTTGTGCATATATACATGGCCTGTTCAAAAGAAAAGGTGAATATTGAATTTTCGCAGGCTGTGTACATTCGATTATCGTTTTTTTTTTTGTTGTGTAGGTACACATATGTTTTTCATATGTTAGCATTATCAGCCATTTTGGATTAGTGGTTTGTTTTTTGACAACTGGAAAGGTTAGTCACGTTTTTGTGTGTTCTTTCGATTTTTTACTTTTGAAAAAAATGGATCAATACACTTATAAAATCCTAAATACACAAACTCATCCACTTGCTCCAAGTATTCATCATTCACAACTATATTGCACTGCCGACTAAATTAGGTAAATATTACGATAACATGCACGAAAAATCATTCGCAAATTCAACGCATTCGAGGACTTCCCTCTTAACTTTGTCGTAAAATCTAATGCACCAACCATCTTTTATCTATAAGTCGTAAAATCCTCAAATTTCGAAGACAAATTAATGTAATTAACATTTAAAAAATGGCGTCAGCAATGCGTGAGAAAATGAGGGCTTTTATACATTTTTAATTCATCAATATCTGTTAGCGGTTAACAGGGCAATTAAAAACTCCCGAGATAAAGCGCGAGTGATTTGAGCCCGGCGGGGGAGCGAACTGCGACCTTTGGTACGAGGTGAAGGATGCCTTAACCGCTCGGCTACTGTACCACGCCACCAAGAGGAGGCAGGCGGATGATGTTATGCGAATCACAGCCCGTTTGGAAAAATATAAATATTTAACAGTCATTATTACGTAAGGTATTCGGGTGAATCGTAGTTAAATTTTGTTAGGTTTTAAAGCAAGAGGAAATGAATTGTAAATCATCTGTTAATTACTTGAAGCAATAATATACAAGAGGTAACGCTGTAGATCGATCTGTAGTCAGTTTTTACTAGGTTTTACTGACTCGGTTGGACCTGGGCGTGGCTAAGACTAGGGTTACGGTATTTATACATCCATTCATACATTCATAGCACATGTCGACACAATGTTTTTGTTTATTCGTAAAACCACTTTTTCACAGTATTCTTGTAAAAATAAATATACCATATAACCTAAATAACCGTCGAGTTATGTTCAGTTTAGTTGCACATTAAAGCGTGTGGGCGGAGTCCCGTGAGAACATGGTTACAATACTTTGAAGCGGTGTGAAATTTTGCCAAAATTTTGCTGTCTCTTTCTCTCTCACGGTATACGACGTAAAAACCCGGAGAAAGTAATTTATCGCATATTTGTTTAGGTTGGGTAAAACAAATTACATCTCTCTCCATATATATTTTTACTCCGAGGTTAATTACCTTGTCATCAGAATCATAATTTTCCATAATGCATACAAATCAGAGTAATAATATACCAGGAGGACGCGCTAGTGTAGTCAGTATTGATGATTTTTGCCTGACTGGGGCGTGGCTAGGGTTAGAACTGGGGTATTTATACATCCATTCATAGCACAAGTCGACACAATGTTTTTATTTATTTTTAAAACCACTGTTTCACAGTAATTTTACAAATAAAAATATAGGATATAACCCAAAAAATCGTTTAATTCTGTCCTTTTATGCGCCATAACAAAACGTAGTGGGCGGAGTCGCCGGAGACGCGGGAGACGGAGAACATGATTACATACTCAGAGCAATAATATACAAGAGAAAGTGCTGCTGTAATCAGTTTTGATGAGTTTGGCCGGACTCTGC